>CM046886.1:2938970-3426470 GCA_025688845.1 Cucumis hystrix | reverse complement strand
TTACTAAATATCAAATATATTTAACCGTATATATTTCACATATTTATTTGAATATTTATATAATATTTTACATAATAACAAAAATCAACATTAAAAACAAAATGAAAAATAAAAATATATTAAATGTAATTTTCACTCTAAAAATGGAAAAGTTTATAATAAGTATCTTTTTACTCTAACTAAAAAATGGGAAAATATTATATGAAATACATTTTCTCTCTGAATAATAAATGTATATATTTTTTTCTCCATCATTAACGACATTTTGATAATAGAAAAATATATACTAACAATAATATACTTACTAATATATTTTATATATTTGTTTGAATGTTTATAAGAGACAACGGAATATCTTACCTAATATAAAAATTCAACATGAAAAACGAAATGGGAAATAAAATTATATTAAATGTCATTTTCTTTCTCTAAATGAAAATAGAAAAAATTATATTAAATATTAAATTATTTTCTATCTCCAATTGAAAATGAAAAAAGATTATATTAAAGGAACAAGAAGTGAAACTATTTACAAACTATAATAAAATCATATATAGGAAAGATTTCAAATTTCAAATCAATAAAATTTCAATTTCAAATTTTAAATTTACACATTTCTCTCAAATTTGTTATAAAAATAAATTAATTTTTTTATATAATTATTTAATGTTTAGGTTTAAAATGAAACTTATACATCAACAATAAGATAATCAATATATCAAAAAGATTTCGAACATTGTGAAACTTCTCCAAAACTAATAAAATTCCGATTTCAAATTTCAAATTTCAAGTTTCAAATTCACACATTACTTTCAAGTTTGTTATAAAAATTTAATTTTTTTTTTTGTGGAAATTAGTTAATGTTCCCATTTGAAATGGAACGTATATATCAACAACACAATAATCAATATATCTAAAGATTTATGATATAAAATTGACGATTTTAGGATTGATATAAAATCAAAATTTAAATTGTTATTAAAATTATGTTTTATGTATTATTTAATAAAGTTTTGATAAATAATATGAAATATAAAGAATATGAAACTATTGAATTTATTTTGCCATTATTTTAGAGGTATTATCTAAAATTTGAATTAAAATCATTATTAAACATATGAATTAAATTGTTAATTAATTGATTTAAATCCTAAAAATCCAAAATTTTTGTAGAAATTACAGCCATATATTTTAGTCGATATTGGTGCAATCTACCCCAAGAAGAAAATTTCATATTTAGTTAAGATTGACCAACGTTGCTTACAAATACCTGTGTTCGTGAATCTATGATATTCTGCCTCATTTTTTTTACCTATTCAAATACACTTTATCGGTAAAAAATGAATTATCTTGTATGAAGAGATATAATCGGGTATAAAAAAGTCTACAACCAACATTCTTGCTATAAATCTTAATATTTATAGAATTTGCTATTTTTTAGTTTGTTATTTACTATTTTGCTATTTACACGGTTATCAAAATGCAAGGTTGCATGTTCATGTTAAATGCGCTCAATTCGAGCCCATTAAAACAAAGTTTAGACGTTCAACCCATATATAGGATCCATTGATCTTAAAATTTTGTATATGTGCCCTTTAATGAAAGTTCCAAACTTCTAAATCTAGCAATTTTATAAATAATAATTAAGTATATATCAACATTTATAAAAAAAATTACAAATATAGTAAAATTTGTTAAAATCTATTAATGATAATGATAGGAATATATCACTGATAGATTATATTGCAAATATTGGTATATCATTGATATCTATCGAGGAACATGGAGTTGGAACAATATGTCGCACAAAATGGGAGATCCCGATATCTCTCGCTCGGCCAGGACAGGCCACACACGCCATTCGCTTCAGCTGTACCATCGACGTGTTAACGCGAGATACTTTTTCAATTTGCTTTCTTAGGTGGACTCATGTTACACCGGAGTACATCAAGCTTCTGAAGGGCGCTTTACGAGTAAATTTTTAAATTACCCATACAATATATGTTACCTACGAATCCTAATTTGTATGTACTTTTCTTTTGTAGCAATGGTTCGTGTTGGATCTCACAAATTCAACATTTACTCAGTTTGTTGAGCATAAAATACTCACCACCAGTAAGGAGTTCAAGGGTAGAACCACTACCATTTTAAGAAGTTAAGTGATCCTGAACAAGCATGTGCTAACCCACCCCAAATTGAAGAATCGTGTGCAAGACTGACACTTTCTCTGCTACCACTACCTTACTAGACAACTTCAATTGATTTAGAACTTTTAATGTTCTAAAATGGTAGTTCATTTTTGTTTTTTGTAGGTAACATTTTGATTTTTTGCATGTAGGAGCAATCAATGATGAACAAGGCTACTAAAGTGAAGCAACCCCAACTACAGTCAGCTTCGAGTCGTTTCTACAACGACAGCTCGTGCTCGCTAAATAATGAGGTTATCCAGTTGACCGTGTGGATTTACTCAAAGAAACACACGCTCGGGTTGGCCAGTTCGTTTTGTCGGTGTCTGCAGATGCTAATGTAAGTTTATGTGATACAATTGTCTTATTTTATACGTACATTTAATTTACACGTTTTACTTAATTAATAAAACCTTTATTGTAGAATCAAATGCTGGAACTCCAGTCCACCCAGAGGATTCTCAACCACTGTATGGGGACGAGATATGTAAGACAGTCTTGAGTAGACAACTGGGCTACTAAAAAGGTATTTGTTGGAGCCTCAAGCCAAAGTTTCGACACGTTGCTGGTACTTCTCAACAGAAGGCACAAAATAACCGAAGGCACAAAGAAAATGCTCAACAGATGGAAGAATGAGGAGGCAGATTGAAGAACTCACTCCGGCACTTAGAAGACCTTGATACCATTGAGATACATATTTTTCAACTTTTCCATTCTTTAAATTCTTATTGGTGATATATATTAAACTTAATTTTGTGTCATCGTAGGTTCGAAGGCATGGGGGAATTGGCGTCCGCAGCGCTTAGATATATATATGTTTTTAGTTTTCATTATTAATGTACTTTTCAAACTACAAACTTATACTTTTTTAATATTTGAATTAATTTTAATTAAATTCAATTTGGTATTTTATTAATTCATGTTAGCTGTTTCAGACTCACTGTTTCATATGGTGTCTAAAGCACAACCACACATATAAAAGTTTAGATTTGATTTTTTTTTGATGTACTTGCAAAATCACAAACCTTAAAAACATTTTTGCAAAATATCTAAACTAATTTGCTACCCAATACAATTTCCCTTTGTGTTAACCCCTCTCTCCCATTGGATCTAAAGCCCTAACATGATATATTCTTCAATTGTATTTTTGGAATTCTTAAACTAATTGAATGATTTGTTCGACCATGAATAGAGGTTGAAACTTGAACGTTATTTATGTAGTCGTTTGTTGTTGTTTTCTAATTCTATATTCATTATTCAGATTAC
Source organism: Cucumis hystrix (assembly GCA_025688845.1). Lineage (NCBI taxonomy): Eukaryota > Viridiplantae > Streptophyta > Magnoliopsida > Cucurbitales > Cucurbitaceae > Cucumis > Cucumis hystrix. Next base: position 3,423,018 of record CM046886.1, on the reverse strand, counting down.
CATCTATTTGTGAAGTTGTTATCTATCTTTACTTCTTTTTTAAGTCTAACTTTTGGTTTGGAAATTGATGCAGTGCCCATTCTACATGTGAATTGATAAGTTTAAAGGGGTTAGTTTCAACTTGAAATGCTGCAAGATTTATGTTTATGTTTGTGTATGTGTTTTGATTTCCTTGGGAACACGAAAGAATCCCTCTTCTCTTTTGTAGTTCTCCACTGATTAAGCTTAACGGAAAAACAACATGTTAATGTAAGCCAGAAAGACTACGAAGATGGTAATGCTTAAAAGATGCAATTGGTTAGTGCAAGATGATGATAGTGAGAAGAGAATGAAGGAAAGGCATAGTTTGATACAGAGTTCTGTTTATATGTCTAAGTGAAATTAGGAATTAAAACGGTCATAATCAGGATGAGAACAGATGACATATGAAGCGTGAAATAGAAGCTATTATCTCATCTCAATAATGCGATGAAGAAAACTAAAAAGGATTGTGAAGCCAGTGGAGGTTATGTAATGAAGAAGAGGATGATGATCTCCATGAAAATCGTAGAGGAGAGAAGGAAGATGAGCTTTTCTCAACCTGCAAAAGTGAGAATAACTTCCTCCCTTTTTCTCTTCTCATCTATTACGTTTGTAGGATCTATGAATGGAATAAGGAAGGCCAATTTTAGTCAGGGCTGAAGAAACGAACCCATGTAACAAAATACAGTTTGATATGAAAGCTTCTTCTATTTGTACATACAACACTCTGTCTAATCCCATCTTTAGTAGATCAATCAGGTGAAGAAACAAATTCAAGAAATATGATCTTAAGGCATCATCTATAATCGATTATAATTTTGTTGCATACAAAAGGAACGATTACTTTTTCAAAATTTCCCCCTAAACTTCAATATTAACTCAGACTAAAATTGATAACCGTTGTTTTGTTTTTTTGGAAGTGTTTTGGTGCTTCAGGTTGGACATAGAGAAACAGAGAAACGAGGGAGCATGATGGCAGGGGGATCCCAAGCATAGGAAAATGAAACTGAAGAACCAGGTTGTACAGTTCCGCCATTTATGAGAAGGCAATTGTCGCTTTTCTTTGACAGAATCGATGGATCAACGGGTTCAATAGTCTGAAACCCTTGGCAGGACAAGAGAATCTGCTTCTGAGGACAAACGCAGTTGTTGATCACTTGAACGTTCCATTCAGGTTGTCCCCCAATCTCCCTTCCGCTTCTCTGTGTTCCTATGTTAATGGTGTCCAAACTGCAGCTCCCAGCAGCAGACCCTGCAACAAAATCCAATAACTCAAACTGAGAAAAGGGAAGAGAAAGAACTGTGAAAGGTAGAGAGATCGCTATAAGTATTTCATTTGGGATTAATTCTAACTTTTTTTTTTTTTTTTTTTTAATCAAATAATAGTATACCTTGGTTGATGAAACTTAGGAGTAGGATGATGATTGCTGCAATCATGGTGGAGAGGTTGATGATAGCTGAAGGAAATTTTGTGCTGGCGGGAGTGGTTTTGAGATAAGTGGGTTTAGAAAACAAATTCTTTGTTTTTTGTTTCTTCTTTTTATTACTTTATCTTGGAAATTATAGTATGTTAGTGTTTTCATATATGTATTTTGAATGGCTTTTGTCATTGGTTAATATGGCAATAATTAAATTAATAAGAGTGTGGAAGGAAAAAAGAAATACAATAAATTTAAAACTCTCACGCAAAGACTTTAGTGTGATGTGGTGTGCTGTCAAGATATGAGTTCATTTGGGGTTTGACTGTTTTTGAAACATTGATGAACATCCCATGTAAATGAGAACCAAAAAAGAAAGATCCAAATCCTGACGTGATTTATACCTTTTGTGTTTTCTCCTTCTTTCCGTTTTCTTTTCTTCGTATATCAATTTATTGATGCCATCTTCCTTCTTCGTATTCCATTTAGATATATATATATATAGTCTGTCAATATATAACATCCTTTAATAATAATATGTTGTAAATTGTGATCACATCCTCAAATTAACTTCTTCACGTAATAGTTAAACTAATATAATTCTTCTACCTAAACTCTTTTAACCATTTTATTAAATTTAATTAAAAAGATTGGGGGAGGGGTAAAATTTAAGGACTATTTTTAGAAAAAGAATAAATAAGTTTGTTTATAAGGAAATCATTAAGGTGAATTTAATAAAGAAATTTGAAAATTGGAGATTGGAATATTTAAGGTATATATATATATATATATATATATTTAAAAAAAAAGAAAAGAAAAAAAATAGAAGTTTGACATTATTTTCTCTTTATTCTATTTTTTTTGACATTATTTTTTAAAAATAACATTGTTAAAAAGAATTTAAAATTAGAAATGGAGAGAGACCGAAGCCGAGTATCAAAACTGACCCTTTGTTTAGTTTGAAGGGTACACCTCCCTCTGACCCACTCTACGTTCAAAACTCTCTATTTCATTTTCCCCTCTCTTCCTTTATTATCCAGTGCTCTTCTTTTCTTTCTAACATGCACCAATCAAATCCCACCTTTCTCTTCCCCTCTTCTGCACATGCAACGCCTGCCCACCAAATCCATCTCTCCTCTCTCTCATACGACCCTCCACTCATTCTTTTTCTCTCTTTTAACATTGCAATTAAGACCCACCATTCTCTCTCTCTTGCATGCATGACAGGACGACTCTTCTCCTTTCCCATTCCCTCTCCTTTCTAACGCAGCCTCTCCCTCTCTTTCTAACCTGCTAATAAATACCCTAAACTACCATTCTCTCTCTCACGAGTAATCTCGAACCAACTATTGTTAAATGACATTTAACAATCCATTTTTAATGGCATCTCCAATTGAAAAAGTTGGTATCAGGATTGGCCCGGCCTCTACATTACTCGACTCGACCAGCTTTTTTGCTCATGGCGAAAACTTAGTGTCACACCCCTCACGATTCTCACATAGCTGACTGTCTCATCACTTCACATCTTTTTGTGAGATACTCTTTCACTTGAGGACCAAAAGTCTTAGTCTTTCACTTGGTTTCGTATATGTCTTTAGAGGTTTAAGGGCTAGTCTTTCACTTCACCACCTCGTCCTTGATGCCAACTTCAACACCTTCCATACCAAGACGGGCGTTACACTTAGAAACCCATATAAATACATATACGAAAGTTTGAGGAGACCGAAACAAGACTTAAACCTCTATATTGAAGTTTGTCAAAAAGAGTACAAAACACAAAAGGAGTAAGGACCTACACTATAAGTTGAAGCAAAGAGAAAACAAAACACTTAGGGTAACTAACTAGGAACAAGCAACTTGGGAGAAGAAAGGCTTGAAATTAAATGAAGGGTCCCATGCATCAGTGGAGGTGATGGGAACAGCAAAATAGATTGGAAAGCCACCATTAACCACACACACTTTGATCCCCCTCCAGTTGAGTAAACAGGGGGGTTTGTTGGCTTCAGCTATGTTGAAACCCCCCGCCCACTTCATTTGCGCATTGAACTAAGGCCCCTCGTTTGCTTTCCAGTAATTAAACACAATCCTTCAATGGTAAATTGGTAATCTGAAAAGTTACTCCCATTTTATTACGTTGGTTGGTGTTTACCAATTTATTACGTTTGCAAAGTGCAATTTTGGCATTCATTGGTGATTGTAGGTTTCTATTATGTTTTGCCATTTAGCATTTGCCTCAGTTGGAGTAGGGATGGTTGTTAATTTCCCCCTCAAGTGTTCAAAACAATTTCGACTGAAGAAAGAACACAAATTAGATCAAGTTTGATTCGTAGATCCAATTTTATTTGTGTCTCAAACATCGTTGAAAATCTTTTACAAATATTCTCTATGTTTAGCTTGCAATGAAGATTGAAGGACATAAAAAGTTATAATCTCATCGTAGTTGAGTCTTATTTATTATTATTATGTTGAGTTTTACGTGGAGCAGATCTTTTGAATCTATAATTTTGTTTCATCAAACTATGGATTTTATCTCAATTGAATCCTGTTAGTATGATAGTCAAACTTTCATTCATAGTATATTTTTTTTTGTCATCCAAGTATGTATGAAACTACTTGGAAATTTAATATGCTTTCATTTCCTATGTTAAAGATCAACAACCTTTCAGTATCAAATTGATTTGATTTGATTTTCCTCGTTAAAAACATGGAGGTATCTGAAGTGAAAGATTTGTTAATAAGAATTCTATTTTTATAGTCCATTTTTACAAGATGGGGTTAATTTACGAAAAAATAATGTTTTTTAAAAAAACTCGTTTTTATTTAAATTCTTGTGATAAAATTTGTTTAAAATAAGTTTCAAAATCTATTGTTAAGTATTTGCCAAACAAACATTTAACTTACAAAATCAACCATTTTTTTTCTTAGTTTTATAGAAAACAAAAAGTTGATTGATATGATGAAATTACAAAGGTAAGAAGTTAGGAAAAATAACTTAAAGCAAAGGAAAAAAAAAAGTTGCAATAAAATGATTGAAAATAAAAGAATATATGTTTTAATGAATATATTTATAATGAAAAACATGGCTACATAAATGAGTAGAAGGTCTGGAAAAGGCTATGTGTGTGGAGGTTGATGGTAGAGTATTAAAAAGGTCAACAATAGTTGGTTTTGGTGACATAAAAAGCCTTAAAAGCTACCACCCACTAAATAAAATTAGTGACTGCTATTCTAACACCAAATTCTTCTTTTCTTTTATTCTATTTCATAAAATCTAATTTGAAATTATAATATAGTTTCAAAGTAATTTTCCTAACTTCTAACCCATTTCACACATGCATGCTCTTTGATGCAGTAGTTAGGATTTTAATATCCTAAGTATATGAACAATCATTTAAAACTTTTTTAAAAAAAGTTAAATTATTGCCCAATAAGTCGTCATAAATTAAGTTCATTTCATTTGTACACATATATATAAAACAAAGTTTCTTTTAATTTGGATATAAAGTTGACACAGCCCATTAACAAGTTTTAATTTTTGCATTTCAAAAGTTAGACATCTCTCCAATCTTTCAAAGGACGTCATCATGTTTGGGGTTTTGTGATTAGGATTTGTGTGTATTATTTAAGCTTAAGATTTTATTATTAATCAAGGTGTCAAGTATTTTTTTAGTTTGGTATAATATGAAGAGAGTTTCTAGCAAATCATATTTGATCAATATAATTTCATGTTAAATACTCTTAGTTAAGGTATTACGTCAATTGTAGAGACATGTAGTAGTATATGATTCATGTAAAGTTGCATTGTTTCTTAAAAGAACATGTCTTTTAGAAAACAACCAAGTTGAAGAAGAGACACGACTACTCGAATGACTACCAAGTAGTCTTTAAATCATTTTCAAACCGTTTAAGAACTTTTTTTTCTCATACTCCCCCTTTTGTAATTTTGTTCAAGATCGGCTTATATCCACAAAGTGTAGTTCGTTGAATCTTGTAGATGTGAGGTGCTACTTGTTGGATCAAATGTCGATTGTTGTGCTGGGTTGAACTACAGCCTTGAAAGCAAAATTCAGCGACTTCGGTGTAAAAATTCGCATATGTCGGTTGCTCCTTAAGGTTAACACAATTTTTCAATACTCAAATGTGCACTCGTAGGAGTAAGGCGTGAAATCAAAGAAAAAATTGCTATTAGAGTTTTTTTTTCTTTTGTCAAAAGAACTCCGTACACCCAAAATATTTTTAACATAAAATATATATTTAAAAAGAATAATAGTTTTAGAATTATAAAATATATTAAATAATAATTATTATTAATTTTCAACTCAAACATTAATTATAAGATAGTCATTTTTCTAAAAGAAAATTACTCATAGAACTCAAGTATTAAAGTGAGTAAAATTGTCTTTAAATTGACAACAAAAATTTGTTGATCGATTCAAATTCTTTATCATATATTCATTATCTTTATTTTCTATTTTTTTATGATATTAACACATCAATCAGCCATCGAACAATTTTCACATCTAGGTGAGTGTGACTAACAAAGAATTATTTGAACAAATATGCATACAAAACCGAAACATAATTGCATATACTCAATTCATATTATAAACCTTAAAAAAAAAAAAGAACAAACTCAAAATACAAATTAAAGTGTGAGAACAGACTTGTAAATTGAATTCATAATTTAGTGAATAGATCATGATCACACAAGAAATTAAAATGAAGATACATTATTAAATATTATTATGTATAGAGAAATTTGATTGTTCGAGAAGAAGCAATTTGAGAGAAGAGGAAGTTTGAAAGGAAAAGAGGAATCCCAAAGCATAAGTGACGAAGGAGATTGGATTTGAAATAAAAATTGGATCACCATTATTATTAATATTATTAACCAAACACTGTGACCCAGAAACCAATTATAAGATAAAGGTTCCATCAACCTTCTCAACTGAATCAAATCCAATTTCACATTATATATACTGAGAACAAAACAAACACATTTGTTACTGATGGTTGGCTTTCCATTTCTTGTTTCCCATTCACAACTTTTCTTTATGCAATCTCAGTCAATGTGTGCATTGGCAAATGTATTCATGTTTTAGGGTTTGTTTGGATGATGAGTCAATCCTTTTTCATATCTAATAATGAAATGCAACAACAGAAAGCAATAGTTTGCGTATTAATGTGTCTTTTTATGGTTATTAGAGTATTTTTAGGAGATATTATTTTAGATATTCTTTTTAATTGTATTTTTTTCTAAGTATATTTAAGAATGGTAATGTTAAAAAAAGAAAGAAAAAATTTATGAATGAAGTAAAGTTTGTTGAGGGGAATAGAATGCACAAAAAAAGAAGAAGATAAAAAAGTTATGTTTTATTGGATAATTATTTGGTCTAATTTGATTAAATCAATTCATTTTTAGTTCTTATATCCATTGAGAATTGATCTTTATCAACACAATTTTCATTCATAAATTTTTATACTTTCTATTTCCATTTTTACTAATATTTTAAAATTAAGATATGACAACCGTAACAAATGGGTTTTTTTCTCTCCAGATTTTACAAAATAAATTTTAAAAATTAGATTCATATTTATTGTTTTTTTGTAAAAATTGATAAAAGAAAATGTTTAAAAATAGTACTTTGAAAGTTTGATGAGTAATTAAACAAATTTTAACTTCAATTTTTTTTAATAAAAATGTTACAATAACTATTCTTAATTTATCATCTACGGCAATTTTCAACTTTTTTTTAATAAATGTAAAAAACTGAGAACAAACAAGACAGATGTCAAAAAGCGTAGAATTCAAAATGAAATCATTGTTAATTAGAGCTTTGATTTTTGGCTTTTGGATTTTAATAATAACAATTAAGCTAATAAATATTCTTTCCACGTTTTCGCCTACAAGTTTTCTTTTTCCTTATACTCAATTTCAATTATTTTTATTTTTCGAATACAAATTAGTAGGGAGAGATTTACATTTAAGTGTAGTTGAGTTCTCTCGTTGGCTCAATCATTTTTTAAAAAAACATGAATTGTTGGTTCAATATTTTTTTAATTTAAAAACTTGATTAAGAATTCAAAGAGTTTATTTAATAAGCATGGTAAAAGTTATAATTCTAATACCAAATTTAGATAAAAAAAAAACGAGTGTAATTTAAAGAATAAAAACATACCAAATAGAACTTTACCATTTGAGATGGATAGTTTCTAGAAGGATTTCAAATGAAACAAATTTAATTCAATAAATCAATAATATTTTTTGGGGAGCTTAATCACTTTCCTTATTATGACATCAACATTATCACTTACCCTAAATAATATTTTGTGAAATTATAACAAAATAATAATTATTAAACTTAAAATTGAACGTTATTTTAAAATGAACCACTTTAGTTTCTAAAATTTGAAAAATATTTTAAAATAGTTCATGAGTTAATTTAAGTATTAGTTAGTTGATCGAAAATGATCCAACATGTCGAAGATGAGTATTTTAACAATTTTCTATTATCTTTTTAGATGAGTGCATTTTGTTGATACTAAAATCTGCACCAAAAGTATATTTGTATTTTAAAAGAATAGGGATTCAAAATTCTATAAAATGAACAAATTTGAACGAACCAAAAACACTCTTTAACGCTTAAGTTAAAATCACTTTTAAAAAGGAACTTTCTAGTCAGTAGCCACTGCCAAACTTTTCATTGACCTTAGAGCCATCATTTGATGTCCGATTAAAGAGCCATGAAACTTATTTATGACTCTTAGTTATAATCTTGTTTGTTAATAGCTCAATTACATATAACGAAAAATGATCATCTTCACGAGTCTATAAAATTATGGGCTCAAGCCCGGCCCATTTGACATGCTAACCTTTTGGGGTCCGCACTCCATGTGGATGGAGCTTTCTTCCATAATTTTTTTTTTTTTTGATAAAATTTTACATTTATAATTTTTTTAAAATATTGTTGTACATATTATTAATCATTAAATTTATATCCATTATAATTATTTTTTTTAGTTATATAGTTTTAGAGTAATTTATATAAAGGTAAAGAAATTCAAAATATAACAAAATAAGAAAAGCTCACGACGCTTGATCGCTTTTTCATAAATTTCATATATGCCCTTGCAATTTATATCTTCTTTGTGATTTATTAATCTCGGGTCATCTTAGTGCAATTAAGGCCAGAGATCTAATAACTAAAGGCAGAAGTTCACTCGAGGTAATGTATGTCCAAAATCGAATAAAATAAAGACAAAGTTCTTTCATCCCGAGCCATCTCGGTGACATTAAGGCTCGGGATCCAATAACTAAAGGAAGAATTCTTTATTCCAGGACATCTCAGAGGCATTGTATACTGGAGATGGAATGAATTAAAGACAATTCTTTCTTTCCAAAGCATCTCGGTGCAATTAAGGCCTGATATTGTGTATCATGATCTACACAATCGTTTAAATTTGAAAGTCGTCATTTAAAATGAAGTACAGGATCATGTAGACATACACTTTTGTCTTTTATCTCGGACCATCTTGGTGCATTGTATGCATGATATCGAATGAATTAAAGATATAATATTCTTTCATCGCGAGACATCTCGAAGCATGGTATGCTCAAAGATTGTGTATCAAAATCTACACAATCGTGTATCGCATGCTTGTGGCCAACTTATAGCGTGTTGATTGACTAGGGTAATTTTTATGGGTCTGTAGGCTTTTTCAGTTTTAAAATTGTTCTATACAATTCAAATATATTTTTCTGGTTTCTTATAATTTAAAAAAAAATCATATTTTTTATTATTCATTTAGTTTAATTCATATATTTTAAACTTATGTGCATGGCTAGCTTTTAGTTGTGTGCATGTACGTACAGTTTTTGATCACTAGGGTCATTTCTTGAACTCCATTGTCTCAATTCTTATTGCTCCAATTTTTTAAGTTAACACTATCCAAATCCAATTCAAACTATGAAGCAGCCAAAAGTCTGTTAGAGATGTTTAAAAATCCCACGTTGAAAAAATCAGGAAGACTCACACTCATTACAAGATGGATGGGATATATATATATATATATATATATATATTTCTTTTATTGTAAATTGGTCTTCTCTCCTCTCTCAATTATATACTATGTTAAATGTAACACACGCTTTATCATATACGTACAAATTAAGGCGCATATTCGTTTAAGGGAGCTATTACATGTTTCTTGAGTTCAAACAACATGTAGTGGTGCGAGTACATCTTAGTGATCATCAAACCAACTAATTTATACTCTATAATAATTCATATATCATAAACATTAAAAAGAAGTAATTAATACAAAATCTGTGTGTATTAATTTATTAATTTGTAAATGATAAGATAAGATATAATTAAGAAGGGTTTAATACATATATATGTATATATACATATATATGTATATATACATATATATGTATATATATATATTAAATTTAAGAACAAGAAATTTGAGAGGAGAGGGGCTTGAAAGGGAAGGCATTGTCCCAAGCATATGTGAAGGAGATGGGTGTAGATTCAAAGATTGGTTGACCACCATTAACCAAACACACTGACCCAGCAACTGTCAATATGGATGGATCAACTGCTTGAACTGTGTTGAATCCATTGCAATCCAATTTCAAACTTGATTGTCCACAAATGCAATTGTTTGTAATTGTGGCTTTCCATACTTCCTTCCCTTGCACTATAGATCCAGTTGTTCTTTGACTTATTGCAATGTCATTCAACACACATTCACTGTTTCCTGAAAATAATCATCATCGCCGTCATCGTCATCCAAAGCACAAAATTAACGAGTTATATATATATATATATATATATATATATATGTTCGACAACTCATCGAATGAGAGTCATTAGATGTTATAACGGCCCCTTCTTGTTTTAGACGCTCAACTTTCATATTTGAACCCTTTTTCATCATCTCGATTCAAAGTGGTTTGACAATGGTTTTAAATACGATAAAAATTATTACATGCATTTCAAATTCACGAGACTTAACGTGATGAAATAAAAATCATATAAACGTAATGTTCTAATGCTAGAGGTATTTTCAAGCTAAGTGGTATTTAAAATATATAGCATAATAGATATATACCTTTGGAGAGGAGACAAAAGAAGAAGAGTACACAAAGAAACTTGATGGAGGCAACCATTTTTGTGTATTTTTTCTTTACTGTTTCAATGTGAAAATTAAAATGTTAATACTTTTTCTGATGGAAAATAAATTTTGGAATTCAATCATATTTATAGGGAACCTTTGAAGGGACAATAAAGTTTTAATTAATGCATACAAAATTAGGAAAACAATTAATAATTATTATTTAATATCTTACTATTGGAGGATTGGTGGAGAAATTATTTGAATATAAACAAAATTGTAAAGTATTTTAATATATATATGTTTGCACTTTCTTTGTTAGGACTTGGGAGATAAATTAAAGCTTTATATTATTACTCCCATAACATTTTTCTTTCTTCTAGAAATAAATAATAATTGATTTTTTAATTGTTTAGAAAAGTTTATAACTATAAAAATAATTTTATAATGTTGATGACAATATCATTTTTGAACTTATAGAAAATTAATAGAAAAAAAGTTCTAAATAACCTCATAAAGTATTATCGAACTCTAATATCGATGTGCCAAACTAACGAAATAATCGAAAGCCCAAAATAGTCTGTGCGATTAAAGTACTTGATTATTGTTAGGATATACTGTTGATACATTTAGAATGTTGATTGATATTAGATGTAGCACTGATATACATTTTTTTTTTCACTTCAAGTATTTATTGATTCATAAACATTATTTTAGAATATATATAAAAATGAAACACAAATGTTACACTTTAAATTAATTAAGTTACTGAGTAAATGTATATATTGTTTATATACTCATGTCTTGTTTAAAGTATTTGATGATTGAAGCTTATATATTGATAATACGATAAGAATATCAATGTCGTGTAGGTGTAATAATTCGATATACTAATAATGCACTTGAAATATCAATGTTGTATAAGTGTAATAATTCCACTTACTCGGAATTTTTTTTTTTTGGTTCATTTTGCTAATTTTCTTTCATTTGTGATTGTCTTAGAGGTCTATGGCTACTGAGAAAGTCAAACACACTATGTGAGGTATTCATGACTTTAATTTTCTTGGAGAAATGAATGAAAATTTATCAATTTAGAATTAATTAGTTAAACATAAAGGCTAAGTCTTAAAAGAAAATATTTGATTTTTTTTACCAAAAATAGGTTGGTTGATTGAATACCTAATTGAAATAAAATTAGTCAAACTTAAGATTTTTTTTCTTAATTTAGAACAATTTACTATTTTTAAAAGCTTTTTAACTAGCTTTTATTTAAAACAAATTATACTTATTTCCACACCAACTCATTTTCTTTTCTTTTTCTTAATTTAATGTTTATTTCCTTTTTTAAAAATAAAAATGAAACATCTAGAATTCTATACTTCTTCACATTTATTTCTAAACAAAATGTATCATTCATTTACACTTCTTTTATAGTTGTATTTTTTAATAATTAAAAAGTGTGTAAATTGTTTCTTGGTCATCAAAATTCGATTAAGTTTCATTTTGTTTTCTATTTAATTTAATTATTTAGAAAAAAATTCTTTAAGATTATAATTTTTTAAGTTTGTCAAATGTTCAAAATTTAAATAGTAAGATTTTCTAATCAATATTTTTAAAATATTTATTCTATTTTTTTTTAAATAAAATCCTACTACAGTATGTAGGAAATTAGGAGTACGGTTTCATTAAATTCTAGAAGTGGGGATCATATCTTTAGGAGTACAAGAATTGATAAAAAAGAATGATTTTAATTAATGTTTTTTTTTTATAAAAAATCTCTTTAGTAGAACACTATACCTAGAACGGATGTTGAGAAACTATACTAATTTATCACTTTCTTGATATGAGAAAATTTTCTTCAGTCTAATTGATGGATTACTCTCAACTTATTTTATGAGATTGTTGCTTCAAGTATTGAAGTGTATAGAAATGTAAAATAAGACGTTATTTTTAAAAGAAATTACATAATATTTTTAATTCAAGATTTAATATTTAGCCACCGTTTTCTAAATAGATATTATGGGAAGCCAACATCTTCCTCATACACAAATGACCTGTGAACTCAACTTTAGTTTTCACAGATTTTATAATTTTATTTAAAATTATTTACCTTATTTTGGTCTCCAATTACATCGTAAAAATGATTGGTAACGACTCATTTTCTTTTGTTTTATTTTAAATTAATCCACTTTGAGGATGTCAACCCCTCCGTGCTTTGAGCACGTGACCACAAGAGGTAGCTGTGATTTTTGTTTTTCTTTTCTTTAGTTACTTTCAAATAGGTGTATTTCGATATGACCCAAAAAACTCAATCAACTAATCCAATCCATGCGATGTGGATTGGGTTATTAATTCACTTGGGTTTGGTTATTTGGATTCAAATTTTGAAAAAGGTATGAGTTGAATTAGTTAACGAGTTCACCGAAAATAATCAAATTCAACCCAAACTTATTATTAATATTAAAAAATACGTTTTTGTTACTTCCAATACAATTATATATAAGTAAATTTATTTTAATTGCACTTAATATCATGGTTTTTTAGATTATTTATTATCCATCAATTATTTAAAATAATTTTTATATAACATTGTAAAATATTAGCCTATTGATGAAAAAGAATAATGCATTTAAATCATTGTCAATTATATTATTATAGCATTTTTAGTGTAGAAGACTCTAAACTGTAACATTTTGAAACTTTGATACTAAATTGAGATCAAACTCAAAATATAAAAACTAAAAAAAGAAAACTAAAAAAAGAAAATTCTAAAAACCTAAAAGTTATATTTTTCAATCCATTTTGATTTAGATATGGATTTAGATATTTGGAAAAGATTGATTTTCTATATCAATTAGAGACTTACAGTTTCATCAATTTTGACAAAAATATGTGCTCATTCATTTTCAATAAAATAAAATCTTTTATTTAATACATTTAATAAGATAGACAACTTTAAAAATTAGAAAATCAAACCAACGTAAACATAACTCAACTAGTAAAAAAACTTAAACTATCTACGTTGAAAATCAAGTTTTGGTTCTCCCATTCCAATCAAAATCTATAATAAAAAGCCATTCCATTTCATGAGCACATTAGCCCTTTGGAGTTTGAGGAAACAAAACTTTCGATGACTATGAGTACATCTAAATGTTAATTTCTTTATTTACAGACAAAATCCTACATAAATTCAATTAGAGGAAGGCATATACAAAATAGTGAAGTGGTGGTTTCTACAGCCTACACCATTATCCACAATGTACAATGTACACTCCAAGTATCTTTCTTTCCACAAAAACAAAAACCTTATCCAACTAAGGTATGATTGATTTTACACTTTATTGCAAAGCACCATTGCAATATATCTTGCTCTCCTCCATGGCCAATCTTTGGTGTAATCCCCTTTGATGGCTAAGAAACTCCATGAACAATTCCTTCATGTGCTTTGCATTCAAATACTCGTTTGTTCCCACTTTCACAACCTTCAGCTCACAAGCCCTCCCATCTTTTTCATTGCCAAATTTATTCTGTAACCAATCAAGATCAATAGCGACAACAATCACATCAAAAGTAGGATACCAGCATTACTTCCTAAGCTACATTGTTTGTATCATCACTGTTCAATATGACTTAGATCGACTATTCCATCATTTTCTTGTGGGACTAATTATATTGACATGATAGAGAGTGAGTGATTAAAAGTGTGATTTTAAACATTGACAAAGGTGATTTTAACAATGTTAAAATCACTCCGAAACATGAGCAGATCATGTGGAAGTATCTAGAAGAAACTTGAAAGCATCATTTTATAATAAGAATTCAGACTTCAGAACATGATACACGATGTTTAAAATTAATTAAATATTGGACAACTCTTTCATTTTTCAAAATTAACTTCAAATGCAACTCTATGAGAGATCAATAGAGCCACTCCTGTTACTACAAAAACGTCCAAAGAGTAAATAAGAACTCACTCCAGAGTCTAGAACCATAGCCCCTGCCGCCAATGTCCCAAAAGTTTCGTGCCTTGCAATTCTTCCAGTTACTACCAAGGGCCTGCAGAAATGATTGGAAACTCCCAAACTATAAAATGGAATAAAATCTCAACAGTCAAGGATTTATAGAAGCTACGCGTTGAATTGTAATAAAGTTCCAACTTTATCATTACACTATAAAATTTTCTTGTTTGTTAACTGGGACCAGGTAAGATATTTCCTTAGAAAGAGTTAAATGTTTAAATCAGAGAGAGAGAGAGAGAGAGAAAAGTTTACCTTCCTTGGGAGGATAAAATGACATGATCTGGACTGTCCAAAAAATCATACAACCTCTTTAGTTTCCTTCTGCAATTCATTGCAACAGCTCCCCTTGCATATAACTCAAATGTTAAGCTTGGAAAGATGTATACTCGAGGTGAGATCAAAGTTTCTTCATATAAGAATTTGGCAAGTTTTACAGGAGAAAATCCTTTATCGAGATTCTCGAGTAAAATCATGTACTGATACTTCACTCCACCAATATCAGTATCTTGCTCGATTACGTCACTCTTTCTGGAACTGAGAGACTGTCGGTCTACAGAAGGAAAAATAAGTTCAATTAAAAAACAGAACAGGGATTGAGAAGTGTTAAATGGTGCTTGGTGCATGATTATTGACTAAGATACCACAATTTCAATTGGAGAAATAATATTTGCCCCAAAGATCTCATTATCCACACTTATGAGATAACTGAGAGATTGGGCTCATTCATTAAACAACGAATTATACCTTCCCATGGCTCTACGTCCCCAGAAGAACGTTTGGCACGTCGTGTTTCCTACAAATGGAGAGAGCCATCAAACTGATTAAAAAAAAGTGAAATGATGTATGAAATGGATCCCTCCGATGAAATGAAAGTTGGAACGTAAGAACTTATTGCTCTAGCCATAGTACTCACCTGGTCCATGCGTTCAAAAAAAGAAAGCCGGTGCTTTAATTTTAGGCTGCAGTCATCCTTCTGACAACCACCACCGCCATTATGGGTGGGAAGACGATCTTCAGAACAGATATCGCCTCTATTCATTCTGGTTTCGATTTTCTCCCTAACTTTTCTGAAGAAGGTTGCTAACACTGTATCACTAATTTTATCAAATTGAATTTGACACATGTTAGCAATACTGGCAATTGTCAAATTTCCAGAGTTTGGACCATGCTGCCATAAAAGGATAAAGTTGCATAAGCATTCTTCTTCTCCATTTGCATAAGAGTGTTCAAGATAATCCACCTACCAATGCACGAGTCATGAAGAAAATGAAAATGCCAAGTCTTCTAATTGAATTGATACTATATGAAAATTTGAATTAAGCATTCTTCAAAAATCCAATATATGATTGTTCATCAACTATGGGACTTAAATAAAAACAACTATATCCAATGACATGAGATTTTTTGGGTTAAACCAAAAACAAAGTCAGGAGGGTACATACAAGTGGATAATACCATATCAACTTAAAGATATAAGGAGGGCCGTTGTCCATGATAGTATAAGTGCTCATATGACGAACTCATAGATAGATGTCACTGATTGCATATAAATATGGTGTAGTTAATTGAGCTAATAAACAATCATCACTTTAATCCTTAAATTTTGAAACAACTCAGAACTTAATAAAAAGAAATGAAGATTACAAAATTTTAAGAATTAAAATGCACAAAAGAGTTAGAATAAAATATTGAAGTTTCAAATTCATATATAGAATCAAGGAAAAACAATATTTTATCCATATTCCAAAATGATTTCAGAAAGTTCATTTTAAGATCAGTAAAACGGTATTATAACTGTAAACCATGCATAATCTCTGAAACAAACCTTCAAAAACTCAGACACACTATGGCATATGGAACAGTCTTACACCATCTACGATCCTTAAAATAATACACGCAAAAAAAAAAAATAATAAATAAATAAATAAAGAACAACAACAACTCCACCACTAGAGAGACTATTTTCAGTATGAGAACGAAAATCACAAAACAAAGTTTCTAAACAAAGGTCCTGCTCGTAAAAGTTAAAAGTAACTCAGAGACTAAAATTTGAAACAAAAGGAATCAGAGATGAAGTCAGAATCAAACAATAGGAGAAGTATAAAGTAAAGGAACGAACCCCTTCCACACGAGCGTCGTAGAAGCGAACATCATCGGCTCGAGAGGAGTAAGAAGCGCAAACGGGCATTCCAGGGTGGACGTTAGGGCATTCGGAATCCTGCAACTGTGTGGACAAAGGCCGAAACCGAGCTTCGAAGACGCTCAACTCCAATAAGCTGTGGAAATGATCGGCGTCGAACACATTGTCATGTTCCTTAGAGAACTCGCAATAACTGATCCTAAGAACCTCGCCTTCGAGTTTCACGGTGGCATTGTACCACGCGTCATCGTCGCTCAGAAACTCCAAGTCGCCGGAGGAGGAGTCTCTGGCGGAGAGCATGAGCGGAGAAACTGGGCCGAAGTTAGAGAGGAAGTTTCCAGAGAAATTGCCGAAAATTGGAGCGGAGACGATTTTTGGGATTGTTGTTTAAAAATAAGGCCAATGCAACTTAGACACTTTAGACTAAAAATGACGTCACTATTAAATATGATTACTTAATTTTCTTATGATGTGACATTTTTTTTATTTTTTTTATTTTTTATTTACAATAAATTTGCAAATGAAAAGGAAATATTTGAATTTGGAGGAGAAAATGAAGGAATTTACTCTAAGAACAAGTAAAAATTGGAGAATTTGATAGTGACAAAGAAGTAAGGGATTAGAAGTATGGAAATTTCTTTTTAAAAAATGGGGGTTAAGATTTAGAAAGAAAAAAAAAAAAACAGTTGAGATTTGGAGAAAGAAAGGAAGGAAATAAATAGAGATAAGGAAAGAACAAATTTGTTGTATTTTGTAAAGGAACTCTATGCTAAATTCTGTAATTAGTTAGAGATTTGTGAGGATGATGAGTAGAATGACTTTTGATTGATTGAGTTAGGAGAATGAAAATGGGAAGGGATGCGATATGATAAAGAAAATAATATTATACTATATTTTTTATCAATAAGATTGGCCCTAAATTCACAATTAGGCATTGTTGTTTTTATCCTATTGTTTTTTTATCTTCCAATATATCACAACTTTCCACCTTCAAATATTTAATCTTAAATTAATTTTACATTTTTGAAAGTAATTTATGGTGGCTTTATCCAAAAAAAAATTGTATGAAATTTACACATTTTCAAGATATAAACAACCCATGTGATGCAAGTGAAAATCACATATGAAAAAATTATAGTTTTAACTCAACTTTTATAAAATTGGAACAATCATTCCAACTTTTTTTTTTTTTAATTTTTATTTTAAGCACATATATATTAATCTTCATTTGCATTTATATAATTAAAATGAATGTTTAATCATATATATCTTTTTTTTTTTTTTGTTATATCGTAAATCTTATTATTTTTAATGTCATTGAAATTCAAATTTAAATTAACTTTTATTTATAACAAATCTTAAATTATGATATATTATTTTGTTGCAAAAACTGACATATAAAAATAATATAATTCATACTAATTTAAAAAGAAATTCCAATTGATAAAAACAAATATGTATATCAAATTAATAAATAGTTACAACGACATATTGAAACATTAAATAAATTTAAGACATTCTCAAGTAAAAAATAAAAGAAACAAATAACACATAAGGGATTCAAACTAATCTTCAAAAAAGAGTGAACCAATGGATTAATTTTACTTGAAATTTTACTGTTACTTTGGTTCTTGGTTTTTCACATTTTCTTTTTCTTCTTCCACTTTTTATTCTTACTTTCCACCTTGTTTTGAGATTCTTGAAATATTTTTAACAGTAAGTTTTTTAAAATAAGGTTAAAATGCCAATTGAACTTATAAGTTATATTGTTAGACAAATTATCTTTCTACTTTTATCCAACACCTAACTGTGCTATACAGTGAGAGTAGATGATGCTAAAGAAATTAATTGAAAGAAAAAAAATTCATATGTATGATATAAAGAGCAAAAAATACAAAACATTTGTTCCATTATAGGTAATTAAATCAGGGTTTAATTAATGAGTGAGAATAGAAAAGCTGATTAATTAAGAACAGGCAACTTGAGAGAAGAGAGGGTTGAAAGGGAAGGCATTATCCCAAGCATAAGTGAAGGAGATTGGTGACGAGTTGAAGATTGGTTGACCATTGTTAACCAAACACACTGACCCAGCAACCATTAGTATGGATTCATCAACCTTTTCAACTGTGTTAAACCCATTGCAATCACATTTCACACTGTATTGAGAACAAACACATTTGTTTCTGATTGTTGCTCTCCATTCTTGCTTCCCATTCACTTCTCTTCCAGTTGTACTTTGACTTATTTCTATGTCATTCATCGAGCATTGGGAATTCCCTATACATCAAATTAATATTTATAACGGATCGCAAGAAATAGTCTTAGATTCCTAACCCTAACGCACTCTAGAACAACAAATAAAAACCTTAGATATTGAGTCTCCAGATCACTAACCACTTGAAGTTGAGTAATCTTTTTATAAGAAAAGTTTAAGATATAAACTCTCGTGATTTTGTTTTAGATGATATCACACAAAATCTTGATGTCAAAGGGGTTAAAGAAAATATATATACCTTTGGAGAGGAGGAAAAAGAAGAAGAGTAGATAAAAGTAGTTGATGGAGGCAACCATTATTCTTAATTTGTGATTTTCTTTTTCAATATGAAAAAAGTGTGTGGAAATGTATTCTTATTTATAAGGACCCCTTTGAACCGATTCTATTTAATCACACACACAATATCTGAAACCAATAATCTTTATTTAATGTCTTTCCATATAAACGAAAATTTCAAGTAATTTCTTTCTTTCTTTCTTTCGTTTTTGAAAAAACGTTATATTGCATATAGTTTGTAAGATTTTTTTCTTAAAAAAGTTAGTGTAAAGATAAAAATATTTGAATTCAATGAAACAATTCTCAAACTAAATAAATAATAGAAAAATCAAGTTGAACGATCAAAACCGATCAAACTATAGGTGGTCAGTCGAAGATAAAGAGAGGTCATGTTAGTGTTTCCAAACTGACAACCTATTATAAAAATTTCAAAGATTTTTAATTTGACACTGACCAATGGTCGACTTGTACTCTTTCACGGTCATGATCGGTTTGAACATTTACTAAATCTTTCATGGCTGATTCTTGTGTCAGTTTAGTCTAAAAACCAACTCCAATTGATCGATGCTTACACCAAACGTAAATTACATATTACTTTGGAACATATTGTCTACTCAATTCTTTAACTTCAAAATGTTTCAAACACATTTCAATTATATTTTCAAACATTTTGAGTATGCTTCAATTGAATTATTTATTGTCAGCTGTTTAATGTTTAAGGTGCAGATCCTCAATCAACAAGTTTAAATGACATATAAAAGTTTGATTTAAGCTTGCACAATGTGATAGCCACACTAGACAAACTAATGAGCATGTCATGATTCATGCCTATATTTCATTAGTGGTTAATAATATAATATTCATTCAATAATATTATTGAATGGAAGCCAAAATTCAAATTGGTCTCAAAGTTCATCGGTTTGTTCCCATTTTTTCTTTTCTATCTAAGAAGAAATCAAAATGACATTAATGGTAGTACTTATGGCAAGTTTATGATGATTATATCATGACCCAATATCTCATATATTCATGGTATTAAATGTACCATTAATTTTTTACTATGAGTCTTCTTGTAGTTGGCTGATGATTTTGAGTCTTAAAAACAAAAATAAAAATAATCATAGTAATGGGTTTGCCATATTTAGTTTCCAACTATATTTATTTCAAGAAAAGGGTAAAGATATCATTCAATTTTAAAGATAATTAGTGTTTTTTTTTTTCCTTTGAAGAATTCAATTGATGTGAAGGTCATTTATTCTACAAAACAAACGTGGTGTTCTTGCACAAAGATATCATTCAAGTTGAAGAAGCCTGGTGTTCTTGAAGTGCAAGAGGGACAGTTGGTCTCCAAGTTGTCCCATTAGGGCCATCCATTAGAGCAATTCCAACAGCAGCTAGATCAGTCCTGATTGAATCAGATTTTTCATACTCCTTATTCTTTCTTGCTGCATTCCTTTCTTCTATTTTCTGTAATACTTGATCGTTCGTCATCTTTGCACGCGTTAAAGCCTTTTCCTTCAACTGTTGTAGAGCCTGTGCCAGCAAAGTTGTTAAGTCAGTTTGTTTTCAAATAAACATACCAAAGCCAGCTACAGTGGCATGACAGAGTACTGAATGACAAAGCAAGAAGGTTCTATTAAGTTACTGGCTGACTTGTCCAAACCAAATTTCAAAATTTTCTACATTGTTATCAGTTTCTGAAGGGTGAGCTATACTTCTTACCCCAAGGTTAAGGAAGTAAAGCATTTACTTATATATTGAAGTCTTATAGATTGTTCCATGATTTTATTATAGTAACATCAACCCATTTCTACCTCAGAGTAACTAGCAGGCATTAGTCCTAAGATGGATAACACATTTCCAATTATCTTCTCCAAAGCTGCAAGGGATTCCATTCGAAATTCCTGCTTCTTTCCCTGTATGGATTTGAATTACACGTGTTACAAAGAATGTAAGCAGCATCAAGTTAACAAAATATGGGAGTGGGGTGTGTGTGTTCATTTTTACATTCAGTTTCAGTCTTAAACTAGACAAGCTCCATAATTTATCTTTTAGATGAATTAAATAAATATGTGAACCTCCTCAGTAGATGACAATGATCTTACCACAACTTTAATCAATAGATAGTACTAGTACTTGAATGATACACAGGTTCACTGATGCAGCTAACCAACCATTATCTATATCAGAATAAATCGAGCTACTCTTATGTGTAATACCTTGCGAGTATGTAATAAATCATTGATAATTTTCAAAGGATCTGACAACGCTGCCAAAACCACAGGAGTATGAATATCATCGGACATTGAAGTCAGAAAAACATTGGAGAATTTGTTGATTTCTTCCACCAAACTTGGGGCAATGGAACCCTTAAAACTTGATTCATCTTCCAGGCTAATGACAGTTCTACAGTCATCAAGAGTCTGCAGCCATTTAAATTTAGTGAAATTAAATGATAATAATCTCTAAGTTAAAGACATTTGAGCATCTTATATATGATACAGGAACAATCAGGTGGGTGGGTTGAAGAGATTAGATATATTATTTATATTAGTGGCAGTTGTATTGTATTTATAGAAACAGCGTGACGTTATCATGTGTAATGTCTACCCCTATTCTTGGAAGTGTCTACTTAGTCATGATAGCAGTTGCAATAACTGTATAAATATGCTTTCTCGCCATATCGAGTAATTGGCATACAAGTGTGTCACACTAAGTCTATAGTTCAAATCTCCCAACCCCAATTGTACTTAAAAGAAAAGAAAAATTATGATTTCTCATTTTGAAAATTGTATGCTGTAATACCTGATAGATGTAAAAAATGCGATCTGAAGCACTTTCAAGGAGTAAATCAGAGTAGTTGATTGGAGAACGATAATGTGTCCCCAACAAGAAAAGCCTCAAAGCAAGTGGATGGTAAAGATCGATCACCTGGCAATGTATAGTTATCATATTGACAACCGATTCTTGTAATAAAATGAAACAACAAAAATAAAATCCTGAAGAAATTCTACAAGGTTCATTGTTCAAAATGAAGAAAAAGTTAAGAGAAAAAGAAAATGGGGAAGTCTAAATGAAAATTTTTTAAACCCTACCTGCCGAATGGTGAAAAAGTTCCCAAGAGATTTAGACATTTTCTCCGAGTCAATTGTCACAAAACCATTATGAACCCAGTAGCTTACATTACTTGTTCTGCAAGCGGCACAGCTCTGAGCTATTTCATTTTCATGGTGGGGAAACACAAGATCCATCCCTCCACCATGTATATCGAAAGAATACCCCAGATAAGACGCACTCATGGCACTACACTCTATATGCCAACCAGGCCTTCCAGGACCCCATGGACTTTCCCAAAATGGTTCCCCCTCCTTTGCAGACTGCATCATACCACAAGACTTTCAACAATAATACAAAAACAGGTCACAGATGTGAAAGATAAGCAAGGCTGATCACACAATTTTAAAGTGCTGTCATGCTGTGTTTTTCTTTGTTGATTACACTGATACAGCAGCTCAACTGTACTTAAAATAAAGCTCAAATTTTTTGATAGAGTTGTTTATCTTTTGTTATTCATCTTCAATTCAAAAACAAATTTGTCCAACCCTTTCATTTAGAGAATCTCGTGGTTTGATGCTATGCAGGGAACACTTAACAATAATACAAGGCAATCAGATTGACCTTCCACAAAGCAAAATCGGCAGGGTTTTTCTTCCTGGAGTCCACAGAAACTCGCTCTCCAGCTCGATTATCCTCTAATTTTCGACCAGACAATTGTCCATATTCTGGAAATTTGTCCACGTTAAAGTATACGTCACCATCAACATAATAGGCATACCCATTATCAAGAATCTGTCAAGACACAAGAAACACTTAATGGCTTGTCATGCACACCTCCCTCCTCGCCTAGAATCCAGTGTAAGACAAGCAGATAAACACATAGAGCATAAAAGAATTCAACAAGTGAACAATGTATACTTATTGAAATAAAAGATGGTTTCAAGGCTAGTTAAAAAACCAGGACAATACAATTGCAATAACTTCTATCAAATTATGACCACAAATCAAGTAAAAATTTACCTGCTTTATCATGTCAATAATCTGGGGCATGTGGTCCGAAACTTGGGGTTCAACTGAAGGAGGCAAACAATGAAGATACACCATATCCCGGCGGAATTCTTCACAATAACGTCTACTTAAATTTAGTGGATCTTCCCCCAACTCATTTGCTCTAGCAATTATCTACAGAATTTGAAAAGTGCAGACTCAGGATCCTGTCATAGCATTATGAAAAAAGTTGGTAACAAGATAGAAAAAACATTATAATTTCAAGCATTAAACAAGTGCAAAATGTTCCAGTTGGCTACATGGAATAAAAGAGAACAGAAATCTATCTCCTAAGCATATATGATTTAACAACTAGAAAGGTAGAATGAATTTGAGTTATATTTGACAAAAAAACAGCGTTGAATTTGAGTTATATTTCAAAACACTTCACCAGTGGAGAGAATGTTGGAAATGGGGAAACAGCAAATCAACATTTCTTTAAGTTCAAAAAATTGAAAGGGGTTAAGGGTTGGATCTCCATATGAAAAATCACACTTATGAAAGCAGTCTTGATAAATCTGCCCTCTTATTATCTGTTGGTATTAGTCCATTCCAAGATCGCTGACATGTTGGACAAGCCTACTCGGTATATTCCTTAGGAAGAAGTTGATTTGGACAGGGGTGCATCTTGTTAAATAGGACTATGCAGCGGTGACCTTGGTATACTCCAAGCAAAGAAATTTAGCCTTCTTTACTACAGGATGGTGGAATGCTTTCATGACTACTTTCTTATGAAACTAGGAGCCGTGCCATACCAACATTGAAATCAACCAAAGAGAGTATAACCCAATCTCTTGATGCATTTACATTCACTGGCACAAAGCTGAGACTTAATCCCAAAATTAAACTTCATTAAAGAAATCAACCAAAGAAAGTAACCTATATGTTCTTCCTGAAAATTAAACTTCATTAAGCACTAAAATTTAGCAACCAATTGCACTATTCAATCACCATATCCAACCCTATCCAAAGTGATACCCCTTTTGAGAAAAGAAAATGAAAGCCATTCACTACAGCAGATGTACCTAATAAATCATAGAATCAAGATAAAAGTAACTCAAAGGGGGAAAAATTCAATTAATTTTCGTTCTCGATCATCTTGTTATTATCAATCTATCCACTTTAAAGGAAGAGGCAATGTATGTACAAGGGAGGCAACAATCTAAGCAAGGACAAATGCAGTTTGTTACATAAATGCCACCATTTTAGCAAATTCACTCACTTTATCATCCACATCGGTGAAATTTCGAACATAAAGAACTTCGTATCCCAAATGCCTCAAATATCTGGTTACATAAACACGATTGTATCATCAAATGTAATATAAATACGAATACCTTAAAATGGGGGAAAAAAATAAGGCAAAACTTAGAAAGAGCAAATACCTATAGAGAACATCGAATGTAACATAAACACGAGCGTGGCCGATATGGCTGAGATCATAGGCAGTAACACCGCATACATACATTCCTACTTTGCCTTCGACCTTAGGCTTGAACACCTCCTTCTTCCTACTCATTGTGTTGTGTAGCCACAGTTCCGAGGAAGTACTATCGTGCCTAAGGGCGTTTATTTCTTTGAGATTCGGCGCACTGACGGGGAGCTGAGATGAGGTGGGAGAAGAAGTAAAACGACCGAAAGTTGTAGCAGAATTGAAGAATGAGAAATGGGAATTGCGAAAAGTTCTGCAGAGAATGGCATGAGAGAGTGAAATGGGGGTGAATCGAGTTAACGTTAATGGATTGTAGAGCTTAAGGAGGGAAGCCATTGTTACTCTGTTCTTCCTCTGCCCCCTTTCCCCTTCCTCTTGGTTATGGCGCTAGTTTGATATACATTATCCGCGATTCTTAACTCGAACTTTTAACTCACGAGTTCACTCACATCCACCCAAGCGATTAGCGGAGTCTGCTTTTTTTTTCTTTTTTTTTTTTTTTTCCTTTACTTTGTAATTTATAGGCAAAATATTTATATTTTTAATCTTAAAAAATTTCAAAAATACCATGAACTTTTGAAAAGAATAGAAAAAAAATAATCATAATACTCTCTCCATTATTATATATAAAATTTATATCTTTTTTGTGATTTATTAATGTCGGGTCATCTCAATGCAATTAAGGCTCAAAGATCGAATAACTAAAGGCAGAAGTATTTCATCTCAAACATCTCGAGTCAATGTATACTCGAGATCTAATAAAATAAAGACAAAATTCTTTCATCCCGGGCCACCTCCATGCCACTAGGACCCGAGATCCAATAACGGAAGAATTCTTTCATCCCGGAGCATCATGGGACAATGTGTGCTCGAGATCTAATGAAATAAAGGCAAAATTATTTCATCCCGGACCATCTCGGTGCCACTAAGGCCCAAGATCTAATAATTAAAGGAAGAATTATTTTATCCTCGGGCATCACGGGGCAATGTATACCCGAGATTGAATAAAATAAAGGAAAAATTATTTCATCCCGAGCCATTTTGATGCCATTAAGGCTCGAGATCCAATAACTAAAGGAAGATTTCTTTCATCCTGGATTATTGTATACCCGAATTGAATGAATTAAAGGCATAATTCTTCCATCTCGAAGCATCTCGGTGCAACTAAGGCCTGAGATCGTGTATCATGATTTACACGATCGTTTAAATTTGAAAGTCATCATTTAAAAAAAAAAAACAATACAACTCAACAACCAAACTCATATTTTAAGGATTGAGTTGGTAATATAATTAGAGTTATATGTGTTACCAACCCAACATACCTAAAAATATGAATAGAGAGATAGAATATAATTCAACCAAACCCAACTCATTTACACCCCTAAATTGAAACGGTTAATAAAACTATCTTGAAATTAAACCAAAAAAAAGTTGCAAATATAAAAATTAGATTCAAAATATTAGTATATATAGCAACATTTTTATAAAATTGAAAATATAACAAAATCTGTCAAAATCTATTAATAAAAGATATCTATCATTGATAGATCATGTTGCAAATATTGATCTCATCATTAATAAATAGAGTCTCAGCAATAAAAGTCTATCATTGATAAATTTTGTTATACTTACAATTTTTATAAGAATGTAATATAATTAATTATTATTTCTAAAATTGTTATCCATTATAATTACCAAAAGAAAATAAGATATTTCAACTATTAGCATGATGATAATTTTTGAAGTTAATTTGACATAAAATATAAATTTTCATCCAAAACTAACCATGGAGGTGTTAAGGTAATTAAAAAACTTGAAAGTTCAGAATATTTTGACAAGAAATGTCAAGTTTGAGTATTTTGTATAATTTAGCCTATTCTTTTTTTTTTGTTAGCTGAGTGTGCGATAGAATTACAATTAGAATATTTTTAAATAAACAACCAAAATATGGCAAAATTTTAAATTTCAAACTCTATCCTAATTTAAAATTTTAAAATTTTGTTATATTTTAAAACAATTTCGTTACTTACTATATTAAATATTTGTCAACTGTTCACTCATAGCATTTTATATGTTAAACTTTTTGCTTGGTTAGATCAAGTAGAATCCTTCAATTCCCTCGACGACATTGAAAGAGATCTACTCACTCAAATTGGACAACTGGAACCTCTCCACCATGCTTTGATACTAATTCTGATTCTGAGTGCTCCCGCAACACAAATCATAATTGATACCATAAACCTATGGAACACAGTTTCACAATAAAGACGACATCCTGAAACAAACAAATATTATAGGTAAAACACACATACAAACGCAACCTGAAGTGATATCAAAACATGGTTATAACATAGCTTTCTTGAAAAGCCTAATTTTTTCTTAACTCGTTTAACTAAAAAAAACATAATAAAACGTGTAATTTTTTGTACACACACACACAAAAGCAATTAGTGGGGGGGAAATGTGAATGAGAAGTATGATCAAAATGATGTTTAGTCCCAATTGGGTAACATAGATGATGAACGTTTATATAGCTGAGGGACTCCTTAAAAATAATGATGAAATGCAGACCAAAGTAATGTCTAATAGATATGGCTATCAAAATCAAAATGAAGCACGCAAACAAGTTTAGCTTCTTCCAGACTGCTTTAGCTAGAATCAGGTCACCGGAACAACAAGATGATTAGGCTCATTTGCTTCAACTGTTAGAAATTCTGAGTGCTTTCCGCAGGAGTTAGATGCATCTGAGCTGGAGATGTAATTGATATCGAAATTAGTCCTTTTAACTGCTCCGGCCAGCCCCGGGTAGCAAGCTTGATAGAGTTGGGACGCCTTGGTTCCTCATTTCTTCTTGTGCTCTTCTCATTTCTTCAGGGTCTGATCATAGGATGTTGCAAAATCATACCAGTCAGAGAGACAGAATCATTCTTTTATTTTGGGGGTAGGATTGGGGGGAAGAAAGACGATCATTCATTTAAAAGAAAGAATTGAATTAGGTCCAGTTTTCTGCCTTAAGGCAGCCAAGATATTGTCCATTGGTCATTAATCAATTGTGAGCAGAACCAAGTATAAGAACTTTCCCCATTTGATCTTTAGTGATGAACTGAATGAAGTTGCAGGTTCATCGAGACAGCAAACAATTAGCAACATAACTTCACCAAGAGATTGGGCATGAAAAAATATCATCGATTGAAGTAATAAAGATTGATAAGACAGTAACCAAGGGACTATGCTAAGAGGAAAGTTCAAAGAATTTTCATCAATACATTGTCAAAGAAATTTCAAAGAGAGAATTGTTATGTGCACTTCCCTGGATAAAACCAGAAGATATTAATAGGTTTTAAGTTACAAGTTTAGTCCCCAAACTTTGAGATTTGTGCCTATTGGACCCAGAATTTTCAGGTCTCCAATAGGTCCCTGAAATATCAATTGTGTCCAATAAATCCATGAATTTTAGAAGTATCTAATAGGTCACTAAACTTTCAATTTTATACACGGTAGATCTCTATGTTTTAAATTTTTTGTCTAATAGGTCCTTGGGCAAATCAATGTTTTTATGAACAAAAATTGACAGTTTTGGGTTCTATAGGCATTAAGTTTGAATTTTATGTTTAATATATCTACAAATTTAGTATAAAAAATTAGAAAACGTTAGACTTATTAGACACAAAATTGAAACTCCGGGACCTTTTAAACATTTCTAAAGCTCGAGGACCTACTATATACAAAATTAAAAATCTAGACCACCTATAAGACACTTTGAAAGTTCAAAATGAAATAGACAGTTCAAAGTTCATAATAATAATAATATAAAGAATGAACGAACTATTAGCAAAACAAGAAATTTGCAATTAAACCAGTGAAAATTTTAGAGCCGTTAATAGGATGGAAGACAGTGACAACTGTCTAGTGAGTAAAATGAGTGTGTACCTATGTTCTCCATTAACTTGGGCATCAGGAATACAACAATTACCATGAATCCTACCATCAGACCCATAGGACTTTTCACAAGAGACATAATGTTGAAAGGTTCTCGAACCTATAATACAAAGAGATTGAATGATAATGTGAGATCAAAGATAAAATTCAATACCTAAAGTCCATGAAAAAAGAGTTACACTGAACCAACCTCATAATACTCTTCATCTCTTAAAGGCTCTAAAACAAGCTCACTCAATGCTCGCCTGTTCTCTGTTAGGGCTGCCTGAACCTTACCTGGGTTTCTGGCACTCACATCAACTCGAACCTAAGGAATTAATAGAAAAATGAGTCAAACGGAACCAGATTTGTAGAAAAACTAATAGCTGATGGAAGTAAAAGAAAACCCACAGGAGAAAAGAAAGAACCCAATGCAGCCACTTCAATCAGATGGGTTCCGGCTGGCACATTATGGCTTTAAGAACTTACGTTAAGGAAATTACAGGAACTTCAGAAAATTTACTCGAAACCCAATTGTGAATTGTAAGGCCAAATTTTGAAGCTTAACTCTCCAAAATAGTTATAACACTACCCATAGGGTGGCAAAGAGAAAAAATAAAATCAAATGCTAAATCCAGTTGATGATTATATAAGCCTAAAAGTAATACAACTCCTTCAATTGAAGCATTTTCAATTAACTAAATATGTATAGAGGATACAATGAAAAATATCCATCGGGCCTCAAGAAGGTTACTCTTTGGCCACCATTAAGTATGACTTTAATGTTTGATGTTTTTCCAGGAAGTCCAAATCCTTTAAGTGTGTTGCCTGCCAAAAGCTTAACAGGATACGTTAGCTCGGAATATAGCCACAATCATCTCATCATAGAATCACAAGCAAATATAACATTGATTTTGAATATCATTAAATTATAATTATAATCTTCGTAATGCTAAATTTTTTTAAGGAGTATAGATTTTTCTAAAATGTTAGTCACCCCTGGTGGCGAAGAACACAAATGACATCTGCATACAGAATTCACTATTTCTCGTAACATGAAACATATCTATGTTGCCTCTCCTCCAAAAGAAGAGCTTTATGAGGACCTACAACAATAATGTGAGGACCTTGAAATCCTTTTTCCCCATTATATGCTAATCCCACTACCTCGATACAGATAAAAACTTCCAGCATTAACAAAGCAGAATCATTGTTTGCTTGTGGATACCTCGAGTCCATGGTGGAGGGAAATAAAAATATTAAGGATGAAGTGGATAATCTTGCTTAGACCTTAACCTTCTAGAGGACACTAAAAGTAAGGACTTCTGTACCTCCATGGCAGAAAAGATACACGAGTAATTTAACTAACTTCTAAGGGAGGAGGTTCTGTTAATTACTACTCAGAGTAATTTAGCTAACTTATTGGTCAATACCACATCAAGAACTGCTTCTGATAATTATTTAAATCCCAATCGAAGAGTTTTTCTAATCCCCTTAGATTAGGTTAAGGTATCTTCTATTCACCCCATCTACCGTAACTCTCGTTTTCCACAATTCTACATTTATCTTGAAGGTCAATATCAACAAAACATTCACAACATGTAGAATAAGAAAAAGAAGAAACGTACTTGGAATCTTCACACGACCATAGATGGTGTATCCATCGCCGGACCTGCCAAAAACCACAACGAACGAGATTAAAAGACAATGGAAAGAGATAATATCGTATACAAATTCGAAAAAAACATCGATCATTACTATCGATCTTCATCAATTGATATTCATGATTAGTCGAGCAAAAACAAAGTCAGAGTGAATTAAAGACCGAGACCTACCCAGAGGAAATCGCATGGGACGAAGTTAACAGAGAGAAGAATAATTGGAGAGAAAGCAAGAGAAAGAAAACTTGAGAACGCATTTTCGAAGATTGTGCTATGGCGGACACTTCGGAGAAGGAAAGATCTGGCGGTTCTTCTAGTTCGCTGCGGAGTGTGTTAGAAAAAGCTCAACAATGAACGGAGAACTAATTTTACTCTCTCCGATCCCATTTGACTTTCATTTATTTTTTCCTTCTTTTATGGTTTTATTTACAAAATATTGTACTAAACTTTGTCTTAGGTTAAATTGCAATTTTTATTGCTTTCTTGTTAAATTTTCAAGCTATATGATTTTAATCTTAGTGTTATCAAACCACAACGACTATATGATTTTCTAACCTTAAAGTTAAGAGTGAATATGATAACCTGAGTCAAATGATCAAATTGAAGTCGGTCGGACATGATAACCTAAGTCAACTGATCTAATTGAAGGCGGTCGAACGGGGAAGGAAAAGGGTTGATCGAGGTAGGATTGGAAAGTTTTCATAAAAATATTTAAAGAAACTCACTAACAACTTTGTAACTCCCGACAACTCATTTGAACATTTACTAAACCGACTATAGTAGAGCTCACATCTAATAGTGTTTTAAAATTTTAAATCGATTAAAAAATAAAATTATATGTACTATCTTTTAAAAAAATATTGATATCATTCAATCAATTTGTTTTCTTTTTTAATTGTAAAAAGATTAAAAAATAGATATTCATATATTATCATTATTTCTAAAGAATATGAATTAAAGTTTATTAAGTTGAGATAGTTCTTAACAAGGGAGGAAGAGATAAAATAGTTAAAAAACAATTGTTTCCATATATCCACTATTTAGCACATGAATACAAAGAATCAATTCTATTATTTCTCTCTCGTAATCCTAAAGCTGAAACTCCTTCAACTCTTCCGTTTCTCCATTTTTTCAACTTTGTCATATCCTCCACCGTAAAACACCATCATTTCCTTCTTCTTCTTCAAGTCCACGACGCATAAGTTTTTTCTTTCTTTTAGAGATGGATCATGGATCATAGATCATACGTGGAAGTAGTAGATCTCATCTACAATTTTACTCAAAAATACTTATTTTTGTTAATAGTTTTGCATCTATTTTATTTTTGACATATGTTTCAAAGTTCACGTTATTTTTATAAAAAAAGTTTCATTTTAAAGTTTAGAGATGACTATATATAATTACAAATTTAAAAATTTTGCCCTTTTAGTTCGACTTTATAATTGTTTTTTCTCTTTTTGGATAACTTTAAGAGGTGTTTGGGGGTGGGTATTAGAGTGAGGTGGAGTGAGTTATTATAGTCCACTCCACGTTTGGTCCACATATTAACATAATTCCTGTATTTGGGTTATCTACCTCCCCTCTTGTACTGTTCAACTCTCTCTCCTTTTTACCACATTATTCAACTCCCCCTCTCTCTGTCTTCAATCTCGGTGCTGGGATTGGTCGAGATCCCTCAATACTTCATTTTTTCTTCCAATTTCAACTGGACTAGATCCTGAGATTGTCGAAGAATCCTTAAATATATCCTTCTTTAATTTGTTGCCAGTGTCGCTGGGAAACTTTCGTGAGTTGGCCCGAGTTCCATCTCTAAAACCACTTTGTCCTTCAACTCGACCGAGAAAGCTTCGAGATACAACCCGGATTCCATCTTTTTAACCTTTCCTGCCCTTGATCTCGATCAGTCATCACCAGGATAAATATTTAAAACAAATTTTTGAGTTGAGGGACAAAATTATTAAATTTATGAAAATTTGGACACACTTAATTTTGAATTGAGATTGAGCGTCAAAAGAAAGGATTTATATATAGTATTTTTGTAAATTTAACTAATATATATATACATATATATGTGTGTGAGCATGTGTGTGCATGTGTGCGTGTATGTGTATGTGTACGTGTGTGTGTTGAAGACAAATGTAGTGAATATATATTTGTATATAGTTTTTTGTCTTGCTTTCTTAATAACTACTTAGTCAAATTGTAGCAATGTATCCTTAAACTAATTTTCAAACACAATCATTTAAAGATATGAGAAAATTACTTGGAACCCAAATTTGCAAAGAGTGGAGTTGGCTAAAATAGCCCACTCCTTGTTTGGGGCTCAGATTATGGAAATCATAGTATTAGGGTTTCCATAATCCTCGTATTTCCTCCAACTTCCTTAATCCTTCTTACTCTCCCTCTCAGTCCTTCTCGTAATCTTTCTCATTCCCCCTCTAACTCCTTTGTGTATTTCATGTACAGTATATATGTCGAGAAAAAAATAATAAAAAATCAAGATTGAGGCTAAATTTATGAAATGAATATCATAATTAAAAATATTTAATAAAAATGTGTATTTCATGTACAATATATATGTAGGAAAAAAAAAGAATAATGAAAAATTAAGATTGAGGCTAAATTTATAAAATAAATATCATAATTAAAAAATTTAAGAAAATCAATTTTAAAAAAATGTGTATTTCATGTACGGTATATATATGTAAAAATTAATAGTAACGAAAATTCATGATTGTGGCTAAATTTATTAAATGAATATCATAATTAAAAAGATTTAATAAAATCAATTTAAGAAAAAAAAAACAGTGGTGAAAAACTTTAAGTTATAATAGTCTCCAATCCAAACACAACTTATAATAACACAGATTATAATAATCTTCACCCCGAACATAGCTTATAATAACACAGATTATAATATTCTTCACTTTAAACGCAGACTATTATAATCTCCAAACTATTATTATACTCAAACTATTATAAGTTACATTTCGCCTCAAACGCCCTCTAAAATATTATATTATTCAATAAAGTTGTTATTGAGGTATTTTTCAACAAATTCTTAAGGAATAAGAGATTTGCTAGTTATAGATTCAAAATCCAATAAACATGATTCTTTGGCTATAGTATGAGTAATTGAATTAATTATAAAGTTATAAACGTGGATCAAGTTTGAGTAATAGTCTAAATGGTCTATAATGTAGGAATAAGTTAAACATTTTATCCTGGAGACACTATAGATGCAACCTACTTTGTATTTAGTACAAAAGATGTAATCCTAAATTGTTCATGTGGTGGCATCCCAGTAAAATGTAAAGAATTTACATAAAAACGAACTATAAAATATTCTCTTTTACATTATAACACCCTAAGTTGTTTTAATATATGGATAACCAAACCAATGAAAAGTTTATCTTATATTCTAATCTAAAGTCTTCCTTTTTTTTGTTTGTTGTCTAATATTTTACAATATTAATACAAGAATATATACATAAGATATGTTTAATTTCAAAAAACTTACCTTTTTTTTATTATTCTTTTGATGTAACCCCATCCCACTATAAAAATATTGCTACATAAATATTATTCAAAATTGGCTATAAATATTGCTATACTCACAAACCATATCACAATCACTTCTCATTTTTATCTTCAAAACGACTATAGAGAGATTCCCAAAGAATGGCTAACATCACAAGTATGTATATAACTCCTTATTTCTATTGAGTTTTTTTCTTCTCTTTCCAATATATATTTTAAACTTTTGGTTATTGATGACCATGTAATTAAATTTACATGTTTTAAAGTATTAGATATTAAATGGCCCCCACTTGATGTTCTTCCTCCACCCTCTGCAAAATATGTCATATAGAGGATGATGGTATTCTATGTCCATGGGAGCAAGATGTTCATTAAGAAGGAAGAAGGAAGGAAGAAGGAAGATGATCTTAGTGGCATTTGATCATGATAAGTTGAACTTTTTTATCAATATATAAACAAGCTATATATATATGGCTTAACCTCCTAGAATAAGTGGTTAATAAATGTCTTGATTATGTATGTTTGATACAATATATATATATATGATGATTAAATAGATACTACAATCTATTTCTACAAGTTGTATATTTGTATTTGAGAAGTGCTGCTTTAAGATGGTTTATAGGTTTTGTTGTTAGACCATTGTGATATTGAGATATTGTGCATTCGACGATATCATGTATACCTGCCAGATGATAATTTTAGTTAAAAAGATATGATAGTATATAAGTTGTAGGAGTAACTTAATTTAAATCTATACATTTTGTTAAGGTTAATTTTCATCAATGTAACAAAACATCCAAATATTTACAATCTGTATAACAAAAACAAAAAGCTCATGAAGCCGGTACAATATATTTCATAAATTCCAGATTTGTCATTGATAGTTCAAACGATTCGTCGCTAGCTTCTCTTTCTTCTTCTTCCTTGCGATTTATTCATCTTCTCTTCTAGATTTCTTCAGCTCCTCTACCGAATTTTCTTTCTTCTATTTTTATTCATCTTCTTTTTCTTTCTTTCTTCATTTTCTCTTTATTTCTTCTAGCTCATCTTCTAGAATATCAATATCATTTAAATATCACTTTGATATGATCTAAACAATCACTTACTTAGTGATCGTTTAGCATTGTCAACACGATCGTTTAAATTTGAAACCCTTTTCACATCATTTGGAAAGAACTACACGATCGTGTAGGTATGATCTAAATGATCGCTTACCATAGTCAACACGATCATTTAACATGGTCAACACAATCGTTTAGATTTGAAGGCCTTTTTTCATCATTTAAAAAGAACTACATGATCGTGTGAATATGAAATAAATGGTCGTTTGTCATAGTCAATACGATCGTTTAGATTTAAAGCATTTTTTCTATTGTTTAAAAAAATTATACAATCTTGTTGATACTACCTACACAATATTGTGTTCATACTACCTACACGATCACGTATCACGATAGTTTAGAATAAGAATTATACGTGTGTATGTGGCAGATTAATCGCATATTGACTGTGACATTTTTTATATTTTTCATTGTGAGCTTGTAGACTTTTTCTTTTTTCAAAGTTGTTCTTTACGGTGTAAATATTTTATCGGTTTGTTATATTTTTTTTTTAAAAAAAAACCCTTTTGTTAATTTAATTTATAAATTTGTTTAATTTGATTTATAAATTTTGTTAACTTCGATGTTATTTCTGTTCATGGATGAAATTTTCGTTTTTCTAACAAAAAAAATACACTTATAAAAAACATTCAATTTAAGAAAGTTAAATTAAACAAAGTAACTTGTCAGTGTTGGTAGTTTCAAACAAGGTTAATTTACATAAATGTAACAAAATCCGTTGCGAACCGTGTAACAAAAAATTAAAGTCCATGAAGTCACCATTGTTTTTTTCATAAATTTCATATTTGCTTCATATTGGTTTTGAATATTGCGAGACCATTCTTCACTTCACTTCTTTTTCTTTTTTTTTACTATTTATTCTTCTCCTCTTCATATTGTTAATTCTCCTTTTTCATATGGTCACTTCTTCTTGTTCGTGATTTCTTCATTTTCTCTCTCATCTTTTTTTTTTCCTTCTTCATCTCTCATCTTTTTTCTTCATGGTACAAGATTTAAACGATATTGGTACATGTTCTAAACAATCAGTTGTCTATTCTAGATAGACAGAGATAGAGACCACTATCACTAATAGATCATTTAGATTTGGTATAAGATCGTTTAGACTGGATACAAGATCTTGAGCATCCTCACGTCAAGAGACAGCATGAGCACGAACACGAACATACATGTCCAAATAATCTGAAACAAAATAACAATGGGCTCACGAGCCTGACCACCATGGAGACAATCGACGATAATTACACTCATGCCAGATAAAATAGATCGTAGCACAATAGAGCACACGCCACAGCTTCCTCCTCACACCCCTTCTCGATACCTTAACGACAAACCAAAGACAAATCAACATCCCACCCTTGAACCCTGTGAGAGGAAGCCATGACCTGAATGACACGAGGCCAAATATCATACCCAAAAAGACAAAAAAAAAAAACAAAAAAAAAACAAAAGGTCACGAGACTCACCTTTCACACAGAATGCATGATGATGAAACCAAACTATCTCACCCGCAACCTATCACTAGTACCCAACCTATCTTTTATGGCCAATCAAGCACAAAAGGAATGCCTGGAAAGATTCTCCCACCCCACAACAAACCCTCCCAATGAACCCGAACACTACGAGGAAAAATAACCTCCCACACACTCTCAATCGAAAACCCATTCTGATGACTCGGAATCCACACCCATTGATCCCCAACACTTAGACACAAACAAACGACCTGAAGCCTTTCCCATAAAACAACTCAATAGACAATCGCAACTACCTCCACTCCCCATCCGAACCAATAAACTTCGATAGTCTTGCCTCCCGCCTACTTGCCGCATCATAAAACACATGCTCCCCAATTTGCTTAATGATCAAACCTCCTTGCACCAACTTGTCAAGCCACACTCTACACATCCTACTATATGCTTTGTTCCATAATTCTATTGATTTCTTAGATTTGATAGGGGTGTTAATTTGGACGTTGTAGTTTTAAATCAATACATATTCTATATTTGTAAGTACGAAAACTACTTTAGATCAAACGTAGTTTAAATCAAAAAGTAGTTTTGGTACCTACATACGTATTTTAGATGTTTATTAAATTTGCACGTATTGTTTTAATATTATGTTGTGTTATCTCTACATTATTAAAGATCTTTTGGTACTTCATATTAAAAAAAATTATATTTAGCTATATGTTATTATATAAAATTTTGATGGAAATATACAACTCTAATGGCATGTCTCATAGTCACTTCATATTGAAAATTCTGCAAATGAAACACAAACTTCAAAATTTAGACAAAACGATTAATCTATGCGTTGTAGATACAAAACCACACCATATTTAACCTTTCTAAAATTTGTGAAAGATTGGATATGTTATCTCATGTTTATATACTTTTCGTGATAAAATATCAATAGATTGAAGTGGCAATGTGATGATTCATCTATTGTTGTATATCTTTATATAAAATATTTTAAATAATACTTATTTAATGATAAGATAGATGTTAATTTTAAAAAAAAAAAAAATTATTTGAAAAAATACAATAATAATAAAAAAAATAAAAGTTAAAGTGAACATAATTCAACACTTCATGATGTTTCTTTTATAAAAAAATATGTAAGATATTCATAGTTCAAATTTTTTGTCTCCAATTGTTGAAAAGAAATTAAAAATAAATAAAGGAACGAAGGAATAAAATACAATTGGAATCCAAAGTAAGATCACAAAAGTATACGTTGACAGATAAAAAATAAAATTGTACTAAAAAAGAATCATTGACGTGATTAGCTATTCCGAATATGACAACATTAACAAGAGCAACAAGGACGGAATATTTGTCCTAAAATAGGATAAGATTTGATTGTTGGACAATTTATATAATAAAAGGAAAAAACTTGGATACATGTTAGGATGCACTTATCTCATATGCTATTCATCTCTTCGCTAAACAAAAATAAAATTATCAAATATTTTTTAAACAAAGTTCATTATCGTGTAGTGGAGAGATGAGAAGCTATAGGATAGGTCATTTCTGCATCCCAATCACTCTCCACAGTAAAATGTTTTTTTTTTTGTTTAATTTCTTCTTATTATTTTTTTTAAATCTACTAAAATCTAAGAAATTATTTCATTAGAGAAAAAAGTGGGTTAAAATATCATTTTGGTCTAATATTTTATATAAAATTGTTTTAGATAGAAAAAACAGGAGTAATGAAAAATCAAGATTGAGACTAAATTTATGAAATGAATATCATAATTAAAAAGATTTAATAAAATCAAATTAAGAAAAATGTATATTTCATGCGTAGAAAAAAAGAGTAATGAAAAATCAAGATTGGAGCTAAATTTATTAAATGAATATCATAATTAAAAAGACTTAATAAAATCAATTTAAGAAAAAAAAAAGTGAAAAATTCAAGTTATAATATTCTCCACCCAAACACATCTTATAATAGATTATAATAATTTTCACTCCAAACACACTTGATTATAATAATCTCTATCCAGACGCAGACTATCATAACACAAATTATAATAGTATGCACCTCAAATGCATACATATTATAATCCTCAAACGTCGTTTAAGAGTTAATTAAGAAGTCAATGATCAATCCAAGCATGTTTCTCATAGGCTACATCTTTCGTGTCACCAATGAAGAACTATTGAGTATCTATCTATATTTGGAGATTTCATACCTCCAATTGTGCTATCAATGATCAACATTTACACACAAGAATGTCTTCAAATATAGCAAAAATATGGAGGGATTGATGGTCAAGATATTCATTTCTGCACCATTTTCAAGAAGAAAAAAATCTTTGGTTCTAATGGACCACTTGGGGTGGTGAGAACAAAGCAAAGGTATTTTCTTCATTCCACAGTAATATTATGATCCACAATTTTAAAAGATTTATTTACGAGAATCCTAAAATAAATAAGGTTGATGATAATGATAATAATGACTCATGGATCATTTATGAGTACACCCTTCATCCTACTTAGGAAGATTCTTTTGTACTATGTATCATTTTGAAAGAAGATTTTGAAACAAGAGAAAAGGGCATTATCTACAACAAATACAAACATCATTTTATCCTCATTGGCCAAAGAGGACTATAACAACACAATTGGAAGTACATTAGAATGATACAAATCCCGAAAAGTGGAAGAACAAATTTACTTTAACTTTGTATCAAAAAGGGTTCATAATGAAAAAAAAAATCATATTATAGATTAAAGATTGTTCGGTCTATTAGACAATTCTAATAAAGACTTACTAAATGTACTTTAACATTCAATGACTTTATTAATAACAACTCTCAAATAGAACAAAAAGTAAATTTAAACTTTTATCAATTGAAAAACTCATTTATTTTTGTCAGTGAAAACTGATAAGTGTGATGTGGATCAAGAAAATTTCTGTTCTAGGTGACTTTTTTGCTCACTTTTAGTACATTTTGCTTTTCTTTCACTTTTGTAGTACAAAGTCACATGAAAAACATATCAAAAGAAACTTTACTTATTTGTTTGTGTATTTACTCTAAGACTTGTGAGGAAAGAAAAATAAATCTACAACTGTAATCTTTCAGATATAATAATAGAAAAGAATTTTTCAAGCAAAAAGACAATCAAGCAAGAACACAAGAATAAGCAGAGGATTATAGTGATTTCAGTGATTTTCACCTGCATCCACTCTCAAGAAGGCAACAACAAATCTTCATTCACTAAGAATTTCAAAGTACAGAGTTAAACTCACAAAATTTCTCTCTTCAGTTTTACCACGTAAAATATCCCAACATCCTCATCATTTTTTTCTCACTCACTCTATCTTGCTTTTATTTGTAAAAAATGTAGGAGTTCGAGAGCTCAAGAAACAAAAAATTGTTGAGGGTATTAGATCTTCAACAGAAAACTGGTGAAGTAACTTCTTTTCAGTTTTATTTTCTAATTACAAAGTGTTTGTTTTACCATATTTTTAATACTTACAACTTTTTGTCAAGAACACGTCTAGTAAGACCGATCGAACCTACAACCTTAGGAAATGTAATAGAAGTGTTAAAAGTTATTAAAGTAGAGTAATCCTATAAAATATGCACATTGCGACTCAAAAGCATTCCCAAATTCTTAAGTGAATGCTTGAATTATGATTTAGGACAAGTAGCACTTATTTTTCTTACATTTCAAGACTACAATAAAACTCAACAAATTTAGGTAAGAAAAATATGGAGAATTAATGACTTAAATTTTCATTTAAACAAAAATAAATGTTCTTATTACATAAAGGGCTCAATATCCAAATAAGACCCAAACGAACCTGACTTTCGACTTAATTTACACAACCAGTGGTAAAACACAAGTAAAACCCAATCATCTATGGTTTATGCAAATGATATTTTCTTTACTCAAAATTGCAGATTTTACAGGTTTCCATCAGAAATTTACATTACAATTCAATTGATGAAGGAGAGAAAATAACCTCATGAAAGAATTTTACTTTGCCATGTTAAGAATGCCAAAATGAAGATTCTCATCAAATGCTACAACCCCAGCTTCTTTGAGAACCAGTCTGAAAGATTGGCTATTACAAATCCTGCAAACACCTGCAAACCAAAAGTATACAATTACCTGTCTCCACATGACCTCGATTTGGTACAGAAAAGATTAAATCCCTATTGTTCAAAGGTTTGATTGTACAAATTTTTTTAGTTAAAGTGATTTGTGTCTTTTCCAAACTCCAATTACCAAATAACAATAATGTGGCTTTTCGCAAAGGTTTCTTCAAGTTTGTTGTGGTGGTTTTTGCCTTTTTACTATAAGTGATAAAGATATCATGGCATGACTCAAACAACTGCTAATCTATTGGTAGTTACCTGAGTTGAGCCAAGCATGTAAACTGCTGAGTAGTGACGACCATGGAGGAACATGTCAGCCAACATCGCAAGTGGGATGGTGAGGGACATGCCCAACGTTGCCACCAGTGGCGTAGTCCACACGACACAGAGTGCCCTGGGTACAAAAGAAAAAGATGTGTGAGGAGGAATGGTGACAAGTGAACAGAACACAACACCTTGGTAAGCTGGACTCGATTTGACATACCAGAAGTAATCGGAAAGTACGCTTCCAATAAATCCATTAGCGAGAACTACTTCTTCTGTCCTAAGGGAGTGAGGAATCGAAAACTTCGGTTCTATTCCCAAGGCTGTCAATGGCCAAACTGAAACAAAATTGAGATAAGAAAAAAGAAATGAATGAAGGAGAGCCTCGCTGAACACAATGTCCCAAATCAAAGTGCTCTAATGTTTTAAGGATACAATGTTTGTCCCAATAGGATAATATATGTTTTTCATTAATATTTACGGAAATGACTTTCACACAGAGACCACTTATTTAAAGAACTTTTCTGCACAAATAACAGTCAAAGATAGAATTAACTAATTGAAAACTAAACTAAATTAGCCGATCAGCTAGCTACCGGCAGAAAACAAGCTTAATATCACCCAACATTGGAGGCACCAGGCCACCTGCCACCCATCTAGGTAAAATGCGCAGCTTCTCATACAAAGACTAAATCCCAATCTCATGAACCAGCATTTAAAGAATGGTATAGGAATCTTTCCAAATCCAATTATTTCATCATATGTAGTGGAGCATAGGGAAAGAAACAACTAATGAGAAACATGAGAAAACTTATGCACTCTGTTTAATAGATTGCAAGCAAAAATATCAACAACTTTGCTTACCTAACCACCAAAGTGTGATAAGTGTGAAAAGACCAATGTATCCAAACAATTTTTGCACATCAACTCTCTCTCCTTCTTCACCAGCAAACTTCTTAAGAAGAACTACAGGAGAAATGAAAGAAACTAGTCAAATAAACAGTTACACAACGATTTAAAAACTAGCCAGAATTATACACATTTATTACCAGTAAATAGCCCATATGAAACAGCTGAGAGTAAACCAAAAAGATCTCCAATGAGGGAGTGTTCATTACTGCAACAGAAAATTGGCAATCAGGGATGACAAAAATTCCTTACATAGCACGCTAACACATCCATTACAAATGAGATATCCAGAGTTATTGATAATGAAGGCTGTAGCTTGACCCCACTACCAAGTAATTTTTTAATGATTATTATAGGTAAGGT
This sequence comes from Cucumis hystrix, assembly GCA_025688845.1. Taxonomy (NCBI): domain Eukaryota; kingdom Viridiplantae; phylum Streptophyta; class Magnoliopsida; order Cucurbitales; family Cucurbitaceae; genus Cucumis; species Cucumis hystrix. The sequence continues at coordinate 3,380,820 of CM046886.1, read as the reverse complement.
TTGTGTGTTGGGTTATGAGGATGGATTAACTTCTTTGGTAAAAGCATACAAAATTTTTCATGTTTGTTTTACCAATGATTTCTCATGCAATAGCGAAAATTCAAAGGTTGGTATATATAATTTCCGCCCCAGCTTCACTAACAAAGGCAGATATTATATCAATAGACCATAGCTATATATTTCCAGCGAAAAGCAATTTTGAATGATAAGACAAAATTACATGAAAGAAAGATTGGGTACATACTCAGAAGCAGTTAGTTGTGACTCATCAGAAGCCCAGGTTTTACCAAGAGTTGTCATAACAACACCGGCCATACTAACGAAGACAGCAACGACTTTGACCATATTTAATGAATCTTGGCCAAGGGCAGCACCAATAAACAGAGTAAAAAGTCCAGAAGTAGAGGATAAAACTGTTGTACTGGCAACACTTGTCCGGGCAAGTGCAGCATTTGAAAGATACTGCAAAGGGAGAAAGTATTAGGAACTGCGATTGAGAGTTGTTAGAGATCTATACATGACACATGTGATGACAGAGATTTACACATTAACGATGCAAATGAAAGAAACAGGACGACCGTTCATTATGAATGATTAATGTCAATGTATCCACATGGCTCATTTCCAGATTAACCTGATCCCATGTTAATTTGAGATTAACTACATCATCCAACTTTCCTCAAACTACAACTAGTGAGTACAATCTTCATACACGGAACCATGCTAAGAGAATAATATCTAAAGCAAAGCAACTATCTATGAAATCATTTACACAAAGCCCAAGTATAACATCAAAGTGAGCATTTCTCAGTGGCATTCAAACTTCACACGATGCTATATGAATTGAACACCGAACTTGATTATCTTTGACAAGCGACAAAGATCTTGAGCCCGTATTTCTAGAATGAGATTGAGAACATTTCATTTGGGATAGTATTAGAAGTCTAACTAGCAAATTAGAAACCCAACAATTAGAAGTTCTCACAAAAATTTAAAAGATACGCCAATGTTTGTGCAAGAACACTTGAAATCCTATCATACTTATGGTTGAGAATTTTTTATCAAATATGCTTGAGAAGTTTTTTAATCGACTAAAACACTTCAAACACCTACATTCACAAAAATATTTCTTATTAAAAAAAGGTCAACAGTTTGTTTAGGGTCCCCAACCATTCAATTTGATAAAAGTTCAGTGAACCAAATAAAAAGAACCAAAGAGTGCGCTAACTTGCCTCGGTAACAAACCAGATGGGCGCAATGTAGAATCCATATGTGGCAATTTCCTTGTTAGTAAGCTCCTTCTCTTGTTTCAATATATATGGATCATCTTTATTTCTAGAAACAAGGGGGCTTTCTTCAGCATGAGTTGAAAAATCAGCATCACTGTCTTTTCTAGTGAAATTCCCCTGAAGTTCCACATCCAAGCTTGTCTCACCTCCACTTTGTTTTAGAGCACAGGTCTCACTGAAGCTTTCTGCATTTTTACCACTTTTAGAAGAGTGGCGTTTTACCAAATTACAAAACCAATCCTTAAGGAATGCTATTGGGAGGTAAACTACCATGAGAGAAGCTCCGAGATATGTTATTGCAAAAGGCTGCTTGTAAGCAGTAAATATGTCCTGCGATGAAAGGGAAACAAAAAAATAAGAAAACATACGAAAGTAAGGACTTGACCCTATCCTGAAAACATGCTAATAACAAAAGTTGAACAAGTTACGAAACATTGAACGGTTGCTCCATGCCTTCTAACCAAATGTCACCATGGAAATAGAAATACTAGTGAACTATCAGTAGGGTGAAAAAAACACTGATGAACTATTTAAAATAACCATACAAGATTGCTCCTTAAAAGGTTAGTTGTCCACCGACAATAAGTTATCAGCTTTGAATGGAAGGCCTGGCAGAGAATATCAAGACCTGTGGAGTGTCCTGATTCCTGGATCTCTAAAAAAGGTCAACAAAATCTCTGAAAACACGTCCAAGTCTCTGAGCTACACGAAACTAATTTCACTGACTAAGATAATTCTAGCCAAGCAACCGAAATCCGAAGACTCCCAGCTCAAATTCAATCAAAATTTCTAAAGTCAAAATAGAGTAAAGAGAAAACCAAAACCCAAAAACAGACCATTCTGCAAACAAGCTCTAAATACTTCAGAAACACAGAATTCCAAAAGAAAATGCAGAACAGAGTTCCAAGCTAAAAACCAAAACAGCACCTACATTGAAGCAAGCATATAAAATAGACAAATAAAACCTGCTCGCATTCCAAAATCCCAACTACCCAACAAGCTCCCAAAATAGGAAGTTCACAACGTATACAGCTACAAACAACTCAAGATCTTGCACTTTAAAGTCGAGTACAAAAACAAAAGGGATGAACACAAACCTGGGTCACTTCGGCTGAGGTAACCCATATAATAACAACAGTCACTATGAGGAACAAACCAGCCTTATACCTCCAACCCATCACGAAAAACACAAAACCCAGATAGAAAAATCACAGAATTCGAAAAGGGATGGACGTTGTTCTTCCAGATCTCAAAGGTCGCTTCAAATTCAGTGGTGGGCAATGGGAAAACGTGAAAAAAACGGATCTAGGAAGGGGGAAAGTGAATGGGTTGGTGAGAAAGAACAATGGGTGCTTGAAGATTGGTGTGTTGGGGTTCAGGTTATATTGCAATGGGTAGATTGTTAATGAAGAGAAACGCAGAGATACGAAAAATTAAAGCTATGGGGTGGTGGTTACTTCCCGTCTATCCCTCCCTCTCTTCTCTTCGCTTGCTGCTTCGCCGTCCTTCCAACCTGTCCCGTTCTTTTATTGCTATTTCGTCAGCACCAAAAAACCGATGATCATTGAATTCCGCGTTTCTCGCTCTTCGTCTTTTTTTCTTTATTTGGTATTTAAATACAAATCCAAAATCATATATTTTCATCTCACTCTAATTTTCCTCTCTAATAAATTTTCGAATTTAGTCGTTTTAGTTTCATAATTTTTTTTTATACAAATTCACTTCTAATTTATTTTCTACACCAATCCAAATTGTAATTAATCCAAATAACCCCAATGCTTAATTGTCTCATTTTTCGATCTTATGTAAATCTCTTTAATTTTACATGTTTAATTGAAATTTAATTGAGAAATCAAGTGTAAGTGCAAGAAAGGTACAACATATTAAATAAATCAATTGAGAAAAATATAAGTATTATTTTTAAGTTAGTATGTCAAATTATAAGTGAAGTCTTTATCAAATGGATACAAATCTTTTTCTATTTATTAAAGAAATGTAAATTGTGATACCAAATGGTAAATTAAAAAAGAAAACGTTCTTTTTACGATTTAATTTCACTTTAAATTTATTTGACTATTTTCTTTAATGATTTTTTTTTGTTTGACTACTTGTTGAAATATTGTATCATGGATGATAAAAAAAAAAATACTCAAATTTCAACATATACATTAACGTGATCATAAAATATTAAAATTTGTCCCCAAAAAAATTATGGAAAGAATATTTACACACAATAGCAAAAGTAAAAGTGTATGCAAATTATTTTCAAACATATAATATTTTTCCATTTGTGTAAATATTTTGTGATTTTTATTATATTTAAAAAGATCCCGATCTATATAATTGGTATAAGATTAATGTGTGGTATATCATTTTATATTTGAGTTGGTGAAACTTTACATTATGAAATATATCAATTTAAACTATCAATAAATATTCTTTGTAAAAAAATAAATTATGAAAAACTATATATATATATATATATATATATAAATTCAATGAGAAATTTTTTTAAAAAGGCTAACCAGTATATACGTATATAATAAGGATAATAAAGTATAGTAATTAGATTTAAAATATACGTTAATATATATAGCAACGTTTTAAAAGAGTGTAAATACAACCAAATCTATTCATGAAGAAAAAATGTAATAAAATCTAAATTATCGTGTATAAAAATAGTTAAATTTAAACCCAAAAAAATATTTTTTAAAAATGGTGATCAAATAGATAGGCGTAATAAATTTAAACAATAGTAATCTTTAAATAAAAATCGTTTAAATTTGGTTGTCCAAACTTAAACAATAACTTTAGATTTGATCTTTTAGATTACGATAAAATCCTAAAGAATCGGATCACAAAGTAATGGTTTCTTAAATATATTAGGTCCATTGATGGCAATTAATCAAGGTATTTTTTTAAATTTTTTATTGTAGATCTGTATGAACTTTTTCCGTTTTCAAAATAGTTCTTGAAATTTTTCGTTCTAAATTTAAAAAAAAAGGCTAAGTGCCAATAATTATATTATAAAAATTCCATCCATTTTTAATCACATTCTACCAAACACATTATCCTCAACTAATTTTGCATTCTATATTGAGTTTTAATACTAATTTAATTAAAAAGTGTCTATAGTTGAGCAAAACAATCCAACTAATTTAATTTACACTATATCGGTGGTTTTGGGATTTAACCATAATATTCTTATGCATTGAGATGTTAGAGTGGTTGTAAATAATGTATAGGTTAAGAACCCTCGGCCTCTCTTATAACTAAAATAGTATATATAATTGCACAAACTTAGTTCACATGATTGCATCATCTTTCTATCTTAAATGTGGGAGGTTGAATCTTCATTTTTTCGTAATTGTTGTACTCAAATAAATAAATATATATAGTTTGTTGTCCAAAGAGAAAATAATATGAACATTTAACCAAGACGTAGGAAACACATACCTTAACTAAATAGTATTCATCTTGATCATTAATTTAATGCCAATATAGACTGTTGTTTTCAAATATAACAAAATAAACTAAAATATTTACAAATATAACAAAATATTACAAACTAGTTGAAATAAAATGTGATAGACTATTGTCTATGCTTTTCATGACACAAATAGACATAGAAAGTAATTTATCACAATCTATCACACTCTGTTCGTAAATAGATTGTTACATTTTGCTAATATAGTCTTCCTCAAACTATATCTTGGATTTAAAATGTTACTTTGGGTCGAACATGCATAAAACATGTCGTAGGACATTTGACGAGGGTTAACCTCACCCCAGGCTTCTGATAAGCCAATCGCTTGTCCGAGGCCCACTTCGGCATTTACTTGTCATTTTTAGCTCATATCATGCTTCTTCTTGCTTATGTCATTTTTTAATGTCAATTAATACAATTTTATTCAAAAACATTTATATTATTTGTAAGCACTTTAATTCATTTTACTATATTTGGAAATGACCTTATTTTAAATCATTTAGATAATCTACTCCAAAATAAAATCAACATGAAATTAGGTCAAAGTGAGAGAAGTTATGAGTGATTTGTACGGATGGCCTCTATTTTGAAGTCCATATTAAAAATGACAAAGATTTGAAGAGTAGCCTTCTCCTTGAATCATCATGTGCATTTACCAATTCGGTTATGAAAATCACCCACACGCTTGCAACTAAGAACACCACCCAATACTTGATGCATGAATTTTGATGCTCTATGCTCTATGTTTTATGTTCCATGTTCTATGTTATATAAACAAAATTTTCAAGATTTTGATATTTCAAGAAATTTCAAACATAAGTTAGTTCAAATTTTCATTTTTAGAATCATTATTACACTACATTCTAAAGTTTCACCCGACAAATCATTTTCTAGGATGAATGAAGTTTCTAAGACTTCCTATATTTTTACTTCCAAATTTCATCAATTTTCAAGTTTATTTTCAATTCAAAGCTTTCCTTTCTAAAAAAATTGTATTTAGAAAAAGATGAATTATTATGAATAGCACGAAAAAAATAAAACTATTTATAAAATATAGCAAAATAAGCGATAGAGATTTGATGAATTTTAATATATTTTGTAAATAGTTTCAATATTTTGTTATGGTTAAAAAAGCCTCTGGAAAAAAATTATATTCATTTTTAACCTCATTCAAACTTTATTCATTAAATTTTTACATCATTTCACTAAAAAAAATTGAATTGATATGAATTTTTTTTACCATATAAATTTTCATAATTGTCATTCATTTTCCCTAAAAACAGTTAATTGTTACAGTGTGGTTTGAAGTTTATTATATTAAGTTGTATTGTTGGTTGATGGTTCTAAGAGAAGATTGATGAATATATTTGGTGATTAAGGTACTGCTTCTATATACACTTTCAATGAAAAACGATACAATATATAAAGTATAAGGAAAGTTTCTTCGAATATTGTTATGATGTATTGTTCTTGGAGTCATGGCATTGTAATGATCAATTGTTTCATGAGCAATACATATTCTTTTATCTGGGTCAAAGATCCACCACATGTAGATGCATAGTCATCAAACTGGATTATTTATGTGTGTTATGTGCCTCAGTTTTATTTGTTCTTCTAGTTGTGTCATCAGTTAATTAATTCTAAATACATGTGTGAATACACTTTTAACTGAATATATTTTTCTCATTAATTAAAACCAAATTAAAAACGAACCGAATCGATTTTAATTACTATATATTTATTTTTATAATTTTATATTTACATATTTAAAAAAAAAAAGTAAAACTGAATTAAAATGTGAATTGCTTTTAATTTAAACAACAAAATAGAAAAGGTTTGAACCAAATTATTTTTCAAATATTACTAAAACCAAATTTAAAATTAAACCGAATCGAACCGTCTCCACCATGTAATCCTCTCAAATTAACTGTTTTTTTTTTTTTTTCTCTTTTGTTGGTTATAAGAAGCGACGACATGGACCCCGCAGAAAATGCAACCGTTAACGTGGAACCAAGTACCTCAAAATCTCCTCTGAATAACGAAGAAAATCCGATCTCACTGTAGAAAGACGCCAAACCAAAGAAAAGAACCAATTCTTCTTCTTCTTCTTCTTCTTCCTTTCACGACCTTCAAATTTCGTTCATGGAACAAATCTTCACTCACACTTTCTCCTCTTCTTTCATTTCTCCATTGCCTTCCCGTCCGGAATACATGCATTTCGCCGTCCCACACCTTACCTACTAGCTTCTTTCTTTTTCCTTTGCCTTTGATTTTCTCACCTCTCTCTTCGAATCTCCCCTCATGTCGTTCTTCTTCGGTATCTTCCTCGGCGTTGTTGTCGGAGTTCTACTTGTTATCGCTTTTGCTCGTGCCGGGAATGTTCGCGCCAAACATCGCTCTGATTTGGTATATATTCCTTTTTGCATTTTATTTCTTCCGCCTTGCTCTTGGTTTGATGCAATGCAATGCTCTATTTTTGTTCTTTTTTTTTTTTCGTGATTTAGGCTACGACTATTGCGGCATTTGCTAGGATGACAGCGCAGGATTCGAGGAAAATTCTTCCAAAGGAATTTTACCCATCGTGGGTTGTATTTACGCAGCGACAGAAGGTTCGTTTGTTTTCTGTTTTTTACTTAATAGATTGGAAGATCTCATTTGATGCTAGTGTCTTTACGTGGAGAAGGATTGATTTCAGGATTTTGAGTTGTAATTTCTTTGTGATATGTAATCTGCAGTTAACTTGGCTTAATCTTCAGCTTGATAAAATCTGGCCATATGTTGATGCGGTAATCCAAATCTGCACTTCTTTGATGGCTTAACTCATTAGACTGTGGTGTTGATTCTCGAGTCGATTTGTCTTTTTTTTTTCCTTTTATTATTATGTTCTGGCATTCTATGGGATGGCGATTTATTTAGGCAGCATCGGAGCTGATAAGGAGCAATGTGGAGCCGGTTCTAGAAGAATTTCGACCGGTGATATTATCTTCTTTGAAATTCTCAAAGTTGACCTTGGGTACTGTCGCTCCAAGTTTTACAGGTATTAAATTGGTTTGATAATCAAATCATTGCAGATATAAACCATATTCACTACTAGTTATCACGAACTTCTAAATCAAAACAATGTGAATTCATTTATACCAATGCAAGATAGGCTTTCTGTTCTGTAGGAATTTCTGTACTTGAAGATGAGCCAGGTAACGGTGGAATAACTTTGGAGTTGGAGATGCAATGGGATGGTAATCCAAACATTGTTCTTGACATCAAAACTAAACTCGGCGTTTCTTTACCAGTACAGGTAATAAAGAGTTTCCTATTTTGGTGAAATTCTGTTTAATAGAGATTCTGATTTGTGAATATGTATTCAATCATGAGAAATAAAGTAAATGAATTCATGTAAGTTTAAAAGCAGTTACGTAGCTTCTTCTTCCTCACCAATCTCCTCTCTTATTTCCTTATTTATTTAGGTAAAAGATATTGCATTCACAGGGCTTTTCAGATTAATTTTCAAGCCATTGGTTGATGAGTTTCCTTGCTTTGGAGCAGTGTGTTATTCTCTAAGGAAAAAGGTAAGTTAAGGGATGAAGAAATTACATACTTCTTTAGAGACTTTTTGTATAGTACACCTGTGACTCAACACTAATGCATCACCATTATTTATGGTTTGAATGACAGAAAAATCTTGATTTTAAACTTAAGATTATTGGAGGAGACATATCATCAATTCCTGGGGTTTCTGATGCTATTGAGGTAAATCAGACTTGTTTGATTTTTCAGGCTCTTGTGGCACAACAAATTTCTGTTGTATAAGCCAAACTCATGGACTCTTCTATTCCAGGAAACAATCAGAGATGCTATTGAAGGTACTATAACGTGGCCAGTTCGGAAGATTGTGCCCATCCTAGCAGGAGATTACAGGTATGTTAAAAAAGCAGAAGATGAAGATTTACTTAATGATCAATCATCAAACGGTGTCATGCTCATAGTCATATGTTTATTATTTATAGCGATCTAGAGGTGAAACCTGTTGGAACATTAGAAGTGAAGCTTGTGCAGGCAAAGGAATTAACCAATAAAGACATTATAGGAAAGTCGGATCCTTATGCTGTGCTGTTTGTACGGCCATTGAAAGAGAGAATGAAAACAAGTAAAACCATTGTAAGACAGTTTTTATTTTCATTTTGTTTTCGGTTTTTAATGGCTGAACTGAAATAAGTTTTCCTTTTGTTGTTTCCGTTCAGAATAATCAATTGAATCCCATATGGAACGAGCACTTTAATTTTCTTGTTGAAGATGCATCTACTCAGCACTTGACTATAAGAGTTTTCGACGATGAAGGAGTCCAGGCCTCTGAACTAATTGGCTGTGCTCAAGTAGCATTAAAGGATCTCGAGCCCGGTAAAGTGAAGGATGTTTGGTTGAAGCTGGTCAAAGATTTGGAGATCCAAAGAGATAACAAATACAGGGGTCAGGTCAGAAATCCATGACATCGCTTCCAACTTAATTTGGGTTGTATTAAACAGAGTAATCTACTTAACTTTTATGCATGTACACAGGTGCATTTGGAGCTTCTTTACTATCCATATGGCACTGATCAGAGCCTCTACATAAACCCATTTAACCCAGATTATGCATTGACCTCAGTGGAGAAGGCTCTGAAGATGGCTCCGAGTGGTTCCGAAGATGCAGATTCTGGAAAACAAAGCTCCCCAAAGAAGAGGGATACGATTGTAAGAGGAGTGCTATCTGTAACAGTAATAGCTGCTGAAGATTTGCCTTCTGTAGATTTCATGGGAAAAGCCGACCCTTACGTTGTTCTCATTATGAAGAAATCCGAGACCAAAGTTAAAACCAGGGTGAGGTTCTCAGTTTTGTATTGAAAGAATGTAATAATATATACACACACTAGTTTGCAGCATGTCTTTTTACAACTTTCTTTGATTACCTTCATACTAACCCTTCATTCCATACTACTCTTGTGGTTAATAAACCTCAAGTTGATTGTTAATGATTATCATTGTTACTATTTCCTTGATGATATGTTAACAAGAACGGAAATTATCTCGTCAATATTGAAATATCAAACTTTAAAAGCTCACCATTGGATGATTTCACTAGGTTGTACATGACACCGTGAATCCTGTCTGGAATCAAACGTTCGACTTTCTGGTGGAGGATGCATTACATGATATGCTGATGGTAGAGGTCTGGGATCACGACACTTTTGGAAAGGTAATCTTCTCTATCTCAATCAATTAAACTGTAGAATTTTGTCTAACTTGGGTGGAGAAAGCCTAGGCATTTTATATGGTTTGAATATTACTTTGATTAATAAAACCCAACATATAAATTATCGAAGACACTGACTGAGCAAATGAAAAACATTTAAAGTTGTAAACTATTACCCAATAAAAATATATTTAGGTGCATACAGACAACACCTATCTTTGTGTATCCCACCAAATTGTCCAACCATAATTTGTCATTTGACAACTTCTACTTTTTATTTTTTGTATTGTTATTATTATTTTGTGTGAGTGAATAGAGGGGATACATAAAGATGGGTTGCCCTACAAATGGTACTTCCCTATTAACTAGTTCCTACTCTCCACCACTTAAATGCATACGGATGTGGTACATGTCAAAAACTTAAAGGTGCTTGGTTTGAATTTCCTACTTCCCACCCCCATTTAGGTTTACCACTCTTGAGTGGTATTTCTAGTTTTTAGTACGAATTAGGAAATAATATTGCACCAGTCAACTAGGAAATAATGTTGCACCTCTTTTTATGTTACCATATTGAATTACAACTAAATCTAATAAACTTTTAATATCAAACAAACATAATATCTCTTGCTCGGATACCCATACTAAACTACGAATAAATCTAAAAACTCAAGTTGATGGGTGGAGGAGAGTGTATTTGATCATTGAGCACTTGTTTAATATTTATATACAGGATAAACTGGGGAGGGTCATAATGACTTTGACCAGAGCAATATTGGAAGGGGAAATTCAGGATAGTTTTCCATTGGAAGGAGCCAAATCAGGACGGGTTTTTCTTCATCTCAAGTGGGCAGCTCAGCCGATATTCCGAGATACTTGACGAACAAAAAGAAAAAGAATCTCCTCATTTCTTCAAGATTAACATTGTTTGATCGATGAACAGAAAGCTGCAGCGCCTCGACTTCATCATCCTCTTACTTAGGTACTTGTTTTAGTTAAGTCATTAAAATACAAAGCCTCTGATCAAAAGCCAATTCTTTTATTTGTTGGTTGTGTGTTTAAATAGATTAGCGTTCATATGTTTTAATGTGTCACTATTTTCATTCTTTTATTTCTTCTGTAGTTTAGTTTAATTCCATTTTTGTTTGGTCTAAGGAGTTAGTGGTTCCTACTGCTAAAAAAAACATCAATTTTATATGAAAGTAGTTGTCGTGAACTCTATTTCGGAATATACATGAGTATTACACGTTTTCTATCTTATCAACTCCTTATACAGTGGATCTCATAAATTTACAATTCCCAACATTTCATACCTTTTTACCCCAACCACCTCTTCAAGAATTGTTTTATATTGTAGACAAAAATTCGATGAACCAAAATCAAGTTAATACCTATTATTAGTCCGATTGAATTCAAATAAATTGATGTTCTCTAAATCTTAGGTTTAGAATAATAGTTTAACCCTATGATATATTTTCATGTGTTTAAAATACTTTTCATTTGGTTAAATTATAAGTTTGCTTCATATAACTTTCTCTGATTTTCTCTCTCTCTCTCTCTTTTTTGTCTTAAATGTACTTTTTAACATATCTTCATTCCAAAGATGAATATTTCCATTGAATGATTGTGTAACCTCATCTTAAAATGAAAGTGTAAAAAAATTGATTGACAAGTTTAGTGTTGCACATTGATGTCCCATCCTCATGTTGGGACATTGGTCATCCCATTCTAACCAACATGGACTACTACTGCTACTAAGTATGTATGCTATAAATATTAAAATTACAATTACTTGAGATGAACATATAATGTATTATGAATGTCATGTAGTCAAAAGTGAAATGATAATTTTGAGAGTACAACCTCAAGTAAAAGTTAGACATCTAAAATATTAGCTTTGATGTAATTTAGAGTCGTTCTTTAACAACATCTTAAGATGGCATAATCTTAAAGTTGAGGACGATCTTCAAACAAAGAAACACTTACCATAGATACTTAGATACCTAGAGATGAAAAAAGGTGTAATAAACAATAAAATGCTTTGAGTTGAAAATCAAAAGGTTATCCTACAACTAAAATGAAAATATTATGTTGATGAAAACTTTATTTTCATTGTATCACTTTTTGTTAATGAACAAAGTTTGACTATTTGAGCTAAGAAGTTAATAGCAATGAATAAGAAATACATACATATATGGTCTGATATCACATGCATATACACAAAGATATATTTTACAACTATATTTAACTAGTTGTAATGGGACAAAATGTGTGTTTGTTGTTGAGAATTATATTCATCGTTAGATTGTGATATTTATTATCTATGTATGAATCACATCCATTAATGAGTTAATACACAATTTTGCGTGTAACCATCTCAAATGATTTAATTGTAACGAAAAACCAAATATGAAATACTAAAAGATGTAAAGGCAAAATGGAGACAAAAAATTTCTCCTTGTGTTCCTTCATTGGACCATCTCTAACCATCATGAGAATGTTTTGTATTAAATATTTCGTATAATTATAATATTATTATGTTTCACACACGACGAATTTAGTATAAGTCCAGGGGGCTCGAGTCCTCCTCCACTTTATTGTTTTTATATAATATGTATAAACAAAATCAATTAATATTTAATATTTGTAGGCAGTTTAGTGGTAAGTATGTTTATCAGCCCATTTCCAACATTTTTATTTTTTCTCTAAGTTACAACTCGAAGCCCCCTGTCAATAATTTGAAATCACTATAAATCTAGAAGATAAGTTGTTTTTTTAATTGTCAAAAATAGCAAATTTGACAAAGTATTTACAACTTATAGTAAAATTTTCAAAATATATCTATAATAGAAATTCATATACACGGATATGCTTTTATAAGTGGTATTGATAGACAATGATAGAAGTCTATTCGTTTCTATCGTCGATATAATCCAAAATTTTGCTATAACTTATAAAAAATTTAATTTATTTTGCTATTTTTTAAAATCATGATTTTTTTTTTTCATAATTTGTTCGAATTTTAAAATTATTTTTTGAGAAATAAGTCGTATCAAAATATTATAGTATATAAATGATTTATTTGTCGTTAATAATAATTGCCTTTTTATTTAGGAGAATTTTTAAAATTAGCAAAATAAATTAAAATATTTACCAAAATTTTATATAGCATATCAACCAACATCACAATTTGCTAAAGTTGTAAATATTTTGTAAATCTACTATTTTTTAAAATTTACTAAAATTTAAATAACCTAATGAGATTAAAGCAATCGAGCTCTTAGACACCACAACGTTGGAATTCGAACAACCGTTGAAAAGACGAATAGAGACGAAGTAAACTTCAACCGATCCGATATTGTAAGGATGAAGATAGAATATGAAACTGAATCACCAAATTCTTCTAGACGCCTTGACACTATTGCGAAATTCTTGTCGTTGTAGTCGATTTCTTTCAACAAATCAAATCAACTTACATATGCTCCGGTGGTGATTACGGCCGGAACCATATTCGCCTCTTAACCGTCACCGAACCTATGTTTCTCTTTTGGTTTATTCACTATAATGCACCTGTGTAGTCCACTACAATTTCCTCTACTATATAGCTTTTCGTGGATCGTTATTGTTCTATAGCGCGGCCGCGGTAATGGCGGGAAATTATTCGGTGAACAGTTGCTTAGAGGCCATACTTGACGTTGGGCCTCGACTTGACGATGCCAAAGCGTTGCTTCTGCTGAGGGAGAGAGGGCATTTCAGTCCTACTCGAAGGAGGTTATTACTGGTTTCGGTGAGACCGATCTCTATCGCTCTTGGATTCGAGTACGAAAGTTTGATTACTGTTCTTCTTTTGGTTGTTTAGAGGTGGTTTTTTAATGTGAATTCTTCTTCTCGTCGATTTATGCTGCGGCTACGAGGAGTCCGCAGGAGAGGAACACGAGGCTGGAGGATTTGGAATTTGGCGCGAAAGAAGAAGTAGGTCTGTTTTCTACATCTCTTCTTTGTTTATTCTATACTTCAGTGTTCGTCGATTGAAATTTTACAATATGATTATCTATAATATGTACGATTTAACTCTTGCTGCGGTAGACGAATGCACTTGTGTTTCTGAAAGGATAATAGATGAAATCGGAGTTGTGTGAATCCGTCTGATGACTTATTTCATATGATCAAATGAATATTTGTGGAGTGAAACTATTTTTTTGTATTGTGGTTGATTTTCTTTTCTTAAACGAAGTAAGCATATGTACTGCATTGAATTGAAGATACGAAGGGATAATCTTTTGAGACTGAATGGATGTAGTCAGGAAATCAATGAAACAGAGTTTTTGAACCTCATGGATTCTTCGAAATTAGGGCATGTTGGAGAATTGGTTCCAGAATATTGTTGTGAGTCAATCAGAAACTTAGATGTTCACTAGGATACGGTGCAGTATCTCACCATTGGTAGTAGTTTCTTATAAAATTCAATCTCATTTTGTTTCATTGAATTGTTACTCCAAAATATTTTCCATGTACTCCTTTTGCCACTGTATGTTGAAACCATCACTGAGATTAGAATTATGAAATGAACTGGATATAAGTGATGTATGTTTGCAGGGACCCTGCTATCTAGATTCATATGTGTTGTGACCATTCTTTTGCAGTGATCATTTTTGTTCTTTTATAATCAGGCTATTTTTTGGAAACTAAAATGATTAGATCTTTATCAATTTCATTCATGCCGTTTGAACATCAGATTAGTTGATGATTGAAAGCAAACCCCATCAAGAAAATATCTTCTCAAATGTATGAACAATAATCTTCTCTTCTAAATTCAGAGGTTTAGGCTCATGGAAGCCGTCCATTCCATTCAACAAAACACAATGCTACATAAAAGAATCATTTCTTTCCATCATTATTATGAATGTGCATCCAAATTTCTACACCACAGCACATTTGCATCTAACATCTGCCACACAATCTTCACATTTTGCCAAACCCCATCTATTTACAGCCAATTCTATGTCAACTCAATATCATACACATATATAAACATCTAACTGACCCATCTTTTTCTTGTTCTTCTGTTTTCTGCTGCAATCCCTTTGAGTTTTTTCCATGAGAAAGACAGAATCAATGCCTGATAGCAATGAAGTTGTGAGAGAGGCGCTCGAGCTGAGACTTGAGCATGTCGCTGAAGGAGAAACGAGACCTGGTAATTTGAGGCGTCGATGGAGGGCTTGTCTCATTCTTGACTCGAAGTACAACAGGGCCAATTTCTTTCTTCACCGACTCTACCATCTCCATATCTACCTCTTTGCCTGAAATGTCTTTGACATAAAATGCATTAATGGCCTTCTCTCCTTGTGTTGCTATGTCTGCTCTCACCACATTCAGCCCATTTTCCCGCAGAACCCTTGTTATATCAGATAGCAATCCCACCCTGTTGTTTGCACATAACTCCAGCCTCACTCCCTGACCAAATAATTTTGTATTCAAAAAGACATCAGCATCAATACATTTGCAGCTTCTTCCTGATGGTGGTGTAGAGATTAAAGTTCCATCTCTGTAATGGATTTCATTTTCATTTTCTTTTCTTTCTTTACATTTTGTTAAATCACAACTTGGTTCCTAAACTTTCTAAACTTTATGTTTATCGCAGCTCCTCTGACTGTATTATAGGGAATTGATTTCAATTTTTGTTTAGGGGGGATTTACCTCGCAAACACGACGTTCAATGGCTGCCTCTAAGCATTTTACCACCCTGTGCTTGTCATAGTCTGAATTCAAGGCGTACCCATTCACATGTCTGATGAAGTACTCCTGCATCACAAGTTCATGCCATTTCCAATAGGGACAGGTTAGAAAAATAACTCACATTTTCAATTGTAAATGTTAGATTAAAATGGTTGTAGTTGATGATACCTGAAAAGCATTATCTTTCTTGGAGCTAATGGAAGCATGAAAGATTACATATTGCATATCAGTAAGAGTACAAACTGTGTCAAACATAAGCCTCGGCCGATCCTTGCACTCGATGCTGACAATTGAGTATCCTTTCTGATCACAGCTTTCAATGCTCACCGTTGTCTTCCTCCACTCTTCTTTTCTTTTAGGTCTTCTCGAAATGGATTCAGAGGTCCAATCATAATCCTTAACCGAGACCAAGAGTTGGTGTAGCCGCCGCTCCACATTGGTTGTTATTGTGGCTGATATCTTCACTTCTTGTTGCAGGGTATGCGTCCAACTGGCAATTGGAGGGGCAGTCGCCGCCCTGAGAACAGTGGAAAGATGCTCCTCAATGTTGGCGAGCCGGTGGGGGTCCTCAATAGGACTATCTGTAGATTGGTCCGAAATGTAAGCAATGCAGGCCAAACGAGCATTATGGCTCCAAGCATGAGCTTCCACAACGTTGCAATGGAGGTCAGCCAAGGCAGCAGATATCTCAGAGAAAAGACCAGGCCGATCGGTACCGGTCATTTCAATTGCCGTATGTTCGCCGGAGTTATCAGAATTGAGAAGTTTGTTAACATAGCGTCTGGTTTTGGCCGAGTTATCAGGTCCTTTGGTTGTTCCAATGGCCTGCACGTCGATGGAAAGCAGCTAAATCAAGTCGATGTTAAAAAGAAGAAAAAATACAAAGAGACAAAAAGTAGAGTGGACGTTTACGAGCCTGTTGGATAGAGTTGATGACTTTCTGGTCGGTAAGTTTATGGCTATTCTCATCTTTTACATGAAAAACTGCAGTAGAAAAAGGTATTACCCCAAATTCAAGAAGAAATGGGAAAGAAGAAAAGTATTCATATTTGGAGAGAGAGAAAAATGAGAAGGGTACCGTCCATGAACCAGCCTGCATCACAAGAAATGTAGCTTTTTGAGATTGAAAGGTTCAAATCTGTTAAAATTTGAACCACTTCAAGGAGGAGACCTTGTTTGTTCAAGCTATCAACCTGCACCAAAAATAAAGCCCATCCATTCATCTCATCAGTTAGTAGCCAATGAAGAGAAACAAACCCACAAATTAATTATTACCTTGACAATGGTGCAATCCTCCATGCTTTCATTGTCAATGCAGACCCTGCAACTACAAGAAGAAGAAGAAGAAGAAGAAGAAATAAGCAATATTAAGGATTGATTAAGCTGTTGGAATTTGGATAAGTTAAATACTTACGTTGGGCCATTTATCCTCTCAGGAAGAGTATCAAAATCAGGATCAAAGTATGGCCAACAAACATTCTTCATGCTGCAAAATTATTGTTTATTTTCTTTTGTTCACAGAAGAAAAAAGAAAGAGAAACAAAGAGAGAGAGAGATGGAAGATGAGAAGAACGGGAAATGTAAGTGCCAACCATGGAAATGGCCCTAAAGAAAGCTATAATTAGAGGGCAATGCATGAATTGAGGGATGAATTTTTGCTTTATATGCAAAAATAGATAAAAAAAAAAAAGGGAAAGAAGAAATTAGAGAGGAAAATAGGAAGAAAAAGAAAAGAAAAAGGGAAAAGAAAAGTCATACAGAGGTAAAGTAGGAGAAGATGTGGGAGTAGGCCATGGCCAGCTTACATCCATAATCACACTTTAATTTTTAATTAAGGTTGAGATGAAAAAAAAAAAAGAATCTAAGATCCTTTGCTCTTAACCTCTAATTAATCACACACAAAAACACAAAACCCTTTATATAAAAATTTTGAAAAAGAATTGAATTCTTAAGTTTTTGTTAGAAGAACTGAAAGGGAACAAACAATCTATGTGGAAGTGGTTTGTCTTAACTCGTTAGAAAAAAACAGAGCAGAAGTGTTTGTGTGTTTGTGTTTCTGAGAGGACACGTTTTCTGTTTTCTGTTTTTTGTTTTTTGGTTTAGTTTTTTTTTTTTCTCTCTCTCTCTTTCTCAACTTTGGCCCATGTGTTTTTTTCCTTCTACCTTTCTCTCTCCACCTTCTGTTTTCTTGGCTTTCCTTGAATCTCTCTCCCTCCTTTTCTTATTGTGGCAATGAGCATTTTAGGGTATGTTGTCACTCGTTAGTCAAATCATAGTTATCCTTTGTCCATATCTTGTTTTTTTATTGTTTTAAGTAAAATTTTAGCCTTATATTTTCAAGTTCTTTTTAAAAAATATATTGAATTCGGGAAGAATTGAAAGAAGAAAAAAAAGCCTATTTTAAGGTTCCAAAATGGCAATTATCCCGTTTGTTTAAAAAAAAGATGTCAAGCTTGTTGATGTCATGACCACGTAAAGTTATGGTATTGTCCTTTCTTTTTTTCTTTTTATATTTTCTCTTCTTCTCCGCCTACTCTTTTTTTCTACCTCTGTGTGTCGTCGTCTTCTTCTTCTTTGGTATGGCGAGTCTTCACGAACAACTTCGACATGACCAACTTTGCTGAGCAAGAATGGAGAGAATGATTTTGTGAGTGAAAAAAGGAAGAGAGACCAAGTATGAAAGAGATAGCGAGAGAGATATAGAAAGAATAGTGATTTGTGAGTGAGAAAAAGAAGAGAGAACAAGAGACAGCAATAGCAAGTGAAATAACAAGAGAGAGGGAGAACGAGATTGACCAAGAGACATAGAAAGAGTAGTGTTTGTGATTGAGAAAAAAGAAAAGCAAAGGTAAGAGCGAGATGCTTTTTCGAGTGTGTGTAAGTATATTTTGGTAGTTTCAATTGAATTTGACGTTAGTGAGAGTCATTTGACAATTTCTTCAAAAACTAGGCCATTTGACATTTTTTGACCAATTTATGGATCATCTCTACAAATTTTCCTTGAATTGATGCGAAAGATGAAGAAAGAATAAATTTGATACTACAAACATTATATAAGTTAGTTAGATTCATTTTGATAAGTTTCTTCAACTTTAATCTCTAGATTCATTTTGATAAGTTTCTTCAACTTTAATCTCTATATTTTTGTTTGTTCAACTTGTTTGTTGATTTTTCAAAAAAACTTTTTGTTATCTAGTTGCACTTTTTCCATAAATTTTAAAATCATAATTACATCATCTTTCTTTGCATGGAAATAATTGGAGTTATGTGATATATCTCATGATCTGTGTCGATTGCACCTTAAGTGGATTTTAAAATGTTTTCAAAATTATGATTCTTGATTGGATTGTTTCATTTCCCATGAATGTGTAGGAATTCAAGTCATCTTGATTCTCAAATATTGTATTTTATATCAGTTAAAAGATTAATTTAATTAATTTTACTATCAAATGATAAGTTAATATTTGTTTGGCGAAGATATAGATTCCTTTCAATAATCAATACAAAATTATAGGAACTGTTTCGATTAAAATATTAATTTGATCTATATTTTAGTACTTTTATTTTTAAATTTAATTTCCACCGTTAGCTTATTGTTTTTTTTTTTTTCAAAAAGAATTATTACATATCAACATTTTACTATAAACTATGAAAATATGTTCCTCCCTGAAATTTATTATCATTAATAATTTGTTATTTAACCAATTTTGGTAAAAACATACAAAAGAGACTATATTTAAGGTTTATTAAAAATAAAGAGGATAAAATTAATTAAAATTAAACAAATTTCAAAAATATAAATCAAAAGAAAAATTATAGTAAACAAAATTGTTAAAAGTATTTATAAAATATAGTAAAATTTCATATTCATTAATAAACATTATCTATTAAATTTCTCTAAGCGATTTAATTCATTTTGCATTGTAATGTTTTGTATCAAAATAACATTTTAACATTACCAAAGTATTCCTATTATTTTCCACACTTACGACTATTCAAGGCGACGATAAGAATAGAAGTTAAAACATTTAGAGGCGAAATGGGCAATTTCCTTGAAGATTGTGCATTAGTTTGTTCCTGATTTAGATTGTGCATTATATGAACCCACTATATAATATCAAAAACATCTATTTTTGTCATAACTTTGATGGGTAGAGTGATAAAACAATAAAAACATTCCAAAAACCAATTTGATAATTTGAGATCACTTTGAGCAATGCAACACCCATCAAATTATTTGGAAGAAGAAATTGTTATTAGAATGCTGAGATACATGAGATGAGATTCAAATAATGAGGATTCTTTATTTGGAATTTAGAAGGGAAAAGAAAATCTACCCTTTTTCTTTTCTGTTCCTCAGTTACATGCAGTTTTTTGAACTAATCTGCCTACTCGACGTTTTCTACTTAAAGTTATTCGTGCAACAAAATGATAAAAGGATCTAGCACAACAGATTGTCCATTTTCATCCAAAAGTCATACCGAGGAGACACGGAGAGTATGCTTGGTTACTAACCAAGACAAACTTCTCTTAATTCAGCCAATTACGACGAGTATTTAGTTGATGTCCGTTACCTCGGTCAGTAAAGGCATGAAGGAAATTGAATCAGAGAACAAGATGGTAAAATGAAATGCCAAGGGAATTTCTGGGATGGCCTATTTACCTATAATGAACTTTTTAATTGACTTAAAAAGAGAATGCATATGAATGGCATTTGCAACTGCTTGATACTAGGAACGGAATCAACTAGAATCCTCACAAACTCGACTATGAGAACCCTATATTCATAAACCATGTGCTATTGCATTCAATCTCGAACTCCGCTCCCCGAACCACTAAGCCAGTCAAAATGCTAACTCAAAAGAAAAGAAAAGAAAAGAAAGGAAAAAAGTAACATCCTTCTCTCGTGATGTTATCCATCTTAGCTCTATTAGGGAGGGGAAAAAATGGCTGTGTTACCATTGTCGCTGTGAACGAGTGTTCAATCAAGCATGGTTGAACCATGGTCCAACGGCACCACCATTCACATGCCCATTGCTGTGGATCCCTGAGCCATTGGGGATGAGTGAAGGAGGCATACCGACTGCCATTGGAGGCGGTGCAGAAGTGTACAACCCATGACTGTGAGAGAGGGAATGGGGGCTCACAAGAGGACTGCCAGCCGGGCTCACTTTGCGCTGCTGAAGAGTATGAATTAGCCTTAATCCTTCTTCGTGAATTCGGGTTAATGTCTCTAGCTCCTTCATTGACAGAGCTTCCAAACCAGCACCATACAGAGGAGCATGTCTTGACATTTCCTCTTGTAGCGATGCTTCAAGTGAATGGATATATTGCTGCAAGAGAAGAAAAGGTTGAATTAATCCAATATGGGTCTAGAGTTGTTTGCACATTGGGCTGATAGATTATAACTTCTGCCAAACTTTCGAGAATAATACAAAAAAAAAACTACAATAATAACCAGAAATAGGGGTGGAAAATAAATAAATATGTGTGTCTGTGTGTCTGTGTGGTGTGTGGGAAAATGTATTGAACAACTGCTGCAAGAAAGAATACGAAGGTTAACAACCTTCAAAAAGAGTTCTCTCGTCACAATCTAAATCCTGATATTTGCCTACCCCAGCCCTTGTACAGATTTCTTTAACACTTCCTTGACAATTCACCCTTGAAGATAGTCGGTCAGTAGAGGGATGTTTGTCTTTCAGTACCAGAAGACAAGATTTTGTTGTGTGGATCTCTCTCTTTGTTTGAAGAGCTAAGTAACTGTGGGAAAGAGATTTGAAAGAAACCCTGTGAAACAGTTTAATTTTCAAATGAGCTTTTTTAAAGAATGGGGAGTTGTGTTTGCAAGTTCAGAACTTCATTGCTCATGGAATTTCTATAGGTAAAGATTTCAGTAGTTTTTGTTTATTTCGGTCATTGATTTACATGAGGGTGATTGGGCTTCATTTTGGGCACTTGTGAGTCAGTTTTAAGTGTGGGCTACTTTTGAAACTCTTGTAACTTCTCAATATCTAAATGCCGTTTGAACCCTCTTACAAAACTCCCCCTCTCTAGGTTGAAAAAAAAACTGTCATGGCAAAAATGTAAAGTTGCCTCCCCAAATCCACGAGTTCATTTCAGGTGCTATTTACAAAACTCGCTGGAGCAATTTCCATGCACCAGACTACATTTCTTGCAAACCATGCTCAAAACAGTTGAAATAGTATTAGCTTAGCCTAGGTGTAAATGCTCTCCAATTTTCATCCCTCCCCTCTAACTGAAGAGCTCTTTATAATTTCTCTTTTGATAAGTTACCCCTCTTTTCTATTTTCATACCATCCATGAAATTGTTTCTCACAAAAAAAAACCACTTCAAGCAATTGTTCCTGTTTGGGCTACACTCATCCTCCAGCTCATTGATAGAACACCAACTTTGGATGATTCTTATTCAATGGAATAAGAAGAACAATTACAAGGAATTGGCAGAATACTAAATCCTGAACAAGAACAAAGACAATTAAGAACGAAATGGAAACCCTGCCCTTCTCTCTGCTTTTCCTATCTTCAAGGAATAAACAAATGCCTCACACAATTTTCATATCCTCACTCAATGACCCCCTCATTAAATAAACCTTCCCCTATTCCTAACTAACTGTGGGTCCCAGCCTTGGCAGGCGGCAGCAATACAACCCATTACACGTGCACTTCCCTTACTCCCTCTCCTACTGTATTGCCATAAGGTGGCCTAAAACTCATCACCCCTTATTCTCTAAAAATGAGACCAGCACTTATTTCAGCCCATCTAACCTGATAATTGCAACCGAACTCCTAGCGTTCAATACCTGATCAGATATTATTTCAATACTAACCAATTCAAATCCAACTGAGATGTTTGATTCCTTCCACCATCTCCAAAGCTCTTCTGAACCATTTTTGTAATCTCTACTTTCCTCAAGTTCATGGATGTTAAAACACCACTCATTTCGATCGGCTGACCACAAAGACTCTCCCAGTGTTCTATATATTTTGGATCCATCCCAAGAAAATGCTCTCCTGCCTTTGATAAGAACCGGGATTTGGAGTGGAAGAGTAAAATATGTGGTACATACTGGATCAATGTCGCAATGAAAAATAAAGAGGTTGATAGATTTTTAAGGATCCTCTCCCAGTGTAATCTTTTTTTTCTTTTTTCAATAAACAGACATTGGTGGTGGCAGGTGGAAGGTTAGCCAGCAGGAAAAAAATTCAAGGGTACAACCTCTCTCGCACAAACTAATCCTCAATATTCGTCGACCTTAGATCATGTCCTTCTCCTGGGTTTTATGTTGTCGTTAGCAACTTCCTCGAACAAATTCGAACTATCTCATATAATGACCCCTGGACTAGTTAAATTACTTGCACAATAAATCTTAACTGTTTTGCCAAGCAATACAGACCCAACATGACCAATACATAATATATCAACTCTAATGCTATAACATTTTTGTCCGTTAAATTTGGCAGGCAACAGATTTAAATGAGAAAATAGAAATCTAACAGAGAGATTGCTATCATGTCAAAGTAGGAAAAAACCTGGCAGGCCTGCAATTTTGCTTCCATTCCATCAATATATGCTTCACATCGAGCAATCTGCTCCTCCTTCTCCCTCTTTTCTCCTTCAGTCTGTCCAACTGTTTGTGTAAGCCTGCGAACTTCATTTTCTAGTGACTGCCGGATTTCTTCCCTAGTCATATTCTCATTTGCATACCGTTTCAGTTGTTCATCAAATCTTTTTCGAGCAGCTTCGGCACTCTTCAATCGCTCAGCAAGTGCATTTTTTTCCTTCACTACTTTCTGCAACATTAGAGATTGATGTCATTAACAAGTTTAAAGCAATTGATCATACGAGACAAGCACAAGATATCTGAAAAAAAAAAGTTAAGACTTCCACTAGAATATGAACATATAGCAACTCAATCCTCGAAACCCTTTCCTTTAAGAGAGCCTCCTTTTGAGGAATTGTCTTTTTGTATACTTTGTATCTTTCATTCATTCTCAATAACAAAAATTAAAACTAAAAAAATGTTTTAAAAAAACGCAACATAATCAAAAGTAAAATCACAATAGCAATGGACAATGTATGCAGAAGAATGGCACATGTTTGAAGAGTTACAAAAGATGTCTCCAATAGATCAAAGAAAAGAGAGATTATAAGAGCTATAAAGAGTAAATTTTTCCCTGTTTTACATGTTCTCCCTTGAAGCCTCACAACTATTTTCTTTTCTTTTCTTTTTTCTTTTGGATAAAGACCTCGTAACTGTTTTCTTGGATTGAAGTTTAAGATTTTTTATTTCCATTGATTACCAGTTCCTATAATTAAATACTAGGAAATTGACATTTGAACATCAAATTTTTATCCATTCAACCGACTATTTTTATCTGCACAATCTTAAACACTTTCCATGGATAGACATATAGGAGACCTATATGTACAAGTACAACACTTGATGCCGCCAATGGCACCTACAGTTCTAGCTCAGTTATCCAAGATTCCAAATTTTTATGGAAAATAAATGTTTAAGCATAATGCAGCATTAATATCACATTTCAACTTTTCAATGCTAAAAGATGCATATCACATATAATAGTAGTAATGAATTTAAGTCAGTACGTAGTAACCATAAAAGTCAGATCATTTAGAAAACGATTCAGCTTAAAGAACTCCTTTGAGCATCTAATACAGAAACTTATTACTAGATCATTTCCTGACTATTGATGAGTATCAAACGGAGACGTCAACAAAAATCTGTGGAGAATTTTCTCGCTTGGCCAAATGCTTTTCTATTAGTCCTTTGGTTACAGCTGAATTTACCACTCATTTTTTCTCAGAAAACGTGTACACATGTAAAGATTAATTCAAATAGGGATGATCATGATCCAAACAACAACTTACTGCCATGAAGAAAGGATAGTCATTAGTTGAATAATTAGCTTAAAGCATCAATTGATACCTTCATCTCATCACGTTTTCGGGATTTCAGTTGTGCTATTTGAGTCTCAGCATCATGGAGACGATCATGGAGGACTTTCTTCTCCGCTGTTAACTTCACAATCTCATCATCCCGCTCAGAGCGAAGCCACTCAAGCTGACTCTCAATGTCATGTATTTGTTCAGAAAGTTCCTTTTTCTCGCGAGAAAATCGCTCCAACTCAGCCTTCATCTCATTCTGTCAATTTTTTTTTAAAGCAAAAATCGTGAAATAAATTAATTTAAAAAAAAGTTTAAATAATTTTTTTCACATGAATCAATTCCAAAAGCATTTCTTTAACTTTTGTGTTTATATCACGTGTTTAAAAGTTAGAAAAATCATGTAAATTTTATGTTAAAGTTTAATATTTTAGTTGTCAAATTCACCATGTTTTCTTCAACACTATTCATTGAATCTCAGCATCCATACATCATTTAAAAGGCAACTCAACCTAACTTATGAGTTATGGGCAATGTACATGGGTAAGCCAGAATCAAATACCTTAAGGCGGATATTCATAGCATCAGATTCACTCAACTTTTGTGACAGAGCAGTTTTTTCTTTCATCATATTTGCAATTTCTACTTTGCTTTCTTCACGGATACGGCTGTTTTCCTCTTCAGTAGCACATAACTGGTGCCAGAGAGCAGCACGATCAACATTTGCTAGTTCTGCAACATCTCGCATCATATTTAGCACAGGTCTGATTATTTCTTGCTCATCACCAATCAACATAACCAGAATTTCCAAATCCATATCTACTTCACGGTTATTTTCTGCACTGCTGGTTACACGGTCAACCAATCTTTTTAGCATCCTGGCCCGGTATGACTCACTTGCATACCACTTAAATAATAATGGATACAGCATTTTCACAAACCCTCGAACACGAGGATCTCTAGAGAGTGCTAATGTTTCAGCAAGACCGACAATTGAAGTAAAATCATCCCGCTGGACTCTCAGCTGCTCGTTAGTTTCTCCATCAATTACAGAATCTCCAGGCTGGAAGCTTTCGGCTATGAATCTAGTGTTACTATTTGCTTTTTGAGCAAGACGCTTTTCCAGCACCACAGCAACAGATTTAGCTGTGATGGCACCTCGAGCTACAGCTCTCTCAAATGTCTGGGATGCTTCAACGGCAAGACAAGGTATTGATAAGATCTCAATCAAGATATAAATATCAGAAAAATGACGACCAGCATGTAAATCCTGTTCATCCAATGGATGTAAACTTTCTGACGCGGGGCCAGCTTCACCAAATAAGAAAAGCTCACGTGATATTTTTGAGCAGAAATCATCGGCATCATCACAATCAATATCTCTGAGTATAATATCAGAAACATCACCCCAACTATTTACAGTTTTACTTAATAAATCAAGAACACATGGGGAAACCTCCATGCCCAAATTCTTCAGCCTACCACGTACAGATCTCACCTATAGAATGAAGCAGAATATGGTTGTAGTACTCAGAAAAGTAAACATAATAAAAGCGTATAAAGGTTGCAGAAAATAAAAGCAATGCCCAATTATTCCATATACATACCGCTTCCGAGAGATGTTGGCACTGAGCTCCAGCTTTGAAAACAAAATCTATAGTTGCAGCAAGAGGCTCATCATTTGAATCTGCTAAAAACTCAATAGACTTAAATAGAATTTGTTCCCAAACTTCAGTGCCACACTCCAATTGACTAAGAGCACCAAAAACCTAAGGAAAAACATTGTCCCAATTAAGAGAAAGAAGCGTCCTAAAATCAAATTTTAGAAGAAACAAAAATTTCAGCAAAATTAACCATTCGAGCTCAAACATTACACATAGATGTTCCCTTAAAGCAAATGCGGAAGGACCGGAAGGTCAAAGGTAATTCAGTGAATAAGGGTTGAAACGAGGATATATAACACTGCACTTACAGGTATCCGCAGTGATGGCTCAGCACCAGGCTGTTGAAGCCGTTCTAGAAGCACACCAGCAGCCAAAGGATGTTCTGAATGCTCGACCAATTTAGGTACAAGTGCAACCAGGTCAGAGTGTAGATGTCTGGGAGCTTTATCCAGCACAAGAGCAATTTTTTGGGCAGACTGAGGCCGTCTTCTTGGTTCAGGACATCCTCGAGGGACAGCCCCGTCTAGGGCTCTCAATGAATTTACAATCAAGCCTAAAAGCTCCTCAGATTGCTCAGGCCACTTGGTCTGCAATTCAATTAGTGCTACCAATAAATGTCAAGGAACAAAAGAAAGTTGTTCACCACTGAAGCAGCATTAAAATGTACCTTTGTACGAAGGAAGACATTCTCTGAAACCCCAGCAGATGTTTCAGGTGAATGTATTAGGTCTTCCGGTAAAGACTTACCCTGCCTATCCGTTCTAATCATGTCAGAGCTTTGTACAGCCGGAGCACTACTACTTTCCTCTACAGAATCCAATCTCTGAAATGGAGGAAAATCTTCAACCTCTGATGCTGCATTTTCAATTTCACCTTCCAGTGATGTGGTAGTAGTTCCACTGCTAGAAACAGAAGGCTTTGAATTTGCTTCCAAATGATCTCCAGAGCCCCCTTCTGAAGGTTGACAACACTCAACCATTATATCTAACAGTAAATCAATAATTGCCTGCTGTAATACTTTGACTCCCATCAGCAAATTCATTAAACTGGGGGATGACTCATCTGTTTTTGAGACCTTCTTCCCATCATTGCTACTGGAAAGCTTAGTAGGAAGAAGTAAGCGCTTAACTTTAGCAGGATCATCAAGATAAACACGAAGTCCAGTAAGAAAGCCTGCAATTGCGCCAGCATCCATTAAAAGTTTTTCTCGCAAAGTGACTTGTGGTTGTGAAGGATTATCCCCATATGTTAGATGAAACCCAGCTGTGGATAGAAGGTTTCTAAAAATGTCTTCTTCATCACCACTTATTCCTTCGCTATCTTCTGAATCAATGAGTTCATCTGGATCAGTAGTCAAAGCATCCTGATCATCTTCTGAAGCCAAAACCTGAAAAGGAAGGTACGGCTTGAAATCAAATCACATACTCATCTCACATTGTAAAAGATATGGGAGTTTTTTTATTGTTTTAGGAAACAAATTTCATTGATGTATGAAATTTACAAAAGAAGGGCAATAGCCCAAACCAAAAGAGTTCCAAGAGATTTCTCCAATTGATCAAAAGAGATGTAAGGTTATAAGAAAGATATGGGAGTTCAAAAATATTAATTTTGAAATAACTGATTTATAAATAGCCTATGAGAAATGATAGGCACAATTAACCCTGATCACTGATGAGTTCTACACTTCTGCTGAAAAGTATATATCCGAAGTGTGAACAAATCAGGAAAAAGAAAAGATATCTTCTGTGCCATTTTTTATTTAGTAAATTAATGAACTTACATTATAACTTCCTTTAGATAGTCTTCTTCTTAAAACAATACTATTACAGAAGCCAAGACCTCAAAAGTCGAACTAATAACACTTGAACTGCTAAAATACAAATCTTATGTAGACATTCAAAGGTAAATGCCAAGAAATTTGAAGAAACCAATAGTAAGTAAAGACAAATTAACAAATCAAGAATCAAGAGAAAAATAACTTTCACTTACTGACAAAGGACAAGAAAGCAATAGAGAGATTTGCACCTAAAGTAAAGAACTCTAGTAATATTGTAGGTCTTGGTGCATATGAAAATTTTATAAGAAAAGATTTCACACAATTACAAGAGTAAAACCAAAAGTGATGCACACAGTAAAACGGTATTCAACTACTTGAAATTTGGAAAGAAACAAAAGCTACTGACCACCATCTTCACAAGCTATATAGTTCTAATGGTCTCAAGAGTTTTTCTTTGTAATAAATCATATCATCAACTAAATATTTATTCTCTATCTTATTATCTTGGATTGGAACTCATTTTTGTATAGTTAGCTCACTTAGTTTGCTGCCCATTCATACACCCTTTTGAATTCTTTCATTTTTCTCAATGAAATCTTGGTTTCTAAATTTTTTAAACAATGAAATATTTGTTTCCTATAAAAGAGAACAAAAAGAAAACAGAACCAAGGCAACATCCACTGACCTCAAGATCTGAAAACTCAAACCAAGGGCAGCAATCCAATATTTCGCATACAAAAACAACGGTATCTCGTACAAGAAACCCCGCTTCTGCCTCTAGCATATCCGATACCTTCATGAATTGCAAGACAGAATTATTCCATGTCTTTGTACAAATAGAAGACTCCTTCCACACAGTTTTTGCTGGATACTTTTGATTCACCACGGCCATTTTATATCTGACCCAAAAGTTTTTATCTGGATCACTGCCAACAGACTGATCACTCTCCAGATAGATGCAAATGGTGTCAAAGGACTCATAGACACCTGCAAGGTTTTAAACAAACTTATTATACAGACTCACAACAATTTTTATAAGAAGTTACAAACATCAGGATTGGTACCTAAATAAGGAAGATACAAAAAACATACCAATACGGAGCTCACATCCACCGGCTTGAAAGAATTTACTAAAAATTTTACGAGTCTCCATTATTTCCTTGAAAGACAAGAAGTTCTCCACCTTCCATGTAAATGAACTTTTTTTTGCGGCCTTATCTGTCAGAGACCCGGAACCAGATGGCTCCATGTCTTGATCAATAAAATCCTGCATCACAGATGTCTCCTTTAATATAAGGACCTCTGCTGAGAATATTACAGTATCCTGAACCAGAAACCCGGAATCCTGATCAAAGAGGCTGGTAAGTGTGACAAATTCACGCCATCCCCAGTCTTTCGCAGCTTTAGAGTACCGGTTTTGAGACTCCTTTGTAACAGATTTCTCTTCCATCTTCTGGTTTACTACTGACAACCGATGACTCACAAAACAACTCCAATCACTGGAAGTATTTCTTGAATCCGTAACTTCAAGAAAAACTGAAAGGTGACATGGTGGTTGAGACTGCCCTGGTACCAGCAAGTAGAAAGGACAATTTCATCAAGGTATCCTAATACAAGGACTAAAAACAAACAACAGTATATGTGTACTGTTAAATTGTTATTCAACTTAATATGCAACTCTATCAATATGGAAACAATTAACAATGATATTCAACCATCAGAGACACCCAGCATTATCTAACCAAACGTTGTCTCAACACAAACCATTTCCAGCAAAAAGGTATGAAGTGTATGAGTAACTTGAAAGCACTATATTCATATACAAGTTTTGTTCTCAGAAGGAAACAAATCATACAGAGTGAGACGTGCTTGAAAAAAGTTCAGCTGAAAAAACCACAATAAAGAATAAAAATAAGTTACCTAGATCTTAACCACGGCAGGCTGAAATGCCAAACAAAGTTTTCAATGATTAAGAGAAATCTACAAGTGCTTAAACACAATCATATTAAATTTAACAGATACAATATAAATATTTTTATAGGATAAAATTCTAGATGTTTCAGTTTTTCTTTCTTTCTTTCTTTCTTTTAGTAGGGTCTCTCGTCCTCTTTCTAATCTAATTTTGGTTTGGTGTATACAGCAGAGAAGTTTCTGGGAAAAGTTTGGACATACCTCGAGGATAAACAATGAGACGACAGTCACGGTTCCCAACCTGAAATCTCCTGCTCTTGATGCAAAGACCTGTAATCTTCCTCTTCTTCAATAGGTCCTTGAGCCTTGTGAAGTTCTCAATCCTCCAAGTGAATTTCCCCATGTGACCATCCGATTTTCTAACTCCACTTCCATTTCTACCTCCAATTAATCCGCCATTCTTTGAAAAATTACTAAACTCCTTGATCACATGAAAGGAGGTACTAAACACAGCAGTATCGTCAACTAAAAAACCAGAATCTTGGCCAACAAAATCAGACATCTTCATATAGTCATTCCACCCCAAACTGGTATTGTCCCCACTCTTATTATCAGCTGCAAATCTCCCATATGAGTCTCGATGCATGTGATTCAAAGCAGGCTTCTGGTTTAACACGGACATCCGGAACAAACACCAACAACTCCTATCAGGTAATATTACTGTCTTTTCGGTATCCTTGCTCTCTAGACACATTGACAAATACTCAGCCCCATTAACTGAGCTCTGATAGACACTGATCCTCAAATTACACTCTCCAGCCGGGAACACAGGACTCATTATTTTCTGTGTTTTAATCATTTCTTTAAACAAACTAAAATTATGAACTTTCCATGTGAACTTACCGCTGAGCACCTCAGGCGCAGGGCAAGCAACAAGCGAGGATGTCATCATCATAGATGAGGCTGGCTCATTGTTATCCCGAGTAAAGTTTACAGACTCATTGAGAATTAAAATATCAGCAGTGATCAAAATAGACTCATTATTAAACAAGTAACCAAGCTTAGAATCAAACACGGTGGAAGAAGGAGTAAAATCGCACCATCCGTGTGACTTCTTCTTGCTCGAGAAACGATGCCATGAATCCCGATGGACGGTCTTCGAATCATCGAGAACGTTGACGATAGCCAGACGATAACTCGCAAAGCAATCCCATTTAGAAGAGGATGTGCCGCGCGGGTCGACGATTTGAAGGTAGATTGAAATATACCCAGGGAGTGCTTGGGAATCCCCTTTTGGATATATCAATAAACGACAATCGTAACCTCCAACCTCAAAGTACTTGCTCCATAGAGCCCTAGCCTTGATTCTCGGAAAATTTTGTACTGTCCATCTACAGACCGCGGAGAAGTCCCCTCGTCGATCGACAGTAACCGTTTCTTGTGCACCGCCGCCATCTCTTGAACCGACGGCCAAATCCTCTGCAGCAGCTGCAGCAGATATGGATTGAGGCTTCTCCGACGGTGTCGTCGACGATGAAGCCGACGATGAGGAGGAGGATTGGGAGTGGTCCGATGAAGCCGTGGTGGATGATGAAGATACTGCTTCAGATATACTCTGCTTCATTGTTTCGTTTCTCTTTTGAGGGCTTTGTTCGTTCGTTCGTTCGTTCGTTTTGGTTTTTCTCTTTACTTTTGCTGTTTTTTTTTCTCTTTTCCTTTTTCCTTTTTCCTTTTTTTTCTTTTAATGAAATTCACGTAGAGAGCGAATGAAGAAGAAGATGAAGAAGAAAGAAATTATAAATTAAAATAAATAGAAATATATATATATATATATACACACACACAAAGAGAGAGAGAGAAGGTTTTGTGATGTGTGGGTGAGAGATGGTACGAACAGTGAAGCTTTGGACAATGAGATGCGCTTCATATGCTAACTTGCGCCTTCTTTTCCCCTCTAATTTTCTTCTTTTATCATTATTTTTATTTCTTCAAATAATAATATTAAATTTTCATTGAAATGTCTATTTTTTTACATTTCTATGGTTAAATATACATGTGGAGAGTGAATTTACATTTATATATAATATTTACTAATTTAAATTTAGTTTTTTTGTTTTTATTTTAATAAACTTTTCTAGAAATAACTATAAGAATTGATATTTTTTTGTCAAAATTTTGGTGAAATTAAGAGTTTAATATTTTCATCCACGTTTATAATGTAAATCTTACTTTGGAGTTTGTTCCATCTTAATTATTGTATTTTTATTTGTTGAAGTTTAATTGGTATATTTTAATAAATTTAGTCATATTATTTTTTTATTTTTAAAAAAATGTTGTTCAAAACAATTTTACTATAAAAGTATCAATTTTAAAAATATATTTACAAAATAAATATTTTGTTGGAATGAAAATTTTTTATTTTATTTATTTAACTTTGTTAAAAGTTAATTTTGAAATTAAATTTAAAAATTATTGAAGATATACAATTTGAGAATATAGAATTAAAATGATGTTTTAATCTCTTTTTTTTTTCTTTTTTTGGTAAAATATTGATTTCATCCGTATGCCTTTTATCTGTTTGACAAAATTTTATAAAAATATCATAAACGATTCAATTTTATATCTTAATGATTTATAACTATGAAAAAAATTGACAATAAAATTGTCTATCTAATAAAACTCTAAGGTTTCAATTTTATATATACTGCACTCAATTTTATAAAATATTAATTAGATGAATGATAAATCTTAACGAAATTAAAAATTCAAAAGCTTAGATCTACTAGACATGAAATTAAAAAAAAAAAAACTATTAAATAGTTTATATATATATATATATATATAAAGTGAATCTCATTTAAAATTGTACATCATTATAATATCAATAAATTAATAAATTTGTTGATTTTAACATGAAATCGATTTCTAAAAGTCGAAAGCGTAAATTATTTAATATTTTTCTATTGGGTTCAAATAAGTACTCCTTGTTTTTTCATTGTAATAACAATAATTTATTTTTAGAGAAATGGCGAGATATAGCAAAATATTTAAACGAGCTACGGGATATTTTAAAATATAATAAAATATTAAAACTATTTATAAAATATAGCAAAATTCATCAAGTCTGATTTTTTTCTCAAAAATAATAAAAAAATTATTTATACTTTTATGCTAAAAAATCATTAAAGAACAATAATTCATTACACTTAATTTTGCCATAGTTTGTTCATTTGGCCATTTTTTATAATTCCTTTATATATATATATTATAAATTATTTCCATTTTTTTTCTATTCATAACAATTCTCCCATTATACTTACTAAATTAAATTTCTTTTTATATTAGAAAAAAAAAACCCTTAATTTGGTATGTATTTTACTTTTCTTTAAATAGAACAACTTCTTTTAAGTGCTTCTAACATGTGAGTGTGATTTTAATACATATTGTAGTATGAATAATTAAAAAAAAAAGAGCCTTAATTTGGTATGTATTTTACTTTTCTGTAAATACAGCAACCTTTTTAGTTCTACTAACATGTGAGTGGATGCTTTTAATATATATTGTAGTATGATAAACTATTCTTATTCTTTTCATTTTTTATTAAGAAAAAAAAAGCCCTAACTTGGTAGGAAAACTAAAAGATAGATCAAACTCTTGAAAATAGTTATAAATATGGTAGAAGTTTAGAATCTATCGATTTTAGACATGTGTCTATTATTGATAGATTATTGATAGATTCTAAAACTTTGCTATGTTTAGGTTCATTTTGTTATACTGGAAAGCAACTAAATTTGGAATTAGTTCTGTAGCATGTGAATGAGTGATTTTAATATTTAATATTTGTGAAAATAGTATATATTTAAGAGGTTTTTTCAAGAATAATAAAAGAAATACAAACTATTTATACTTTATGGTAAAAATCACTAAATGACAAAAACTCATTACACT
Organism: Cucumis hystrix; assembly: GCA_025688845.1. NCBI lineage: Eukaryota > Viridiplantae > Streptophyta > Magnoliopsida > Cucurbitales > Cucurbitaceae > Cucumis > Cucumis hystrix. The sequence continues at coordinate 3,346,859 of CM046886.1, read as the reverse complement.
TGATTTTGCTGTAAAGTGTAAATAGTTTCTCTATTTTGCCATTTTGGCAATTCTCCTAAATACGATAGAAATGAGTGGTTGTAGTAGTTGGACCCCAAAACGTGGGATGGGCTAAGACAAAATGTAAGTGAGGTCAAACGACCCCTAAACATTTACAAAACAAAAAGAAAAATACAACATTTTTAGTATAACAAATAGATTTTAAAAAACAAACTTAAAGGTAAAGGGAGTTGAAATGAAGGCAGAGGTTAGTCACTCCTATTGAGGGTGATCCCCAAGCCACACAGTTGAATATCAAAAACTATGAGCATAGGATGTCGAACACAAGAGCGACCTAATTATTCTAACAATGACACCCACACAAAACCAAGGGTAAAACCTATTTCATATGGAATTGATGAATAACATAGACAATTTTTTTGACCTCATTGTCATAACTAGCATATGCCATCAAAAGATCTCAAAGAATCTTGAAATTAGTTTTTGTCACACCCCATCCTGAAGCTCTTCACTAGGCCCAAGACGGCGACACGAGGCCGATTGACATTGTTCTCCTTCTAACAATACTTGTTGACTTAACTTAACCTGAACTTAAAACTATCTCTTTTTAAACATCCACACTACAAAAAACATCTAAAATCTGAAAAGCATAAAACTTTATAACATCTTGATCAAGACATCTAACCAATAGACAATCTGTTTAAACAAGTTTTATGTAAACATAAATGAAATCAGAATCTGAACAACACACAACATTAGCTTAACAAACTCAACTTAAGTAGTTCTTACTAGTTTCACAGAGTAGGCGGATTTCTGTCAGGCATCAGAACTACGATCTCTACCTATAAGAAAATAAAACATTGAAGGATAAGCTATAAAGCCTCATGAGTGACAGCTTTTAAAAACAAAACAAGCTTACTAAAACAAGTATGCAAACACTTAGAAAGAAATATTTACATTACACTTTTTGTAGTCAAGTATTTCTAGCAAAGCAACTCATGGCTTAAGATCAAATAGCATAACTTTACTACATTGTGGTAGGGTATGTCCAGTACCCACAACATCTTCTTTTCTAACTATAACTCTACGATGTAGGTAGGACACGCTCAGTGCTCCGATCGTCTTTGTCGTAGTGGGGCATGTTTGGCACTCATGACAAAATTGTTGTCGTGAAGTACACTCAACATCGACAACAGAATAATTTTTTTGTGCACACAATATCATCATAATCTCAATCTCAAATCTCAGTCACGCATCTAGTGTCAATCTTAGAAATATCATAATATGTAATAATGCTTTGCTTTTAAGTATACTTGCTTAAATCTCAACTTAGCTTATACTTAGCTACTAGAGCTTTTAACCCGATGTCACTCTTGCATCATGCTTGCTTAAACATATTTTTAACTTAATATATTTTCACAAACTTGGTGTTCAAATATTTTGCTTAGAAATCTCATGTTCTAAGGAATATATTCAAGTCAAATGCTTTAAAACTTAAATCATGCATACTTATTTTATAAATCTCATCAAAGTCTTTCTAAACTTGAAACTCATACTTTGTAAATCATTTATAACTAAAGCATAATTCAAATACTTTAACTAAAAGCATACTATAAATATGACTTATAATAAAACAAGTTTAGCAATTCATTTGAAACTCATTTTTGTCACTCACAAACTTTTAGCTAGTTCCTCGATCTATAGATTTGCTTTGCCTCCTCTTGCCCTAAAACACCAAGAAAACTCGGGTCAAACTTGGGTTCCAAACTAAGAAAAATTTCCTCATCTTCTTCTATATTCTCTTTCTACTCTAAGAACCCTTTTATAGCTCACCTTGATCTCTTTGTAGTCTTGGTCACCTTGGCTTGCCCCAAACACTTCTAAATGGCTTGCGCCCCTAACTCAAAATCAAGCTCATGTACAAGATTTAGAGTCTAAATCAAAAGTCCTAATTCATAAATCTTGCTCTTAAGCTTCTTAAACAAAGAGGAAAAGCTTGAACTCTTGGACTAAACCCTCAAGCCTTAACGCTTCTCCTTCAGCTTAAACGTGCCAAAACCCATACTTTTTGGATGTTTCTTGAAGGGAAACATAATTATGATACATGTTCGATTTCCTTTACTTGCTTTGGCTCAAAACCCTCAAGGATCTCCACCATTCCCAAGATCTTCTCATTTCTCCTCTCTTTGAAGCAAATGATGAAAAAAATAGAGAAATATGACTAGAAGAGAGCTTTAAATTGATTAGCGTCCACTTTACACTAAAAATCCTTAAAACGACAACTTTTTGGAAATACGTCCGTCGTGTGCTTTTTAATTATCTCAACTGGGATTGGACCAAGATTCTTTAGAATTATCATCTTTCTCGATCAAAAAGACCTAAGATTAACCGAGAACACATCTCCAAAAACTTCACGTATTTCATCTCGGTCGCCAAGCACTGAGATGCTCGTACTTAGCTTTGGAATTTACCTTCCGTCTTAAATCTTTCCTAAGATCTCCTTAGACTACTCGAGATTGCCTTAACCAAAGTTCTCTATCTTTGCTCTCGGTCGAACAAGACCAAGTTCTTAAGCCTCTGCCCCGGGATGACCAATCTGAGGCTTTCACTTGGCTCTTCTAAACTCTAAAATTTGTCCCGATATGCTTGACTTGGTCTGAGACTCTTTGGGCAACACTTAACCCTTCCTCAAGTCTTAGCAAGCAAATGAGATAGAAGATTGAGTATTACAGTTTCTACCTAAAACATCGAAAAATGTTGGCCTTAAGTGCTCTGGAAAGATTGTTAAACATGGTTAGCGAACTCCACAATGCATGTAAGAACGAAGAGGGTGTTTGGGGTAATGAGTGAGTTATTATAGTTATAGGTTATTATAGTTGAGTTATGATAATTTGTGTTTGAAGTGTAGACTATTTTAGTTTGGATTATAATAACATGAATGTGGTGTAGATTATTTTAGTTGGAAAGGAAATGGTAAACACTATAGCCAACAATAAAAAATGATTAATGTAAAATAGTAAAAATTGTAAGAAATAGTAAATATTGGTAATTTTTAAATATTATTTACTGTACTTAAAATGTGGTTATTATAGTCTTGCATAATCTTCGTTCCAAACGGCTCTAAGTTTCTCTTCATAGCCAACATCATCACCTTTCTCGTAATGAACAATGATGCCAATACCCATTTCAACAATCAGACAAATCCCATCATAGTTCACACCTTAGCTAGACCAAGAGGAATAGATTCCCATTCGTAATTCTTCTCACCAATAAAAAAAATACGAGAATGTCGATTAAAACTTCTACAAAGGTCACAACCCACCTAAAAGGTTCAAACAGAGGATGAAGGAGATCTTAAAATAATTTTATTTAAAAAGAAAACAATTGGTTACATCTACGACAAATGGTCGAAGCAAGGATGGAGAGGCGTGCTGTTTGAGATTTTGAAAATTATTAAATAGTAAAAAAAACAAATTATTTATGACTAGTTTAGTAACAATTTAGTTTTTTTTTTCAATTAAGTCTATTTTCTTTTCATGATTCATTTCCAAATACTATTGAACACAATATCTCTCCCTCTTTCGGTCATAACGAACACAATATTAGGGTGTTTATTAAATAGGTAGACCTAAATAAGAAAGAAAATGATTTTGAGAAATAAGGAAAAGAAGAAGACAAAGTGGAAAATGTAAAAGTATATCATGTTCATAATTTTTCAAAGCAAAATTAAAAATATACACAATTTATTCAAAACATAACTTTAAGGGTTGTTTTTTAAAACCGTTTTAAAGATAAATATACCAAACACGTTTTAATTTCTTTCTTCATACTATAGGTTTGTGAGAATATAAAAATTAAAATGAATCATGAACCAAACACAGACTTTTTTTTAGATTTGGAATATAGTTTTTTTTCTTTCTTTCTTGTCTTTTGGAAACAAAAGACTTAGAATTTGTCATACAATCCAATTCCATTTTTAAATTTTATCGTGAATTGCACATTGGTTACCCAAAATTCAGAAAAAGGGTTTGACCCCAAAAAAACACTCGAACCCTAGATTGACACATAAGGAAAGGAAGTCCTTAAAATGCGAGTAAGACGTTACAGGCTTAGAACGCTGGTACAAAAAAGGACTATCATTAAATCAAGCTAATTCTCCTTCCTTGCATGACTTCCTATGAATGATATTCGCTTGTGATATTATACCATTTGGGGCACAAGTCCCAAGTGAGTGACAACCAAAGAGCAATATAAATGGTCAAATTCCAACACTTGTGAAGATAAGCAAATATCCTGCGTTTTAACGTACACTTAACTTTGCTAACTTAGATAACGAGTATGTGTCATACAACTTCTCATATATGTTAACGTAGCTAGAAAGGAATCCCTCGAGGACTAATCTTGATACAAATAATTCTTTATACCTTTTCTACTTTAATTTTAGTGCGTAATTGTAATTTTAATTTAGTTTTTTAAAGTAAACATTTTTTTTTCGTAAAATTAGTTTAAGACATCATGTAAGTATATTTTCATAATTTATAAAATTGAAGAATAATAAATATTTTTTGTTGGAGAGAAAATAAACCCTAAACTAATTTTGCATGGACTAATTTTTGGATTTGTTAAAAGCATATGAATTAAATAAAACGTATAAAAATTGTCTCAATACTTTACTTTAAATCTCACTATTATCCTTAAAAAATTAAAATTTTAAAAGTACAGAAATGAAAACGAAACTGAAAAATAGATAATGAAATGTTAAAATGAGTTTTTTTAATGATACTAGTCTTTCAACACTTGCACGTGACTTTTTTAACTTGTTAAATTAATATAAAAAATATGAAGTCAATAAAAAAATCACATATAACAAAATTCAACAAATTTAATTTTCAAAAGTACAAAATATACATCATTTTAAAAAAAAAAATGTAAAAGATATGTATTACTATTGTTATCGTTATAATGAGTTTATTGAAGAAAAAATGTTTGATAAAAAGGTCATCCAAAATGAAAGTGAAAAATGGGGAAGGTTAAAAGTGATTTTATGTTAATTATGTTTTAATGTTTAATGTATTCTATAAGATATAATGAATTAAAAAATAATCTTGCAATCAATGTTAATTTCTTGAATTATAATAAAACTTTGTTTTTTTTTTTTTTTGCAAAACATGATTTTAAAAATATAATTTTTTTTCCAAAGTTTATATCATTTCTTATTATGAAGAATATTGTATTCATTAAAGAAAACATGAAAACATCTATTGGAGGGACAAAATGTGATGTTTATTTTATTTTAAGAGTTGAATAGTCTTGTTAAATTATTGAAATTTTCAAACTTCTCAAATTCTAAAATTTATTATAATTTATTGTAAAATCATAAATTTGTTATATTTTTATTAAATACTTGATAAAACTATTCAACTTCAAAAATTTTTAAAACTCTAAAATAAATTGAATTTAAAGTTTTTATTGTTTTTAATGAATTTCTTAGGACAAAAACGAAAAAGCTATTTTCATATTTCTACATTTATACATTGCATTACCTTTAACTATAATTAATAATTAGATTCCAATAAAAGTTACATAATTCAAACACGATAAAAATTTATTAACCACACTTCACCATTTTATCAATAAAAATTTTTAATAGAAAACAAAAATTAATTAAATGAAAAAAAATTAGCAAATAATGTATTCTTTTACAATGTTTAAGATTCCCTATTGTTACATTCTAAAAAAAAAAATCTTCATGGTTACATGGTTCAAACATATCTCATAAAAAATGCATACAAACATATATTTAGATCACATGTTTACATTCCAACAAAAAAAAAATCTAAGATTACATGATTTAAACATCCACGAAGGAATACAAACAAACATATTTACATATAGAAGTAAATAAATACAAAAAAATGAAAAAATAAAAGAGAACATAAGAATAATAATTTGATTCATTCTTTATATCTTAGTTTTTTGTTGTGACTTATGATCAGTTTGAATGAAAGAAAATAATAAAACATTTATACTAAAAAAATTCAAAGAGGAGGAAATTTAAAGGTTGAGAGATCATATAGAAGAGTTAATAAGAGAGAAGAGAATATGAATAGTTGGAAGATAAAAGGTGAAGAGAAAGATGAATGGGAAAGATAAGTTTAAAATAAGATAATTAATTAACTAGAGAGAAAAGTTAGACTTTTTAGATGTGGGGAGAGTTATTTTCTTACACTTACGAAGAAACATTGGAATGAGAGAACCCTAAATTAATTAATTAAATAACATAAAAATAAAATATAGATTATCATAAGACTCAACAATCATATTAATAAAATAACTTTGAAAAATTAATTTAATTTATCAATTAACTACATTAATTTTTTAATTTAAATGACAAAATTGCCTTATAATGAAATGACAAAGTTGGAACAAAAAATGTCTCCTCATCCATGCTTTTATATATACTATAAAAAAAGAAATATATATTCATAGAAATTAAAGAGGTTATCTTCATGTGAGTAACACACTTTATCATCTTCTATTTTCTATGTTACTTAAGGAAATAAGAAAAAAACCAAGTAATAAATAATGTTGTCTTCCTCTTGAGTATGCATAGCTAGCTAGGTGGGTTAGAGCCTAGGGGTGTCAAGAAATTAACTACATCTTTGCCTCTTTACCCTCTCTTTATATGCACTCGATCTTCTTCAAATGAATTTCCATTTTCACATGCTAAATATTGAACTTTTGGAGAAAAAATTGAGAGGAAAAAAATAACAAACTAATTGAATAAAATACTCAATAATGTTGGTAGAAGAAATTAAGGAAACCCTTTATATAGTAATGAAAGTTGAAGAAATGTAAATGAAAAACCATTAGTCTTCCATAATTAATTATATTAGAAAAATAAAAATAAAAATAAAAAGATATTTAATTTATAGAATGTAAATGAAAAACCATTAGTATTCCCTAACTAATTATATTATAAAAGAACAAAATTAAAAATAAAAAGATATTTAATTTTTAAAATGTAAATGAAAAATCATTAATCTTCCTTAATTAATTATATTACTAAAAAATAAATTTACCATAAAACCAAAAAGTGAAATGAAACGCAAAATTAAACTTACGGGTATAATGGGGTAGAAAAAATTTCTCCACATGATCTTCATATATACTATAGATATAGATTAACATGACCTTCATTACTAAAAGTCGAAGGTTCAATATTTCACCACCGTAGGTTATTGAAATAAATAAATAAATAATATATATTTTATCAAAGGTAGAGAGAAAAATTAAAATAAAATAATATACAAATAAAATGATAAAAGGAGAAGGATTAATTTGAAATAAACAAAAAATGAAAGGACCTAAAAATAAATAGGATGGCAATGTAATAGTAGACCACGTGTCAGCTCAGTGAGTTGAAAGAATCCCCATTTCCCCAGACCTCTGTGAGCTCCACCGTGAGTTGCTTCTTCTCAAGCGGGCCAAGCTCGGTAGATCAATCGGACTTCGAATTTCCGGTGAATTCCGTACCCCGCCGGTTCCTCTCCGTCGATTCTGTAAGATCACCGTGATGCTCAACCTATAGCTGCATAATTTCAGTAATTAGGGCATTGAATTGGTCGAAAAAGGTTTCTGACACGTTTTTCTCATAGGGCTCTATGAATTACGTTGGTTTTGGATGATTTTGAATAACTGTTGGGTAAACTTTTGCATTTGTTGATTTCTTTTTTTTTTTTTTTTTTTTTTTTTTTTTTTTTTTTTTTGTTGAGGAAGAGAAACGGAAAAATCTGTATGTTGGCAAACATATAAAAAGAAATGATTACGACATTTTGTCTCGTTTACTAGATGGACTGTCATTCGGCAATTCATGCTTGCACGTCAAGTTTCATGACGTTGGTGATGTAATTTAGCATTGTTGAGCGCATGAATGTCCATTGTTGACTGACCAATTGAAATATGTATTTGTAGTTATTTTATTATAGAAGATTAGAATTTCGTAAGGTTATTAGGTTGGTGATTTATTTAGCAGCTAGCGCTAAAAACAATGCGAATTATCTTGAATGAAGATAAAGTTATTGGAAATTTTGCAAATCAATTTAGTGCTATGAATGCCTACTATTTACAATTACATGGATTGAAATTAGATTATCTTGAAGGTTAGCCATGGAGTTTGATATTGGTCTTTTCATATTCATGGGAGACAAGGATTAAGCGGTGAGTTTAAAGGATGAAGGCTGGAACAGGCTGAAATGTAAGTTCTCTACCTATATGCTTAGTTTTTACGTGATTTTTCCCTAATAACTGAGAGAAACTTTTCACGAATATCATCTCAACAAACAAAGGTGTCCAATTGTACGTGGCCATTTATCAAAATGTTAATTCTTCACTTGCTCAAATCCAAGTGTCTCGTGTGCCAAAGAATATACAAATTTATTTTGAATCTCATGCATCACCGGGTCTTATATATCTGCATAATGACAATAAACCTCTCAACAGACACGCATGGGGTAAATGCCATCAATTATATGCAGAAATTTATTTAATTCTCCAGCTAGCTGATGTACACGTTGGCTGGCACTGTGTGATTAGATTTATGATGGATTTCATGATACCATATATAACCACAAAATTTAATTATTGAACTTATGTTTTGTTTGCTTTCTTAATGGTTCAGTTCCTTTTCTTCCCTGCTGCTAAATATGCCCAACGGCCTATGACTGCCAAAACATAAATATGTCAAATCTTTCTTTCAGATGGAGGAAGTTTGTCTTAATAGCGAGCCTATCTTTGAGGAATGTGAGGAATATGAGGTGGATGGTGATGATTCCTTTGTGGACAATGACGAATCCGGGGAAGCACAGTCAAGGAAGAATCCTCCACTGCCAACTGTGGGTTTGGAATTTAATTCTTTCGATGAGGCTTATGACTTTTATAATGTTTATGCTAAGGATGTGGGCTTTGGCATCAGAGTCAGTAATTCATGGTTTCGATCTAAGAAAAAAGAACGATATAGAGCTAAACTTAGCTGCAGCAGTGCAGGATTCAAGAAGAAGAGTGAAGCTAACAATCCAAGGCCAGAAACTAGGACTGGTTGTCCTGCAATGATAATTATTAGGCTTATTGATATCAAAAGGTGGAGAATAGTTGAAGTTGAGCTTGAACACAACCATCCAGTGAATCCACAAATCACTCGATTTTACAAGTCACATAAAAAGATGATTCTTGCGGCGAAGAAAACACAGCCACAGCTGCATCCTGTAACTGAAGTTCATACCATCAAGCTCTATAGAAGAACTATTCTTAACAATTGTAATAGAAGCTCAAATGTTGACCAAAGTGAGGGTATCAGTTCCGTTGATCACTTGAAATACCTTGAACTTAAAGATGGGGATGGTCATGCATTGTATAATTATTTTTGCCGCATGAAATTGACAAATCCCAATTTTTTTTACTTGATGGATCTGGACAACGATGGGCATTTGAGGAATGTGTTTTGGGCAGATTCTCGGTCCAAGTCTGCATATTGTTACTTTTGTGATACAATCACTATAGACACAACTTGCTTAACAAACAGATATGAAATTCCTTTGATTTCATTTGTTGGTGTGAACAACCATGGACAATCAGTGTTGCTAGGATGTGGCTTTGTTGGATTTGAATCAGTGGAGTATTTTGTTTGGATTTTGAAGGCATGGCTTAAATGCATGCTGGGACGCACACCACAGGTTATTATTACTGACCAAAATAAAATATTGCTTGCTGCAGTCTCTGAAGTTTTCCCTAAAGCTCGACACTGTTACTCTATGTGGTATATCATGCAAAGAATACCAGAAAAGTTGGGCGGACTTGAAGGATATGAAACGATGAGAAGCCAATTGAACGAATCCATTTTTAGCTCATTGAAGATAGCTGAATTTGAAACTTCGTGGACTAATATGATCAAGCACAATGGGCTTGGAGATAACAAATGGCTCCAATCACTGTACGAAGATCGGACATTATGGGCTCCTGTATACTTGAAAGACATATTTTTTGCAGGATTGGTCCCTATCCGTGCAAATGAAAGCTTCAAAACATTTTTCGATGGATATGTGCATAAACACACATCTTTTAAGGAATTTGTTGATAAATATGATCTTGCTCTCCATAAGAAATACCATAAGGAAGCAGTGGCAGATCTGGAGTCAAGAAATTTAAGCGTTGAGTTGAAAACGAGATGTAATTTTGAGTTGCAGCTCTCCAAGGTGTACACAAAAGAAATATTCAGCAAGTTCCAATCTGAGGTAGAAGGAATGTACTCTTGCTTCAACACAAGACAGGTCAATGTAAATGGGCCTATAGTAACTTACATTGTCAAAGAAAGGATTGAAGTTGAGGGAAACGAGAAAGAGGTAAGATGTTTTGAGGTATTGTACGAGACAACCGAAGTGGACATTCGGTGCATTTGCAGTTTGTTCAACTACAAAGGTTACCTTTGCAGGCATGCGTTAAATGTTTTTAATTATAACGGTGTGGAAGAAATCCCAGCTCGCTACATTCTGCCACGCTGGTGTAAAGATTATAAATGCAGGTATCCTCTAGATCAGAGGTTAAGTAATACAAATGTGTATAGTTCGACATACCAATATAGTCATATTCTTAATTATGCACTTCCAGTTGTAGAAGAAGGTGCACAATCTCAAGAACGTTATAAGCTTGCATTGCAAGAATTGGAGGAGTTATTACATAAATTAAATCTTGTAGAGGATGATCTAAATAACGATGTATAATTGGTTCTGATGAAGTAATTGTGAAATAGAATACAAAGATCTGTAGTGAAGACAATGCTTGTCTGTAGATGCCAAGTTTATGCTCTCTCTTTCTCTCTCCTTCCCTCCCTCAATCATCATTTCCTAGATCCATATGTATCTGTTGAGTCCCTCTATAAAACTGATTCATAATGCAGGTAAACAATTTGAACAATAGTCTGTCAAAACGAGCATAGCTCAAATTGGATCAACTATGTAGTATGTACAATTTCAAGGTGTACACAAAAGAAATATTCAGCAAGTTCCAAACTGATCAAAGGGAGGTACCTAACCATTCATCATTAGTATGGAAGAAGCTTGTCCCATTTTATATGTTTCAAAAAGTGAGATATCTGAATTATTGTTGGAATGAGTTGAAGTGAAACAGGTATGCACGTTCGGACGACAAACTATTGGGAGGGAACGAAAAGCAGGTTTGCAGTCTGCATCATGAGAAATGAGCTAAGCCAATCATAACTTTGCCTCCATGTTATCAAGCAAGTATGGCATAAGAAACACTGAATAATCATTTCTTAACATGCAATTACGACCTTACTTGAACAATTTCTGTTCAATAGGTTGTAAAATTGCGGCGTTAAAAGTTCTAATATGCAATGGCACTGTAGCATTTTGGCATATCGACCGTCCCATCTTACTTTTCTCAGTATAGGCGACAATGATAGAGGAGCTTTATGTGCAGAATTTTCTGTGGAAGTTTAAGCAAGAGCTATATTATCATACAGTAGTGTCTCAAAGGCTAGCTAGTTAGGGTAAGACCTTTTTTTTCTTCTACATTTTATTTTGTTGGATATATATCAAATAGAAATTTTTTTAAAAATAGTAAAATAAATTAAAATATTTATAAGTTATAGCAAAATTTTGGATTCAAATCAATAATAGAAATTAATAAACTTCTATCACTGTTTATCAATATCCATTATTGATAACAATTTTACTATATGTTGTAAATATTTTGTCAAATTTGTTATTTTTGACAATTTTTTTTGTCAAATATCAATTTATACATTTAAACTTGAACTTTAGAGGTTGTATTAATTTAAATATTAAACTAATAATTACATTAATTTATATCCTAAACTTTTATAATATCGATCCATACCTTCCTTTATTTAGATTGAAAAACATCTCACAAATATTTAATTTTTTCAATTAAACTTAATAAATTGTTATAAGTGGGTCGATCTAGAACCTTTATTAGGCATATATTTGAATATCGCCAATACATAAATTCTTATACGTGTATGACTTTTAGATTACAAATGTCAATTTAATATAACTGATGACTATCGAGAGTGTAAAACGTACTGGAAGGTGTAAATTGATACTACCTATTTGTGAGCTAATATTGCATCACTTCATATCGCTATCATTGAAGGTGAGACAATAAATTGTTGCAATTTGGCACCATAGAACTCTCAACGTCCTGAATGGTGAATAATAGTAGTCTTTGCTGTGCCGTCTAATTTGAAGATTATGTATTTTCTAGTCTATGGCCCCTTATCTACCTCACAGTTGGAGATAATGCATAGAATTATTTGGTTAATAAATAGAAGAACAATATCAATTTACATTCAAAAACCCTTTGAGGGAGGGAGGTTGCATCCATTAGAACCCTAACATAATAATTGAATGAAAAATCAATAGTCTATCTGATTATTGTGTTTTTCTTTACTTAAAAAAAGGTATTATACACATGTAAAAGTTATGCATTCACACTTTAAAACTAGAGTTTAAATTGATTCATTTAATAAATTTTATAGTTTAAATTAATACAATCATGAGTTTAAACGATACAATATCAAAGTTTATAAAAATAATATTGATAAATTTCCCTAAATAGCAACACTAAACTAAACTAAACTGTATTTTTAGTTTAAATATAGTGAGAATATAGCTCTAAAATATCCTAGTTTAACACTTTAACTAATTAAACGAAATATGACCTCAACTAAGAAACATTAATATTTGGAAACAATTATCAAATCTGTGCACTTTCATAGTTCAAATTATTTATTTTAAAAATTGTATTTTCTCCATCTAAGTACTAGCCATAGTGTCTAGCTCATTGATTTATACAAATGAGGTGATGTATTTGAAGTCAGTCAAACTTAGCATCATATGACAAACGTAGAATGTGGATTACCAATCTTGAAGTTAGAGAAAGAGAAGAAAAACTTTAAATACGAATATAAGCCGTAAACGTTGCCACAGCCCACCGTGTGGACATGCCAATAAGCTTAAAGAACCTTTTTTAAAAAAGGAAAAAAGAAAAAGATTTAGATGAACTGTATTAACTATTCTAAAAAAATAAACATGTCCTCATAAGGTGCCATTAATAACAATAGTTTAAGAAATTTGGCATTCGTTGATAATCTAAAATACAAACCTCTAGAAATCTTTTGAATAAGATGTATAATATAATGAAATAACATGCTCTCGACCAAGAGGTTAGAAGTTCAGATTCATTCATCCATTTAGAAATTGATGTTATCACATATAAGCTAAGTCTATGTTTCAATTTCCATCTCAAATTCAAAAATATTTATACTATTATGAAAAGTTAAAATACTTAGCACATGTTTAGATGTTTAGATGCTTAGATGACTTTCTAAATGTACAAATAGGCCCAACTCATATGGGCTCATGAAAGACATCCATAAATAAAAGTCTTACCCACCCATTTGGAGAGATTAAAAAAATTGACAACAAAACGTTGAAGCTCCGGTCAATAATGTCAAGGTTACAATCAAACCCTTACAAAGATTGAAGATTAAAGTTTCCTAACTTTCAAAGGGACATGCATGAATTAGAGATTGTAATTAATGAGTTCATTCACAAACTAAATTTCTCCAAAAATCTCATCTAAAACATACTAACACACGAAGAATTATATAAACATATATAACTTTTTAAAGAATATTAAAAGTAGTTCCATTTTGAAAGTTGCTAATGTAAAGTAAGCACAAATAGCACTTTGCTTTTGAAAGAAATCAAATACGGAGACCTTCAGAATCAAAGATATTGCAATGGACAAACAAAGCTAAAGCTTCACTCTGCATAAAAAGATTACAGATTCATCTTAAGGAATTTACTTACAATGCCCAATCAAAGCCATGGCTTCTGCAGACGAACACGAACAGGGACAGGTGTAATCCAAATCATCAGGACCCTATTATGATGAGGTATACTGGGAGAGCAGAAAGACAAGCTGAGTTTATAGAATCGTATAAATTAGTGTACGAGCAACGTACACAGCAGTGGAAACTCAAATGCAAAACAAGAGAGGGAGCAAACCCAAACTAAGTATAAATACTATCACAAGGCCAAGCCAAATGGTTGTTGTCATTATAGGCACGTAGGTAATGTCACTCCATGACAAACAAAAGCCAAAACCATGTAAGCAATCACTAGGAGGAGGATTATCAGCATTACCCTGCAAGCATTAAGGCATTTATTTCATAAGTAGGAAGCAGAATACCATCATCTTTAAGACATTGAGATGCTTTCTAAACCAAATTTGTTGAAGCAGAAGTTACACTATCTGAAGAGCATACAGAGAAATGTTTAATCACTGAGAATGAAAAGGCAGGCACTGGGAACAATCATGCTTTCCGTAATGTATTTCTTAATTTAGTTTATATGCTAGGAGTTTAGAACCACTTGACAAATTAGAGAATATGATATATATTGTAAACATGTACATGTGACGTGGGGGAATCAACATCTAACTTCGAGGTTGATGGTACAAACATGATGCTAGTTGAACTATGCTCATAGATATATATATATATATATATAATACAAAAATGCATGAACAATCCTACATTAGTGTACTGTTTGTACTGAGTGCAGAATCACTCTTTAGAAGGGGAGGAAACATACATGAGCTTAACATTTTTCCACCAAACAGTGTTTCTGAAACGTCGAGCCTGCTTTCTAAATCGCATGGTGTTTCCTTGCATATTAGTAGTTTTATCCACAAGCAGCTCCAATCGATCACCTCTCTCTAAAACTTTGTCAATATTCTCTATCATGACATTTCGCACCTGTAAAACACAATAACTATTGGTTATCATTTATCAATAACATGATATTATGCTGAACCTAACATTAAGTACAATAATATTTTGAGTCTGATTACAATGTGGCAATATATTGGTGATGGTAAATTAGAATAAGGTACTGGAAGAATCACACCTAAACGATCACCAGTAATTAATAGAACTACAACAAACTAAAGGAAAAAATAACATTCTTACAGCATGCATCATTGTACATAACCCGCTCTCTCCCCATTTCTCAAGATTGGAAGTATGGAGATGTGTATGTCATTACACTACATCCTAGACTAAGTGAAGTGTAAGGAGGTAAATAACTGCTTTCAGGTACTACAAGATTACATAAACAAAATACTTGAGAATTTTAAATAATTACCTGACTCATTTCACCTTTCAGCCGGTTGATCCGATCTGCATTTGGGTCATTGGAGTAGTATTCCATTTGCTGACTCAGAACTCTTGAGAATTCATCGTTCATGCCGTAAGCATTGGCTGAATGAACTGCACGGCCATATGTCCTTACAAATCTCTGATGAATATCTTCAAGGAATGCAAAAGGAATCCTCCCTGAAGAATATAGGTTGTCATTGTCAGTACAACTCAAAACTCATTGACTGTAGTTGATAGTGTGAATGAGTGGGGTAAAGGTTTCAAAGATGATTGGCTTCACTTGTCGTCCAAAGTCGACAAAGATTGAAAAACATTGTATTCCCAATGGCCGTGTATTTTACAAAGAACCAAGAATCTTCAAACTAATCATTTTGATGTTACTAACAACGAGTTGAAATCATGGAAAACATCGTCCAGGTTCAATAATACAAATGCCATCCAAACTCCACACATACTGTCTTTTAGCGAGCATCAAAACATGATCAAGCAATAATTACAAATAGCGAACAGTGAACAAACAACGACTAAATCATACAAAACAAAGCACATCTCCCTACTCCCCGTCTTCAGACTATAAAGCTCTACTCACAGTCTACCGCCAATTTTCGAAATAAACGGTAAACTGTACAGTACAACTACATGATCCGGCTAAACAGTGTTAAATAATTATCATTCCCCATCCAAAACAAAAAATAAATAAATTATTCAATAATTTGCACCAGACTACTCAATTGCACAGCGCAGTCCTCATTAACGATACTACAAGTGAGAAATTCATATAAGGAAAAAGAGTGATACTCACTTCCGGCAGTGTCATCGGCCATACAAAGCACCGTGAGGCCATCGGTACGCTTGACGTGAAAGATATAGCGATCCTGAGAGTAGGAAACATGAGAATCATCGTTTCCGGGAATCTTATCGAGTATTTGGCGAGAAATCGAGCTAGCATTTGTCGGAGTTGCGGAAAATTCAGCCAAAACCACCGATCCCCTTGCCACGAGCGCATAAATTATAGCCATGGGAGAGATGATTTGATAGGTCGAAGTATTAGGATACAATCGAGTGCAAAAAGTAGGTCGATGAGTGGAATTGAAGCAGCCGGTACGTGGTGGTGGGAAGATCAGGATCTTGATTCTCTCAACGCCAGCTTGAAATTCAGGCGTTGAAGATTATCGAAGAGAGAGAGAAATGAAATTAGGTTTTTAAAAAATCAAAATCAACTTTGCCAACACAGCGGGAATGAGCTACAAAGTGGATTGCAATTATTTCACCTTTTCTTTCCTTAACGAGAAAATTGCAAAATTCACCTCTAAAATTTTTAAAAATTAAATTGCAATAGTTGCAATAATATCCCAAAATTAAAAATTTATTGATTACATAAGTTTGATAGTTCGTGGATGTATTGCAATTATCACCATAATTTATTTTATAGGTAGTTTTTGTTATTTATCTTATTATTTTAAAAAAGAATAATAAAATTATTTTAAATTACAGACTTATGGTAGTTTATCACCGATAGACTATGATATTTTATTATATTTATAAATATTTTTGTTATTTTACTATGTTTGATAACAACTTGATATATATATTATATATATCTTAAGAATAACCAATATAATAGTTCAATTTTAGAAATAAAAATTATATATATTCAAAACTTTAGTATAACACTAGTAGAAAGGAGCATAAAAAAAAACTCATGAATGGAATATGAAAGGTTTGTTTAATTATATGATTAATTTTTAATTAGTTCTTCAACTTCAAATTTTGTCTCGTAGGTCAATTTGATTTGTTGAATATGAAAATGAAAATTTTAGGTTTTTAAAAAGTCTAAAACTTTTAGTTTTGTGTTTAGTACATCTACAAACAGAAAATTGAAAGTTTACCGATTAAACTTGTCAGTCAAAAATATTTATAAAAGAACTTAGAGACTAAATTTATTCATTTTATTTATATCATCTTTGAGAGTATAGTTGTTCAAAGCATATGATCCTTTGTCAAGAGTAGGGGGTAAGAATATGGGTTGAACCCGACAACTCGAACTACCCAACCCATATTATATGGGTTATGGGTTAGGGTTAAAATGTGGGTTGGGTTGGGTTAAAAAAACTAGATTTTGTCGGGTTGGGTTAGGTCTCAGGTTGGAGGGTTGAAAATTTTGGTTCAACCAAACCCAACCCGAATTAATATAATATAATATATATATTATTTATATATTATATTATTTATTTATTTAATAAAACTTTAAAAAAATATTTAGGTTATATCGCTTTCCTTTCCTTTCCTCCTTTTTCTTCTCCTCAGATCGCGTCTTCTCACCGAAAAATATGGGTTGGGTTGAGAATGTCTCCCAACCCAACCCGATTACACCCCTAGTCAAGAAGTGTATTTATTTCTTTTAATAAGAAGATACTAATTCAAGAAATTAAACCAAATCACAACCACCTGCCAGTTCAATAAAGATGGAGGAGTAACGAGTCAAGAATATTACAAGGTAATCCAACAACTTCTTCGGAGGTTGAAGAAGAGCAAGAAAGAAAAAAGAAAACCAATCTAACTACCATAATACACCACAACTCGAGCCATACCATGGAACTATTCCTTTTGCATAACGCAACACATGGATAGGAATGACCAAAACCCAACCTTCTTCACAAAACTCGCAAGCTTCGACAATTCTTAGTTCTTATGTGTAATAATTAACATTAATAAGCTCAACACAATCTGACACCACATGAACAAAAGGAAATCGAAAACCATACTCAAAATAATCATTTTAAAAACTTTCTAATCTTGTACCATCGACCATAAGACTTCGAAAATCTTAATAGCCACTTAGAGCTCACTCATTTGTGAAGGTTATAATACTTTAAGAAGTCGGCAAGCTAATAATTAAAATAAATTAGATTAAAATGAAAAGGGATTCTTAAAAAAGATATAATATATGAAAAACAAAGAAGACTTGGTAAACCAAAGTTTAATTAAAATCTATATTCAAAAGCATTTAACATGGATGTTAAATTTTGAATAATAATTCATTTTTTTTCAAAGATATAACGTTATGAATAAGATTATAGAGATAATCTAACAACTCAGGGTCAAGACACAAATGAAATACAAAAACTCATAACAACAAAACAACCCAAACATCTTAACACAAAAGAGAAACATCACACAACTTAAACAAAGCGGCTCTAAAGAAAACAGTCCATATGGTTCTCTATATAAAAATAACTCTCAACCACTTAAAACAACACGTAAAATTACTAAACCGAATATTAGACTAATCACTATAGGCCTTTCAAAATAATAATTTACAGTTTTGTTAATATTTTTTTGTTGCCTAGCATCCACTAATAAAAATAAATAATAAATTTTCAATAAATAAAAAGAAAGAAGGGAGAAGAGGCAACCATGTTATTTACTACAAGTAAAACGAATTAACTTATTTTAAATATAACTCAATATCATTTTCTAATATATTAATGTAATAGCACTTTGTATGAAAAAAATGAGTGTAAATCAATATAAAATTAGAGTTCAAGATGCCATGAATTGTTTGAAAGAGACCCAAATGCACTTTGCATTTGCATGAAGAAAGATAATATTTTGAAATTTATTCTTCTTTTAGTCGAATAACTTTAATTATAACTAAAATACAAAAAAATATATATATTAAATTATTTTGATAACCTAACCAAGTTACGAAATCTAACACAGAAATGTAAAAAGAGATCTAAGCAAAAATATACGTAGTTTGCTACCTTTAAA
This sequence comes from Cucumis hystrix, assembly GCA_025688845.1. Taxonomy (NCBI): domain Eukaryota; kingdom Viridiplantae; phylum Streptophyta; class Magnoliopsida; order Cucurbitales; family Cucurbitaceae; genus Cucumis; species Cucumis hystrix. Next base: position 3,327,823 of record CM046886.1, on the reverse strand, counting down.
GGGTGGAGTGAGAACAATTTTATAATAGATAATAGTTTGAGAATACGATACAATAACACTACTAGGATTAGAGAGTTTATATAATGCATTTTTCTAAACTTTAGTGTCATAATCGTGAATAACTTATAATACAAAAATTATAAATAATTAAACAACAAGACACTCGTGTACTTAGTTATAACGCTTATTTGTAGCGTTAGACAACAAATTAAGGCATTCTAATAAAGTCGAGATGTATCCCATCCAACAAATTATATGAGTCACTTCGATTATTTATTTTTAATTTTATATGAATATGATAAATAAAAAGAGTGTAGATAATTTTGTGTTTCTTTTTTAAGAAAAAAAGGAAAATTCGTTATCACCAATTACATGCACTTTTTCTTTTCACTAATTACAAAAATCAATTATTATAATTTAATTGGAAGCCTAAAAATATTGTGAAAAACAAAAAAATAGAACCCTAACGAATTTATTATCTCATGAGATAATGTTCATCCTCAATTTGTAAAAAACAAAGATACTAAAAAACAACAATATTGACTTATTCAAATAAAGATAACACAAACCCTCTTCTCTAATCTCTACTCTTTTCTTATATATATATATATATTTATATATATAAAAAAAAGCCTTTTTTAAGGAAAAAAGTTTAAAAAATAGATGTAATCAAAAAAGATCGATTTAAATTCTATTTGATAATCATTTTGTTTTGTAATTAAATTTATTTCCTTTTCATATTTATTTTGAATAGAATGGTTGAACTCGTAGTTAATTCTAATAATAATTTTTTTTAAATTTAATTTTAAAAGTTTGCCTGGATCTTTTTAATCTTCAGTAGAAAATATAGACAATAAAAAAAAAATTAAAGATAGAAGTAGTGTCTATATGTTTAATTTTAAAAAACAAAAATAGTTACTAAACGTAATTTAATATTTGAATTTTAGTCCATGACTAATACACTTTTGTCTTTAAAGTAACGAGTTAATTAAATGATTTACAAGATAGTAAGTAACAGTTTAGTAGATTCGTTTTTCTCTATTTGAAAACATCTTATTCATTAACAAAAGATTTAGAGAATTAGTCATTTTTCATTAACAAAATTTTAGGTAATTTTGTAATTAACCTTTTGATAGATTCCATTTCTGTCTTCTAATAAAAATTGATTAATTGACTAAAGAAAGTTTGGTTGTGATTAAACATATAGTTTTTTAAAAAAAATTATATTTTTAAAATTGTCCCAAATAAATCGTTATTTTCTTGTAAATAAATGTTAAATTATTTAACTATTTCTTTATTAACATTACTTTCATTCTTTTGATAAATACATAATTATAATTTCACACAAATAAACATCAAACATGAAATTCATTCTAATCCAAGATTTTTTTCTCTTTTTATGAATTTGCCATCATGTCGTATTATTAATTTTCTTTTGAGCCAATATAAATTTACCTAAAATTGTAATAATTACTTAATTACTACAATATTTTATTTTTTGACGATATATATAGAGTAGAAATTAAATCAAATGCATATAGGGCTAGTATATATTTTAGTAATTATTTGAAGAAAGTTAGTTGGATTATAAATTTATAATTTAATGTCACATGGTATAGTGTGATATATACCAAATGCTAATAACGATCTAGCATTATAATAATATCCATATAATTATATGATCTAAAATTCTGGAACTCAATGTTACAAAATACAATTTAGAATCATAATCAATTGGTAGGTTTACAAACATTGTTTTCTATTTAATTATTTTGAGCCTAATTTGTCGAATTGCGTTTAGTTTTGTGATAATTGATCACATGATTTTCTATCGTCGTAGTGAGGGTTCAATTCCTCATTCTCACAATCGTTGTACTAAAAATATCGAATGTAACTTAATACCATCTTAAATGTCAGTGATTCAATTTCATTCAATTACAATTGTTGAACTAAAAACTAAATCATCATGACCTTGTTTGATAACCATATTTTTTGCTTTTGAAAATTAAGTTTATTTTCTATAATTTTCATTCCACCGCTTGCAACTTCTTTTTTTCTTTTCTTTTTTCAAATTTTGACTTGGTTTTTAAAAGTATGGATAGAAAGTGGATAAAAAGACATAGAAAATGGTAAAAAACATTTACATTTTATAGCAAAATAAATGTAGTAGTTTTGTCCATTAAGTATAAATGGTTTGTTTTTTTAATTATCTAAAAAAATCCAAACCTAAAGATGTAAATAGTTAAAAATAATTATTGCGGTATTTTAAAAATATAACAAAGCGGCTGTTCACACGAGATTTCGACGAAATGTATTTCGTGGAATTGAACTTTGATATATTGATGAATATTGTGGATACAATCTCTAGTATTTACTTCTTTGATGCTTTCTTTTGAATACAAGTTAAAAACTTAGAATTTCTTGATCTTTGATTTTTAGGATGTTGTAGTTGCAAGTCTATTTGAGCTTCAGTCTTCTGGAATTCAAGGAAAGTTTGATCTTCCAAGTCTTCAATCTTTTAGAAGATGATGATCTCGAAGTTGATAAGAACTTGCACGCCTTGAGAGCTTTATAGAAGTTTGAATCTTCAATTCTTCAGAGATTCAGTACTTCAGAGCTTCAATTCTTCCTTCAACCAAATATCTCCAAAAATGAATGGCAAGAGTCTCTATTTATAGAGAAATTTTATGGGCTTTAGGTGGGTTTGGGCTCATTTGCTTGGTGGGCTTGGACTTGGGTCCATTTGCTTGTTAGGCTTGGACTTGAGCCCATTTGCGAGTTGGGCTTGGACTTGGGCCCATCTGCTTATTGGACATGGACTTGAGCCCATTTGTTTATTGGACCTGAATTGGGTTGGGTTTAGTAAACTTAAGTATCCAAACTCAAACAAAAGTATAATCATTACCATATTTACTGTGATGATGTGGCATAATTTAATTGGTCAACATTTCTTGCTCAACAACGGCAAAATATTTACACAGTATAGAACAATTTCGAAAACGAAAAAAGTCCACGCGCCCACTATGAAAAATACAAAAAAAATGTCAATGATAAATTGGTGTCTAGCTCACGTAATATATACAGAAACGATTATTTAGATTTGACTATTATTTTCTATGATTCTTTAAATTTAGGTAGTCAAACTCGATTTTTTTTCACAATCGTTTAAATTTGGGTAGCTAAATTTTAACGATTTTTTTAAAAACATTTTTTGGTACATAATCGTTTATATTTGAAAAACATTTATTTATATTTGCAAAACGATCGTTTAGATTATGTACATAATCAAACGATCATTTATATTTGGGATACGATAGTTTATGTTTGGCAGCTAAATATAATCTATTTTTTAAAGATTTTTTTGTACATTATCATTTAGATTTTGCTATTTTTTTCATGATGTTTTATATTAGGAACAATCAAATAACAAATATTTAAAAAAATTAGATAATTTATATTTGGTATACGATCTTGAACCAAATAACTGAAAAATAAAATAAAAGAAAAACTGCAAAGAGAAGAAATACGATGAAAGGGGCAAACCTGGAATATTTGAAAAAATGGTCAATTTCATGATTTTTTTTCATTTTGGTACCGTAAATATTTGGTTGGTTTGTTATATATATAAAAATGAACCATAATTATTTGTATGTTTGATTTTCAAAAATCAAAAAACAAAATTATTGTAGAATGAAAAGCCAAATATTTTAATTTTCAAAAACTAAAAAAGGAAAGGCTATATTTTACACTTCTTTTTTTATTCTCTCCATTCTTCTTATGATTTGGATTTAAATTAAAAATAAATAAAAATAAAAGGGTGTGAGAGTCGAAAAGGGACATGAGAAAGTTGAGTTTTAGATAGAAAAAAACAAAATTAGTTTTTATATTAAATAAAAGGTTTATATAATAAATTATAAGATTTTTTAATTATTTATCAATTTAGTTAATATGATAAATTTGGAGTGTAATCATCCAAATATTGAAAATCACCTCGTTATTTAGGTAAAGAGTTAACAAAATTCTAACGATAACGATCTAAGTGAGTTTTTTTTTTATAAAAGTTTGTAGGTTAAAATAAATATTTTTAAAAATTTAAGAACAAAAATATACCAAAAATAAAGTTTAGAAATTATACTAATTAACATTCTTTCAATAAATGCACTTGTTAACTTCTTTTAATTGGTTAGACTCACACTAAAGCATTACAGTACTGCCTAATGTATAGGAGAAGCATTAAAGTCAAAAGTCTTTGCTAAAGTGAGCAAAGTTTCATTGTTTCAAAAAGTTGTATTAAAGTGTCTAATTGATATACATTATTTTTCTTTCAATTGTAAATTTAATTTTGGGTAGTATGTAAAAATAACAAAAAAAATTTATGATAATAGAATTCATATCATTTATATTTTCTAAATTGCAAGAATGACAAATTTAAATGCAGATTTTCCTTCAACTTTCACCCATATGCAATTTTGAATTGCTTTAAAAACCATAAATAATTTTTTACAATGTTAATATATATCCAATTGTTTTTATATAAATACAAATATGTGAGAAAGATTTAAGTGTTACATGAGTGCACATATTTTACTCGTCAACAGTTTTTTAGATCCTATATTTTTATTTTTTATGAAATTAGTTGGGAAAACAGTAACCAACATTATTTTTAAAATATTAAAAATTAATGATTCAGAGATTATTTAAAGCAGGAAAACAATTGTTTTTTTTTTAAATCTAATTTAGAAGTAGAGACAAAAATAAAATAAAATAAGTTGTAAAAGTATAATACAACTTTATTTTTTTTCCTATTATTACTCACGGAATTGTAGAAAATGACAATATGAACAAAATATTTACACTCATAGCAAAATCGAATGCATTAGATTTTTGTCGTTTAGTGGTTTTTTTTGCTATATGAAGTGTACCTAAAAAAACTTTATTGTTTTTTAGTTCAATTGTATACAATTGCAAATGTAGTAATTTGACATCTAGGAACAACTTGAAAATAAATTACTTGTTAATAAATAAAGAAGGATGGGGAGAAGAGATTGTGTTCGTTAGTTACAATTAACCTAAGTTCAGTCTTATATAAAATGCTAAATTATAAAAATGATCTTAAATTTTGTGGGTTGTATAAAAAATACCTCTATGCTTTCAAAAGTTTCAAAATCACTCTTAAACTTTTGAAAATGGTTCAAAAATATCCTTACCGCTGGTTTTAGATAAAAACTCATTAAAACTTTTTTTCAAAAATACTTCTTTAGCTATTGGAAAGTTTTATAAATACCTTTTTAACTTAAAAAAAAAATCCAACTAATTCAATTTTTACAACAAAGTTCTTAGTATCCAAAATAAAAAACCAAAACTTTAACTTAAAACCATAATTTTAAATATTCATCAATATTTTCACATTTTCATGAGTATGATATCGATAAGAGGGGTGATTGTTATTTCCATTACATTATAGAAAAATTCACAAATTACAAAAATAAACATTTAAATTACACTAATATAAATGTAATATAAATAATAGACATGTTTACTTATTTGTAAACAATAAATTATTTATTTACTTACTTAATTTTGTTTTTTTTTTTTTTTTTATAATTTTTTCAAAAATACCTATTGAAATCGAAATTTCTCTAAAATTAACAATTCAATATATCATCAACATCGATATTTTAAACTTTTATTAAAACATAATATTCCACAAAATCTCACTAAGTTTCAAAAGAACATTCTTTTTAAAATATACTAAAACATTAACTAGTTAAATAAATAAAAAATCTTACATCAATAAATCTATCAAACTATCACGGTATATTAATTACAATAATGACTATTGAGATTGGTTATATTTGTGATCTATTATTTTGTGTTAGTAGTCAAAGTAAATTTAAAACTAGGATTTTAACTTAAATTTTTTATTTTTATTTTGGTTAGTGAGAAAATTGGTGTAAAATTTAGATCAATAGAATATTTTTTTAAAGTTCAAAGTATTTACGAAACTTTTCGATAATTGATGGATACTTTTGCTTTAAAGGTCTCTATCCAAAACTAATATTAGTGTATTTTTTTAATCTTTTTTTAAAGTTTAATAGCACTTTTAAAAATTTTAAAAGTTTAGAAGTATTTTATAATGTTATATCATAAAATAGAGGTGTTTTCAAAAACCAAAAAAAAAAAAAATCGAAAAACTGTTTTATACTCTCTGAAACAAAACTACTAAAAACAAAATTAATTCCATGTAAAAATATTACATTTTTTAAAAAATTATCTTTTAAAAATTGTGGTTGTTGAATTTTGACCTTCAACGATAAAATAAAAAAAGCAAGATAGCATTCGAGAAAGATAAAATTTGATCTTATTTATGATTGGAAAAATCTCACACCAGAGTCGAAATAGATTTAATATATATCTATATTAAATTCCTTATAAATAACACCATTATGAGACAATTTAAATTAATTTATTACTAATTATACTGTTCTTCGTTAGTATCAAGACTCTCGTGTAATTCAGATGCATTCCATTTTAGAAATTCAAACGACTAAAAAATATCATTTTCAAAATTTATATTATAAAATCTAAAATCCAATGACACGAAAAACATATCAACCCAACCCAATCTCTACGATTTAAGTTGGGTTGGTTGGTTCATGAATAACTTCATTAATTTTTGTTGGATAATTTGTTCTCACCAACTTATAAAAATAAGTTTTTTTAGTAGAAAGAAAATTTTCATTATATAAATATAATTTCAAAAAATGTAAATAATTAGATACCGTTTTATCAAAAAGAAAAAAATTCATTATATTGAATTCATAAATGCAAATAATTTTAATCTTAATCTTAATTCAATACACAAAAACTTATAATTAAAATTTAAACAAATTATTTATTCGAGTAATTCAAATCTACCGACTCCGAATTATTTTATGATTGAATTGAGTTGGATTCAATTTTTACATGAGAACCGTTTAGATTGCAGATATTGTTTCATGGAAATAGTCATTAAATATTTTTGAATTTAAATGTATGAGATAATCAATATATATGTTTAGATGTACATAATAATTAATGTTTGAAAGTTGAACATTTTTCATATGTAAAAAATAAAATAAATTAATTACTCAACTAAATGTTAGTCATGAATAAAATTTAACATAAATTAATATAGTGAATAAAATAAAAAATAAGAGAATACATTTTAACTAAAAATAATTAAATTAATATAAATTAATTAGAATATTGTTAGTAAATTAAGGTAATAGAAAATATTAGGTAAAATTTATTAAGCCTAAATAATATATTTATATTTAATTAAAAACTAACAGTAATATGAACTAATTAAGCTAATCATTCGAACATAAAAGTCTTAACGAAATTTACAACTGGCTTACGAAAAGGGCAAAATGGTCAACATGAAGGAAGTATGCGCCATTTTTCCAATTAATATTTAAGAGCACAATTCGGAGTCGTTTTTGGAAAAAAAGGAGAAAATAGGGTCATTGTAGCCATTATTCTATTCTACGACAGAATTGCTATCCGCCGAGAAGCTCAAGGAAGAAAGTCTCGGGCGAGAAGACGACAGTTCGGTGTTTGCTTCTCAAGCACTCTCTCTCTCTCTCTTAACTTTTTATTTTTTCTTTCTTCCATTCTCTCTCTATAACAGCTAACAAGACGACGGAACCCAAAAGCCAAAGCTCTGAGAAAAATTCCTAATTCACACTCTGCACGCGCCTTCAGGTGGCTACGTTTTCCCCCCTTTGCTGGCGTTAGATTCTACTCCCATCTGTCCAAATTCAGATTTTCCATCTCTCCTTTTGCTATTTCCGATTCGATCCGATGAAAACAATCCGTCGCTGATTGCTGTGGAATTCGAGTGTGAGGTCGTTCATTCAATGGTTGATTGGATGGATTGGATTGCTTAGAGGATAAGGAAGACGATCTAATCGAATTCGTGTTTCCGATCCTGATGACTGTCTTCAATTTGTGGTAATATTAGAACAATTTTGAAGTATGATGCTGAATCGAAGTCCGCCTAAGCATAGACATGATGGAACCTCGCCGTTGCCTCTTGGAATGGACTGGAGCCCTCCTCCTCGAAAATGGGTTAGTCTTGTGTTATGATAACGTGGAATTATTTCCTTGGAATTTCGACTATGAGAACTGTTGATATAAGTTTTTTCTTTTCTTTGGACTTTTCCTGGTGGATTGACCGAATAGATTTCACTTGCTTTGTCGAATTTATTCATCCGGGTTGCTGGATTATGGGATTTTTGAATAATATCTACTGTTTTTTTTTTCCACGATCTCATTGATTTGTGGTTTAATTCGTAAAATCTACTTGCAAGCTGTCGTCTAAACACGCCATATTTAGTTTAGGTTACTTCTAATGAGTCGCATCGTTCTTAGTGTATCAGCGGCCTTTTTTGCACCCCATGAACGAACTGGAGTCCTTCTAAGTTCTACCTTTTTCTTTTCTTTTATAGGGAATTTATGGCTGCCTAGGTTGCAATACTTTTCAAACCCATTGTTGTTTTAAAAAAAAAGAAAGAAAGGAACTGAACGATAAGGTTTTGAAAAATTTCAGTTAAGAAGTTATCTCATTTAAGTAATAAATTTGGAAGAAGTAAAGTAAAAACTTGTGGCCTAGCTCTACGTTTCTGCCAATGTTGGGTGGTGTATAGCAATAGCAACCAACTCTCTTCTTTCCTTTACTATTAAATGCACTCTTTGTATTTGATAGTTTACTTATATCTTCACTCAGAAAGCCTTCATTTCATGCGCAGAATGGGAAAGACACAGTTTGGCCTCATGACCATCACACAGGATGGAGTTACTGTGTTATAATACCTTCATGGGTTGCCCTTCCGAAAACACGAGCTGCAGATCCCATAGTGGTACTCTTTTCTACGGCTCCTATTTCTTTTGGTACCTATGGTTTTTTTTTTTAATTAATTAATAGTTTGTTTGTGCCTCTATGAATAACATCTTAGTTGTTAGTAAATGCTGATATGGATTAATCACTTGCATTATCTGAAGCTGCAAAAATACGGTACCCAAAAATTGATGTTGCAAGAAAATGTGTCCTAGTATTAATAATTGGCAGCACAAATAATTTCTCTTGTATGAATCAACTTATCCTTTTTCTAGCCAATCTGCACATACTCAAAGGATACATAACCAATTACCCTCCCAAAAGTTGTTGGTTCTATCCTGTGTATTTTTTCATTTTTTTTCAATGAAAGTTGTTCGTATAAAAAAAAAAAATTACTTTAATAGCATACATATATTTTCTTGTACATTAACATTATCAAGGGACAGTTCTACAGGGTTCAGGTTGCTGTACAGTCACCTGAAGGTATCACAGCAATGCGGGGAGTATTAAGGCGATTTAATGATTTCATGAATTTATTTTCAGATGTAAGTTCATGCATTTTATTTTACTTGGGAATAACCGTTTTCATATTGAAAATCTTTCTTGTTACCACCTGTCTTTTGAGGAAAAATGATTTCCATTGTTATGTTTAAAAGACAATTACTCTCATTTTTCATTGTTCTCAGTTTTGAGATTTTATCACTTTTTAGGTTAAAAAGGCTTTTCCAAAGAAAATTATTCCCCCAGCTCCACCCAAAGGAATCTTACGGATGAAGACCAGGGCACTCTTAGAAGAGGTGTGCATTCTGCTTAACGTTGCATGCACGAGCATGTTATTTTATTTTCTGTTCTTCCTCTGTGTCTATGTTTACTTTACACGTAATCTTGCTGGCAAATGTTTTATATGAATTGATTATCATTGTATGACTCAATCCTTTTGCCAATATGCAAGGAATCGAGAATCATTTTTGATAGGAACTAGAAATGAGGAACATTAGAATAAATACTGAGTTACTGACTGTGTTATTAGACGTTCCTAAATCATACCTATGCTTTTAAACTTTGTCCTGCATTCCTCTACAATAATTTCTTTGAAGGAAAGCAGGAATGGCTAGTCACCTACATCTGTCTTTCAAATATTATAGGACTTCCAATAGACTTCTAGATTATATGTGTTCCTAGTCACCACAAATTTCTATGTGTTCCAAGTGCACCGTGGGTCTATTTTCTGCAGATTATACAGTTAACTAAAACCTTTTGGTTTTGAGATTGAGTGTTGAAGTTACCTTTACGTGTGCAATTGTTTTATGCATTTTGGTTGTGTATCCGTAAGACTGTAACTATTATTCTTCACAGGTTTAATTTTATTGCAGAGAAGGCGCTCTTTGGAGGAATGGTTGACAAAGCTCCTGTCTGACATTGATATATCAAGAAGTGTTGCAGTAGCGTCCTTCCTTGAGCTAGAAGCTGCTGCTAGGTCTTGTACGTTCTTTCTAGAGTACACTTCAAAAATGTCTTTGGTTTGTTCTAGTTTTTACCCTTTGTAAAGTGTTGATTCTAAACATTATTATATGAAATTCTCCATAACATATATATTGGAGTTCTAATATTTTAATTTCTACGACAATGCTTTCAGCTTTCCAAAATGAAAATCAGGGGCCATCAGGTGAATACCCTGATTATAGCAGCAAGATTTCAGCACATCAGTCCCCTCCTAATTCGAGCTCATCTACGCTCATTGGTGGTCTGTCACTTGCATCAGATTATGGTAGTGATACTGCTTATGAGGCCTCTGAACTTGGTACAGCAAGTCTGGGAAGAGATGATAATTCTGAAATTGCCATCGATGATTTAGCTTTGGATGACGATCTTTCCAGTCCAATTGAAAAACTTGTGAAGTATGGATTGTCCAATATTGATGAGGGTCTGTTTATGGGACAGACCATTCTAGAGCAATTGGAAGGCCTTCCAAAACATAAAGCTCATCCTAGATATAATAACAATTTAAAGGATGGTCATAATGGTAATACTTCCAAAGCATCGTACTTGGATAAAAATGGACTGGTACCATTTGTAGAGCCTGAGCATAAGGTAATTGGCCATGCTCGCAAGCTGTCTGATGAGAGTATAGCAAGTGATACAAGTTCTCTGAGAGGTGGAGAAATTTCAAGCGTTTCACTTCGAAATTCAGCAGGCAATGGCTCACTTGACCATTCAGGAGCTGAGGTTTCAAATGCAATTGAATTTCATACCAACCCTGAATTGCATTTTTCACATGATGCACTCCTCTTCCCAAAGGATCATCGGCATAAACTTAATAGGGTTCTTTCAACAATGCATCAAAGGCTAGTGACAGCAAAAACAGACATGGAGGACCTCATATCAAGATTGAATCAGGAAATAACTGTTAAAGATTACCTTACAACAATGGTATAACCAATGAAATACTTAAAATTTTCTGTTTATTCCATTTGTGAATTAACTGGCTGTTATTGGTTTAGATGTTAGAATATGTCTACCATGAGGGCCCTTTGAATATGTTTTTATTTTTATCTAATGTATTTAACATAGTTTTTTAGTAATTCATTTTCCAGCCATTGGCTGTGCAAGGTTCCTTTATGAGTGGCTGTGTAGTGTTATATGTTTGCCTGTCATGAGAAACACGTACCAGCTGGTCCACATATTCAATGTGCGCTATCATACACTGAATGCCATCATTTTTTATGTCAAGTTTTCTGTGCCAATGGCTTGTATTCTTTGAACCAACTATCATAGCATTCGCTTGACCAACTCAATAATACAATCATAAGTTCTGAAAATGACGTATGTTTGTACTTACATACTGGACACTGACAGTCGCCTAATTCATCTTGTGTCAATTTGTTCCCAGGTTAAGGATTTGGAAGTAGAACTTGAAACAAACAAGCAGAAAAGTAAAGAAAACCTTCAACAAGCTATTTTGATGGAGAGGGAAAAAGTTACCCAGATGCAGTGGGAAATGGAGGAACTTCGTCACAAATCATTGGAAATGGAGTTAAAATTGAAGTCTAAAGAAAAAAAGGTCTTTAATCTTCGAAATTGGCCTTATTTATCCCACCGCCATTACTATTTTGCACTAACTCCTTTTGATGATACACAAAATGCTCTAGGGTGAAAATTCATTTTCAGTGCCTACAGAAGAATTTACCCTCCAGGAGAAAGTTGCCTTGCAAGAAGAGCTTGAATCCACGAAAGAACAACTAAAGAATGTTTCTAAGCAATTTGAAGAGCTTGAAGGAAAATCAAAAGCAGACATCAGGGTGCTTGTTAAAGAGGTCAAATCTCTTCGAAGTACCCAAGCCAAACTTAAACAGGAGCTTAGTCAAACACTTCAACAGAAGTCTGAAACTGAGGTAGTACTGCAATCTGCTAATTGTGCTATGATTAAGGTGTCAAATGGAAATGACTACAAGTTTTTTGTTACACTTGTTTGACATATATTTCAACATGAAACGATCTTACTTGAACAAGATCTGTTCTATAGGTTGTGCAACTGTGTCCTTGAGTTCTAATGAGACATATTTCAATATGGACAAATTTTGTTTACTTTATCTCATCTGCTTTTTACTTTATAAACCATACAAAATCTTTTTTCTCTCTGACCATATGTCAGAAAAAAAAATAGAAAAAACATTTACTATTTTAGCTAGGAATTTGCATTTGCAATATCTATTCACTTTATTAACTGAGAAAATCTAGTTGGCATATTTTGATAGAACTAAAGAGTTTAATTTTAGTATGTCCTGTTGATGTTCCTTTTCTCCTCCTCATTCAGGAACTTCTTCAACAGGAAAGAGAAACGAGACAGCATGCAAACAAGGCTTGGAGCAAGCTGCTGTCTGAATACAAGAGCCTACATGGTCGGCTTAAAAAATGCAGCATGAATTTTTCCCCGGATGATGATAATAATCGTGATGCGGAATCATCATCCTTATCTAATGCCTTAGATTTGCTGACAACATCTGATGATCAACTAAATCTTCTCCTGGCTGAGGTATCCAATATGCTTTAGTATGTATCTATTATCCTGCAGAGCTCTTTTATGGTCTGCATACTCTCAAGCCTCAACTAAACCATTGTCTCCTCATCCCTCCCGCTCCCTCTTTACCAAACCTCCCTTTGCTTACTACTAATGTACTTGATGCCTTAAAGAGCTCGTTGGAAAAGACACACGGTCTTTGAGTAACACCTACTTAGAGGTCGTGTGGTTTGATCTATTCTTTGAGTGAGCTTAATAAATAAATTCTTGATATCTTTATGGGCCTGGAGCAGTCCAATATTTATATATATATATGGGATGTAAAAGACAACGTAATAATATGATAGAACCTGAATATATTGAACCATAATGGAGTGTTTGGGGCAAGTGGTGGAATAGGGAACTCCAAGGAGTTGTGTATTCCTGGGCTCACAGTGTAAGAAGTCAAAAGCCATGATATGATGTTAGTGTTGAGACTCACAAGCTCCTTGGGACAAACAAAGAGTGGTGTCAATGACTCCACACTTTCCTACTCCTACTCCTCAACTCCTTGATTTAAAAATCCCTTAATGTAATGAAAATACAAGAGAGGTACTTGGACCCTCCAACCTTGAGATCACTCGCAAGCTATAATTCATTCACCAAAATATTGCCTATCTTCCTCCTTCCTTACTCAATTCATAACCAAACTTCCAACCACTTAGCTAATTACTAATATACCCTTAATAACTCTCAAATACCATTCATATCACATTTCTAACATCTGCACTAAGGACGTTCTTAACACTATCCCTTCATCATTGTCAAGTTAGAATTCTTCTTCCGTCACCTTTTTGTATGATTGTGATTCTTCTTCTGATTGCTTTACGGTGTTTTTGTTCGTTCATAATTATGGGATAAACTGTTCAGGTAAATCTTCTGTCCGATGGCATACAAACTGCTACTCCAATGGCAGACGATGACGACAACGTTTCAATTAAAGTAGATGCAGAGTTGAGGATGATACTTAAAGACATATTCACGGAAAACACTAGGTTGAGGAAACAGGTCAATTCGTATTTCCGACACAATATGAAATTGAGGATGTCAAAGGAAGGTGATGATGCAGAGGCGTCTTCTTCTTCTTCTTCTTCACAAAACACTAAAGTAAATATCACAACAGAGACATGATTCCCTGTTTATCAGTATATTATTTCCCCCATCTTGTTTTTTGCCTCCTCACCCCTTTAAATATAAGAAAAGCACTTTGTTGATTCAGAAGCCCTTTTGCACATCTTTGGATAAATAATGCTGCTTGGTATAGTCCATAATTTTAGTTAGTGCAAAAGTCAGTCATCTCGTTTTGTGACTTGGCGTTTGCTGATCTATAGCTATTTAGGGATTTTTTTCCTCCCACGATGTTGTGTTTTTCAGGGAATTTTACACTATAAATTAGAGGACCCTGCATCTGACAAGGGTTGCTCATATACCCCCAGAAATTTGCTTTTTGGCCCCTCCCACTACACAGAATGTTGTCTTACTTTTACGTTGCCCTCATGTTTTTGTTCATTATGAGGAGATGCAGACAAAGCCAAAAGTGAGTTTAGATTTGCACTTTTGGTTGGTATATATATGGTTAGTATGTAGGTATATTTTAGGACGTGGTTTTAAGAAAGAAAAATGTGCACATGCATCTCAAGCGTTGCATGGTGCATTCTATATACGAGGAACCAATCATCAATCGTAAACACAAACAGTGGCAGATCCAAATTTTTTTTATAGGTAGCGTCAGACACTATATAATAAACACACTAAGAAATGTTAAAAAAAATATCTTGACGTTTCGTTAACAATCCAATAACATTCACTACAATTGTAACAATTGAGAAAAAACTGACAATTTTTACCTGATTTTTTTGCAATGTAAATGTGAATTTAAAAATTGTATAAAAAAATAAAAGAGAAAAACAATACATTTTTCATGAAATATTGTTGAGAGTGTGAAAATTTATATATATCACCAATTTTGTTACATTTTTTTCTAAATATTTGTTAGTCTGACAACGACTTAAGAAATAAGTTAGTTATGAAGGGAAGGCACAAAGAACTTTGTTTAAAATAAAATATTATTTAATATATTATAAAGTGAGGACACAAAAGACTTTGTTTAAAATATAATATTATTAAATATAATATTATAACTTAATACTAATAAATTAATATTAAAATACAATAGGCTCGTACTCATACTCAGCTGACCATTAATAAATCCAGGTCTACATAAAAGTTCTAAACCCTAAAACCCTTCCCTCTCTCTTTCTCCTTCGTCAAACCCGATTCCTTTGACTCTCTTTGTCCTTCGGTTTAGACTCACCATTCTCAAAAATATTTCTTATAAGGGTTTTGAATCCCAGTCGAGACCGAGGGTTTTCCACAGACCAACAATTTTCTCTATCCATCATCAATGGCGGACGACGATTACAATGACCTTGACATGGGGTTCTCACTCTCTGTCCTTTATGCTTTTTCTCCAATCCATTTTATGTTGTTCCTCTGCTCAACTGGTTTCTTAGAAAATTTGTCAAATGCAAAACCCTAATCTCGATACTAAAGTTCATTCTTTCAACTCCAGTTCATAATGGATTTATAGGCCTCTTGCTGCATGTGCATCCACATGAAATCTTCATTAGGAACTTCCATGAATTACTGAGGCTTCTATTCGCTTTATTCCCTGTTTTTTATGCCCCCTTTTCTTTTGCATAAAAAACTCAGCCCTGCTTCTAGAATACAGATTGCTGTACCAGCTTTATTTATTTATTATTTTGTCTGTTAAGTTAGTCACTGAGATACCATGGGTTAGTGCTTTGCAATTTGCATCACGTTTTTCTTTATTTTTTGTTAAATGAGTTTTATTAATCGTGCAAAATGTACACATGGAAAGCAGATAAATGAAATATAATTGTAAAAACTATTCATGAGGATTTGAATTCCAACTCTTGAGCCTATGGACAGTGATTTGTTATTTGAATTGGATATACTAATATTTCATTCTTAGTTATTGTTTTGACCACACTGCCCACTGGTATTATCTTGGTTTGTGAAAGGCCCTTATATTTTCATTTAGGATGATTTGAAGGTGCAAATATCTTTCAGCTCTTATATTAATAAGGGGTTTTTGCTGCAGATATGAGGATGAGCCACAAGAACCCGAGATTGAGGTAAGAAATAATTAATTAGTTCGAGTATTTTTGAAAGAAAGTGCACTACTGATCTTTTTGCAGTTGATTAATTATAGTGAAACTGTGAATGATGTATAGGAAGGTGCTGAAGAAGAATTGGATACTAACACTGATGATGTTCCTGGTGAACCCGTTGAAGCAGAGGAAAAGGAAGATGAAGAACCTGTTGAACGTGTGCGTAAAACCTCAAAATTTATGACTAAGTATGAACGTGCTAGAATTTTGGGTACACGCGCCCTCCAAATCAGGTTCTCTTTTTTTTTTATATTTGTTTCATCTAATTTTTGCATTCATCAAGTTTGTCAATGATTTGATGATTCTTTTTCCTTTTGAGCAGCATGAATGCTCCTGTGATGGTTGAGTTGGAGGGTGAGACTGATCCACTTGAGGTTAGATTTTGAAATGTTAAGCTAATCTATGAAAAGCTTTCTTATGGTTTTTGCATTCAGTAGATGTATTTTAGTTTCCCCATATGTCCTATATGTTTATGATGGTTGGTATGCGTATGCATACATGGAAGTAAAAGGTTAACTTACAATCCTACAAAATTGCAAGTTAGGGGTTAAAATGAATTTTTTCAAATAATCAATTTTTTAAAAATCTGAAGAGGCTTATGTGTCGAGGCAAGGCTCTAAAGTTTAGTACCTTCATTCAACCATAAGAGGGTTATGCCTCTCATAGAAGAAGTTTATGTCTTTGTGAAAGCTCATTCTCTCTTAGAAGAAGTTTAGGTCTATGTGAAAGTTCATCCTCTCGTAGAAGAAGTTTAGGTCTATGTGAAAGTTCATCCTCTCGTAGAAGAAGTTTGTCTTTGTGAAAGCTCATCGAGACTGAAAATCTCTAGGCCTCGTCTAGTAGTTAATCAATCATACTAATGATAACATTATCATAGAACCCGAATATATTGAAAGAATAAAGGTGAACGATAATGAAAATACAAGATGAATTAAGTGTTCATGGTACTTGACTCTCCCAATCTTGAGATACTCTCAAGCCCTACTTCATATACCAAAATATTGCTCACCTTCTCCATACGCCTCCCCTTTATTTATAGCCAACTTCCCTAACATACTCTCGAACTAATTCCTAATATACTCATAATATTCCTTTAATACCTTACTGTCGTTATCGGCCCCTAAAACACCCTATGTCATCAAGGTGTGGGTAGCAAACCTTTTTTTCAGCCTTGGAATTAATGTGGGCTTCAATCAATTCCTTTGAACTCAATATGCATCCCACAGACCAAAACCATGTGCCTCTGATTTTCCAACATTTGGTCCCACCACCCAGATCTGCATGTGGGCATCAGTTAGTTTGCACATCTCTTCACGCAAATTGCTTCTTCCTCAAGATGCACGGAATCTGCCCCTTCCCCATGATTGCTTCTCCAGCCACCGTAGAACAACATTTTTTGATGTGATCAGCACCTCTGACCACTATGACTCATCATCATTTGCCATATACAGTATTTTTTACCACTGTAGCGGAGCCTTGTTTGCCATAGAAGCGGGGCAGTTGCTCCCTCAGCATTCTTCCTGTCTTCAACTAGCATGATTGTTAGCGAGTCCTTCTGCCATCTTCTCTTCATCTACTGACCCTTTGTCATCTCAGCCAATCAACAGCTGACAACTTCTTTCTTCATTAGGTTGTCCATTTGTTTTGCTAATCATTGGATAATCGAAAAGTTCTGCCATCATTTCCTCTTCGATTTCCTTTTCCTCTTTCTTGTTCCGTTCTTTCACCAGCTGTGTTGCTTCTCTGACCTCAACGAGCCTTTTCTCCATCTATCTCGATTCTTTTTCTTTTTAGTATGTTTATCCTTCTTTTGTTCTTCTTGCTGCTTTCTTTTCTTTACATATTTATTTTTCCTCTGCCAATTTTGCTTTGTTTTCCTTGGGTCTGCTGCTCTTATTCTATTCTGGTTGTATTTGAAGTTTCGCACCTCTGTCAACGATTCAAGTTTGACAGCCTTTTGTTCTTGAGTTTCTGTATCTTGAAGGTTTCTCGAGATGCTTACATTTGATCGATTTCTTTTCAATTAGATATTGGTTCCACTGTTTCCAACAGAATGACTCTTCTTTCACTTCTTCTACATTCAATAAGACTCTTGATTCTTTGTTTCCTTTCTTTGCGAATTTGATTTCCTTTTTTCTCCCTATTGCAGTCTCTCCCCTCTCTTTGAGAAACTCTCATTTATATGACCCCTGCTTTTCTTCCTCTTGTTGAATTCAGAATATGGATTCCATCTCATTCATCGATCCATCCAAAGAACCATATCCATCAACAGTCTCTTCGTAACTTTGCATCTAACTCCATGGAATCAAACAACTCTGCACCAAATTGATAGAATTCGAATCTATTGAAAGATGAATGATAATAAAAATAAAAGATAAACCAAGAGTTCAATGTACTTGGACCCTCCCAATTTCTCAAGCCGTAATTCGTTTTCCAAAATATTGCTTACCTTCTCCATTCCCCTCGGCCCTCCCCTCTATTTATAACCAACTTCATTAACTCCCTTTCTAATTACTAATATAACCCTAATATTCCTCAAATACTAACCCTATCGTATTAAAGATGTCTTTTTAGAATTATTTATCAAGTCAAAATATGAGGTTATTTTATTTATTTATTTTCTTACCAACACTTTTATATGAGTATAATGTTTTGCAATATTTGGTCATACTAATTTAGAATTTGTAAAATGTTGCCTTTTAGCATTTTAAAACATCGCAAAAGGTAGGGTATAATTGAAAAGAACTTCAAGTTTAAAGGTAATTTGTATATAGACTGTCTAGTGTATAAAATTTTCAACTAACCCATGATGAACCAAGATAATTTGTTGGATGACATTCATGAGTTTCGTTTACTTAGTTGCTAAAACTGGTAGTACTGTTTACTGTTTGTATTTAATAGCTTATGCTTTTCTGGAGAATAAGGATTTATGCTTTTCTATTATTCTTGTAGATGTCAATTTCATGCTTTTCCATTATTCTCTTACATGTCAATTCTCATCTAATCCTGTGCTGTCTTAGATTGCAATGAAGGAACTTCGTGAGCGGAAGATACCCTTCACCATCCGTCGCTACTTGCCAGATGGAAGGTTAGATTTGCTTCTTAGATGTCTTTTATCTTTAATGTTCGGAATGGATTCATCTGCTAAGGGGCACAATGATTTGCATCTAAGTACGATATTTGAATTTTTAGCCGAATTCTAAAAATAAAAACAAATTTTTAATAACTATTTTTTCTTTTTAGTTTTCAAATATTGGCTTGGTTTTTAAAACCATTGGTTAAAAGTAGATAACAAAGGAAGAAATTTGGAGGTGAAAGTAGTGCCTATAGGCTTAATTTCAAAAAACAAAAACAAGAAATAAAGTGGTTACAAAATGAGCCTAAGTTTGCACTTGTAAAGCATTACTGAAATTCAGAGGTAAAACAGGCGTTTGTTTAATTTCCAAAAACAATACTAGACAATCAAATAATTACCAAGCATGGCCTTAGTTTCTAGTTTTGAAATTTGGTCAAAGTATTGAAATGTTTAATTAGAAAATATGAAAACCATGATAAAGAAGTTGTAACGAAACAAACACAATTTTAAAAAACCAAAAACCAAATAGTTCAAATGGTGTTATCAAATGAGATCTAAGTGTAGCTAACTTGTTTGGTTTCTATAACTCTACCAAGAAGTTTTAGTTTGTTTCTAAAACAACTTCCGTATAAGCGAAATTTGTTTATGTTAATTTTGATCAGTTATGAAGACTGGGGCGTTGATGAACTGATTGTGGAGGACTCTTGGAAGAGGCAAGTTGGTGGTGCTTGAATTTTGATGTTTTTGTGAGATAATATAGCTTTTCTGTCAATTGCATAGCATAGCCGATTTGTTCGCTCCTTTAATCAACTTGTGAATGTTGTGGTCGTTGCATAACTTATCTATAATATTGGAATGAAATCACTTTTGAGAAACAAGCATTTCTTGTTTGTTTATAACTAAACATGCCATTAACACTTGAATAGCGTTCATTAACCAAAAACTTTGTGTCTTAATTGCTCTTTCTGACTTCTAAAGAAGAATACAAATTTGTTTAAAAAAGATTTAAAAGTACTTCTGTTGTGTTGTCGACTTGTGTTTGCTTTATGTTATGATTCGGTTTTGGTAAGGTCTACGTTGGTCTTGATTTTCATTTTTATACGGAAATTCCCTTGTATTATTTCTTTAGGTGTTTTTAGGTTTCATTTTGTGTTAATTTAACCTTTTTACCCTTCTTTCAATTTTAATTTTTTTTTTCTTATTAACATTATTTTTTAAATTTTGAATTATTTTTTTTGTTATTTATTAATTTTGGTTGATATTTATTCGATATTTCAATTTTTATTTTTAAATTTTAGGAGATTTTATTTGTTTATTTTTTCTTATTCTTGGTGAGAATTGATCACCTTTTCCTTGATAATCTTCTTCCTTCTTTTTCAATATAGTACAAGATGCATAAATAATGTGTAATATTTTGTGGTTTTTTTTTATGAACAAACTTGGGTCATTTTTTAAAGTAGCAAAATAAATTAAAATATTTATAAGCTATAGCAAAATTTTGAATATGGTTGTCTATCAATGTCATTAATAGAATCACTGTACATCAGTGATGGACAACGATACTAATTATTTTGAGTGAGGCTTTTTTCCACATGTGGGGGAGTTATTTTGATAATTTTACTTAACTCAGATGTTAACAAAAAGTCATATGATATTTTCTTTAAAAGAAAATGAACAGTTTGAGTCATTCATCTAGTGCATCCATTATTTTCTCATTTTAAGCTATTTTCTTTATGTAACTATTTCTTATTCTCTATAAAAACCCTTTTTTTTTTTTTTGAAAAGGAGCCTTTCGAGAAGTTCTTATCTCGGAGAAACTTTTAGTAAAGTAAATGAGAAAAGATTTCGAGGGTAAAATAATAGCTAAAAACGAGAAAGTTTGGATAACAACGTAGTCAAATCTATTTGTTTGGATAATCATTTTAGGTTAATTGTAGTAGATATGAGTGTTCAAATACTCGACAATTCGAATAACTCGATCTACTCAATCCGAATTATAAATGTTGGATTTGGTTGATTTTTTTT
The DNA here is from genome assembly GCA_025688845.1 of Cucumis hystrix. NCBI lineage: Eukaryota > Viridiplantae > Streptophyta > Magnoliopsida > Cucurbitales > Cucurbitaceae > Cucumis > Cucumis hystrix. The sequence continues at coordinate 3,306,590 of CM046886.1, read as the reverse complement.
TTTTTTTTAAAATTTTGGATTAAGTTGGGTTTGGGTTACATTTTTTAAAATCTAGTTGACTCAACTCAGCTCAAATTTCTAATATTATTAAAATATATATTACAACTTATAAATATTATAATTCATACATATTATTATCATCTTTTTTGTAAGTTAGTAATAAATATGATGAATTTTGATATTTAACATTTAAGTTTTATTAAGTTTTAGTTATTAAAACGTGTCGTAAACAAATTTAAGTATATTGAATCAATAAATAATATATTTAAAAAAAGAAAAGAAAAGAAATAAATAATCCGACAATTCAAAATTCGTGTTGATAAAAAAAAAATCACCCATTTACACTCCTAATAATAGATAATAATTTTAGAAATAATAAATGTAATTTTTTAAAAATAAACATAACAAAATATATAATATGAATGGTATTATTTACAAATTTGTCCCATAGATTAAAAGAAACTATAATATACATATAAATGAAATAGTATAGTATTAGGGGATCCGACCTTGTGAGTTGATACACCCCAAGAGGGGACACCGAAAAATGAAATGATATGGTAATGGTTGTAATGTAATAAAACGATGTATATATTTATTATTAAGAACGTGTGTGTCAGCCGAGCCTATTATTGTGGCTCCAAAAACGTGTGGCCTTCAATCTTCACACGTGTTTGGCACACCACCTTCCATACAATAAATATTCTTCCAACATAATTAATTATATATATAAATGAAAACTATACCTTTTCTTTATCTCTTTGTTTCTAAAGCATTTAAAATAACTTAAAGTTACCCACCCAAAATCTAAACAAATAAAGAGGTTTAAATAGGTTGGATTAATGAGATTTTGTAAGATCAACCCAAATGAGATTTTGCAATCGGACCGAATCCTTACCGTTTGAGTTGGATAGTCTAAGTTGTTTAAGTTATCGAATTATTTGAACATAAGTATAAATAAGATTGTTTTGAAAATACAATTGTCTGAGTCTATCATATAGATTTTTATGTATTTATAATTTTTTTTTAAGATTTTGTTATTTAAAATAACTTTTTTTTATTAAATATTTTGTCAAAATAAATATAACTTCAATATCGAAATTAAGAGGTTGGATTATTTTAGGGAAATTTTTAAAAATAGTAGATTTTACAAAATATTTATAACCTATAGCAAATTCTATAATTGATAGTCATTGATATGCTATAGTGATAAAAGTTTATCAGTGAGAATCCAAAATTTTGTTATAACTTGTAAATATTTTAATTTATTTTACTATTTTTAAAAATTTCATATTATTTTATTCGTGGTTTTTTTTTTCCTCGCGAAAAAGAACCTCTATTATATTCCTTTCTATAAATTTAAAAGCATATTTATATTCTACTTTATCTTGCACAAAAATCATCAACATCAACGTTATTATTATATTTTCACTATTATCATTATAGAACATATTATATTTTAGTCATCATTTAAGGCTGTGTCGAGTTGTAGACGGAAGAAATAGATATTATAAGAATGTGGAAAGACGTGAGTATTAATACCACTATGTTATTACTCTTTTTAAGGTCATTATTTTTAAAACAGTTATTGTTTGCATTCTCAAAGAAACTTCATATTATCAAATAAATATCAACATAAATTTTTTCCTTAAAATTTTTACTTAAAATATCATTTTAGTTCATTTCTTCTTTAAAATATGGAAAAAAAAATTAAAACTATTTACAAAATATAGAAAAATCTATTCAATTCAACATATTTTATTTACTTTGTTGTATTTTATATATTTATTTAGTGTATTTTCTAACCTAAACATTATTATTATTGAATTAAATATGATTAAAAAAATTAACTTTAAAAAACTAACCACTATTTCTAATTAGATATCAAACAAATGTTTGATTTTTAGTGGTTGCATTTGCATTTGTTTTTTTTCTAATTATTAAAAACCATATGAAATTTAAATTTAGGATTTATTCAACAAATTCAAAATAAAAGATGATTAATTAAATGTTTTTATTTCTCAAAAGAACTAAATATGTAATAGTATTGCCACGTGGCATAACACGAATGGTTAAGGTATTATAAATCCAAAAAAGAAAGCGGACCAAAATTGGTGCAAGTTAGAAGAAGCTAAAATACGCCTCCTACCATTTTTCTTTCCCTCCTTTCATTTGCTTTTCTTTGTCTCCAATTGCTTTCCTTCAACAACACTCTCTTTTTGCCTTCTCTCCTCACCTCTCATTTGTTTCTGCTCTTTCATGATCTGCCATGAAACCTTAGGGCTCTACTACTTGATCCTCTCGTGACTTTGAAACTGAATTCCCTCTTCATTTTTATGCCTTCCTTTCTCAGATTGATTCCCTAACCAACAACAATTCGTCTTTCTTTGTGCACGGATGTGCTCCACCGGCGTTTCATGGCGTCTCCGGCGGCTACTCATCTCAACTTCTCCAACTCTTCCTCTATCTCCCAGTCTCAGGTCCTCTTCTTTTCTATTCTTATAGTTTGTTTTACTCTTTCTTGAAGTCCGGGAAATTTTTATGTCGTTTTTGGCTTTGAGTTTATTAGCCTGGATTTTCCTGGAGTTCTTCGGATGTTTTGGTTTTTTATTTTTTTTTAATATATGGCGAAGTTACTAGAGTTGTTATTTAGAAGGAGATGAACTTCTTGGACCGATGAAGATTGAAGTATATTATCGAACTCTTTTTTTTTTTTACTTCTATTTTCTTGACATGTTATTACATTTGGATTTCTGTTTTCGAATGATTTGGATCGATATTAACTTCTTGGACCCATTAAGATTTGAAGTATATTTTAGAATTCATTTTTTACTTATATCTTCACATTTTGATTTCGGTAGTAGATTTGTTACCGAATGATTTGTATCGAAATTAACTTCTTGAACTGATAAAGATTTGAAGTATATTTTAGAACTCATTTTTTACTTGTATCTTCACATTTTGATTTCGGTTGTAGATTGTTGTTGAATGATTTGTATTGATATTAACTTCTTGAACTGATAAAGATGTGAAATATATTTAGAACTCATTTTTTACTTGTATCTTCACATTTTGAGTTCGGTAGTGGATTGTTGTGGAATGATTTTGGATTGATATTAACTTCTTGGACCGATAAAGATTTTGAAGTATATTTTAGAACTTCTTTTAGGAAATTTTTTTGTCGTTGTTGTGTTATTACAGTCGAATGATTGATGTGCACATTTCTCTCCCTCTTACTTTTACAATTTACACTACTGTAGGGATCGTTTATGTCCATACAAATCCTAGTTTGATTAATTGTATTTCCTAATATGCATTTTTTGTCAATTGATTCTCTTTCTATTAGCTGTAGGAATCTTTTGCTTTGTTTCTGTTCATGTCTGCTTTTGATCATTTTATGTAACTTGAAAGTAATTTGAACTAGATAGTCATGGTTTTCTCTATTATTTCACTAGAATTTCCGAAAGTAATTCTGTTGCATTTGGTTTACTGTGTATAGAGGTCATCTCTGAGGTTCAGTAGGAATCGGACAAATTTTTTTTATAGCACAAATCAGAAGAGAAGATCTCATCCCCTGAAGGTTGTCCAGTCAGTCCTGAATAACTGCAAGTCAAATTTAAACGACAATGGAGCAAATGAAGAAGCAAAACTGCTTCTGGAGAGATTGTATGCTCAAACACAGAGATTGGAAGAACATGTAAGCAAAGATCCTCACTTCCCACAAGATGTATGGCTAGGGCTCAGTCTTGAAAATTTCGAGTCTGATCTCCAGGCTGCATTGGCAGTATTGAAAAAGAAAGAAGAAGATCTACAAGATGCAGAAAGAACGATTCTACTAGAACGAAGTCAATTAAACAATGCGAGGGAGAAGTTGGAGAAGCAGGAGGAAGAAATTACTGTTGCTTATCGTAAACAGCAAGAATTAGAAGATGAGCTTAAAGAGGCAAATCTAAACTTAGCTTCTCAAGCTAGACTGATTGACGAATTAAAACTTCAAATTAGGGAGAAAGACGAGGGGATTGCTGCAGTTGAGTCTGCCCTTGCTTTGAAAGAAGATGAGTTGAAGAGAATGAGAGCTGATTTGGCTATGAAGAGTGAAGAAGCTTTCAAGACAAACTGTGAACTTAAATCTAAGTCCCAGCTTCTGACGGAAGCCAACGAAGTCGTGAAAAGACAAGAAGTTGAGCTACAAATGCTTAAAAGGACTGTGGTGGAGAAAGAAAAAGAACTTGAACTTTCTGTAAAGCTGCAAAAACTTGAAGTGGAGAGACTGGAAGTTGTAGAGAAAAATTTGGAGAAGAGGACCATGGAATGGTTGTTAGCACAGGAGGAATTGAAGAAAACGAGAAAGGAGGCATCTAAGAAAACAGTAGAGATGAATAAAACCGTGAACGACTTAAACCGAGTAAAGAAGCTTCTCGCCGATGTAAAAAGTGAGTTGGTTTCCTCTCAAAAGTCTCTTGTGTCCTCCAGAAAGAAAATTGAAGAACAAGAAGATATTCTTGAGAGGCAAATGGCAGAACTTGAAGAACAAAATAAGGGTATCAATGCATATATGTCGAGTTTAAAAGATGCTCAAATCGAAGTAGAGAGTGAAAGAGTAAAGCTTAGATTCGTAGAGGCCCATAACAAGGAGCTCGAGGGTGATTTGGTGAAGGAAAAGGAGCTCACTGATGAGCTACAGCAACAACTGAAGAGAGAGAAATCCTATCTCCAGCAGGCAACTGAGGAGAAATCACTTCTACAGAACGAGCTAGAGCATAAACGTATCGAGTTCGAGAAAACTCACAAACTCCTTCAAGACAAAGCGTCGGAGTTGGTCGAGGCCAAGTTAGAAATCCAGCATTTGAAATCCAAACAGGTTTCTCTTCAACTTCTTCTAGAGGAGAAAGACTTGGAAATACTTGATGCACAAAAGAAAATCGAGAATTTAAATCAGGAAATCATTGAGCTACAAACACTTATGAGTAGTAAAGAGGCCCAGCTTGATCAGACAAATGCTATGCTGAAAGAGAAAGATGAACGTGTTGAGATAATGCAGAACGAACTAAACGATACAAAGCTGAAAATTTCCGAAGCTGAAGCAGCAGTAGAACACATTGTGGATCTCACAAATAAATTGGTGATCTCCATCAAAGACGGCGACGAAGACGATGTTTTGAAACTGAACGAAAACCTTAGCCTCAATCTACAGCAGCAGTTATTCAAGAAACCTACCGATAACATAAGATTACAGAAGAAACAGCTCGAAACCGAGCTAGAACTCACCAAGGAAAGCTTGAGACGTAAAGAAATGGAGATTCTAGCTGCAGAAAGAGCCCTGACCGTTAAAGACGAGGAACTAAAAACGGTTCAGGAAAGATTAGATGGAAAGGAGAAAGAATTCGAGAAGATGAAGGAAGAGATGGATGAAGAAGGCAAGCATCTGAGGGAGCAATACACATTGGCACAAGACAATGTTGGAGGAGACTTGGCAATTGAAAGGCTTCAATTTGAAGCTGCTCAGTTAGAGGTCGAAGCAGCTACTAGCGCTCTTCAAAAACTCACGGACATGAGCCGAGATCTTCTGAATAAAGCTGGTCGTAGCCTCGAGGCCGATATCGGATCAAGAAGCATTCGCATTCAGCAGCACGACGACGATAACAACGGCGTGAATGGCATTGATAATAGTAACTCAAGATTCAGTGAAGTGAAGGTAGAAGTTTCCCGTCTTTCATCTCTAACTGAACAGCTCTTGAAGGAAGCTGGTATATTTGTTGATGCGGATTAGTGGAGATTTAATGGAATGAATAATGGGAATGTTGGTGTAAAAAATTGGTTCTTTTTGGCATTATTTTTCCATCCTAAGCCACTATAGATAACTCTAGATGTTTTCAAAATTACTCCAAAACGGCAATACATATTCTTCTTTCATCCAATGTCAATTTTAATAATGTATAATTGAATTGAATTTAGAAGTATAAAATTAAATATTCGATTAATTCAACCTTTTTCAACATTAGACAAGAAACATTTGACAATATAATAGTTAAACAATAATCAATCGTATCAACAATATACTCGTTTTCAAAGTAATTTTGTATCATAAGGTCCTCTTCATAAATTTCTCTTTTGAGCCAAATCACTAAACAATTACCTACAGTTTCTTTTTTCACTCTATTTGTAAACATATACCCCAAGCTATTTTGATAGCTAATTCTAAAAAAGAGGTGTATATACTTAAACCAAGCACTTCCAAATTTTTACTAACAAACAAAATCCTATTTTTAAGAATTATGATTTAATACCTTACTATATGCTATCATATGCTGTTTCAATCTATAAACATATGACCATATTTACTAAAACAACATATTATTCTTATATACATACACAAGGTTTGCTTGTTTGTTTGTTTCACAACTGTACAGGAGCATGTACATAGAACTGGAGGATTTATATCCAGTAAGTAAAGTTAATCTATACAGATAACTTGGCACAACTTTGAGCTGATTGAACAGAAAACCGGTCGTAGAATCAGCGAGCGACCGTGTTAACACTGTCTCCAAAAAGAATGTTTTTCACAGGCGGAGGAATCCAAGCTGGATTGTTGGTGTTCTGTCCTTCCATATGTTGAGATTCACAATACACAAGGTTGCTTTGCCCCTTCTTCACCTTCGATCTCCCCACCTTCCCAAATGCAATTCCCAGCTTCATTGCTGTAAACATTCCAAATGCAATCAGAATTGGTCTAACTGACCAGTGAAAATCCTCAAGATGTTGGTATTTTTTCACCATTCCTGGACAAGTGCTAAAGTTGACGAGCTCGACCTCGGCTGGATCGGCCATATACGAATTACATTCTTCTTTGAAAGAGAGAATTCCAGGGAACTTGACCATGAGACAGCCATTGGGTAGGATCCACCAAATCTTCCCTGTAGCCCAAACATTTCCTTTTTTACGAAGCCATTCGAATCGTGGTCTCAGAATGCTGGCTTTTATCCGTACAAATTGGCCTACGCAAAACGATTCTGCCATTTGAAACTGGGAAGAGTTACCCTTCCAGAGAGTTTCTACACCAATAAAAGCAACAGCTACATTACCAACACGATCAATTGAATGAAGAATTCCCACGGGAGAGTGTTTCTTGTCTGCTTCCTTCAAACGTATCCAGTCACCAGCTGCTAACCCAAAACTCACCCGCTCGAGCGTTGAAGCATACACTCTTACAGGATCATGGATTCCACGTACCCTCACCAGAACAAAAGCATCCTTTTCAGTTTCACCTTCTAAACCCACTATCTTTCCTTCAGGGATGTTCATATTATCTGACTTGCATGAGTTTAATGGCTTTCTAGAACGCACTAAATCATTCACTTGTAAATGATCCTTTGAGAGAAACCATTCAGTATGTCCAGTTGCACTTGATTTGTTCAACACTTTTGAACTCCCAATGGCTTGCCAGTCGCCGTTAACGTGTTGAAAGCTACAAGGCAGAATTAACTACATCAACTGATTGTACAAAAAAATAAAACAGAGAGATATGACATTCTTATAATTATTTGTATCTTCTAAAACCTTATGCTCTCAATACCTTATTCATAATCATGATGGTTAAGTTATCTGCTTTGGTTAATGGTTTGCACAGATTTTAACAAGGAAAAGGCAAGAAGAAGAAGAGAGAGGTAGATGGATTGTGGTGTTCTATTGAAGTTTCTGCATTTATCGAAGAACTCCAACTACCCCTTTTCTTCCTTTTGCACATTTATCAATAAATTCCATGCTCCAAACATAAACTTCCTAACTCTAACATATTAACTCAATTTAACGCCCCAAACACCACCTAAATATCAACATAAATCCTGTTGGTAGTCAAAACTGAAGTATAAAAGTTTAGTTGGATAGTACAGAAAGAAAGTAGTAACTAATGTGTTAGGTACTAAATATTTAGTATTAAGTTGTAACCACCTAGTAATCACTCTTAAACAATAACTACTAGTAACTTCCTATCTTATCCAATTACCCTTATACCCCTTAACTGACGTCATACTAAATATCTACTACCTAACATTGCTAGTTAAATGCTTAAACGACTCAAGTGGGAAATTCAAACGAAAACAAAAGTACACACCTCAACAAGAGAAAAGAAAAAACAGAAGCCATAACACTCTTACAATCCAGAGAAGGAAGAATTTTAGATTGATAAGGGGAATCAATATGTAATGGAAACAGAGCAGATATGAAGGAGATGGCATACCTCTGGAACACGTTTAATATGTCTGTCATTAAAGGACGACTCCTTAAGTCATATTCAAAGCAACCAAGAAGAACATTCTCAATTAGGGGAGGAAGTCCACTTGAAATACATGGCTTTTCTTGTTTCCTGACAACAGAATGAAATATTTCATCGACTGATTTCCCGCGCCATGGCTGGACACCAGTCAACATCTCAATAATGCAGCAAGCAAACCCCCATGAATCAGTTTCATACGATATAGGACCTCTAACTTCTGGTTGCCATTGTTCTGGTGCCATATAGTTAGGTGTCCCAAGTCTCTGAACTATATCTGAATTCGGTATTGGTACACCGTGCAGTAGAAAAGGGATTCCAACATCTCCCAAAATTGCTTGGTCCTTGGTAGTAAGGAGCATGTTTGAAGGTTTCAGGTTAAGAACCAAGATTTCTTTTGAATGCAATTCAAGAATCCCCTGGGCTAGATTGATTCCATATCTGAAACAAGTAGCATAGATGGAGAATTTACCCCCACAAAAGTTGGTATCGGTTCAAGCAGAAGAGAACTTAGAAGCACTAATCTAAAGATACAGATAGAGATTTAATAACTTCATTTTCGACCTAAAGATTCAAGCCCAGATCAGAATATCACCTCAATACATCGGGGGGAGAAAGCTTTCCATCTTTAAGGCGAGCCATCTTATCAGCAATTGATCCTTCGTAAAATTTCATGATGATGCATAACTGAAAGAACACACAAAGGACGGTTACATCTTAGCAACCTGAATGAAAGGTACCTAGTTAGGGATATTACTATATAAGAATGGTATTGGTCAGAGACATAAGAGTAATTACATAAGGAGCTAGTTAGTGTATCTTGTTATAAAATTGCTAGGATCCCTCCAAACTAGAATGAGATCTGAAATATATTTCCCTTGAGTATTTTAATCTAAGCCCTATATCACTCAATAATTGCCTACCATGAAGATGCTTTGGTTGGCTTTGGTGCAGTCTTTCTTTTGGAACCTTTGGGGCGAACATGATGGCCGTCTTTTTAGAAACTCTTTTTCATCTTTTGATAATTTCATGAAATTAATGCTTTCTATTGCTTTCATTTGGTGCAAAAGGAAGCATCCTTTTTCCCATTTCAACTTATCTTATTTAGGCTCCAATTGGAGATCTTTATTGTAAACACCTATTCGTGTTGGGTTTATACCTTTATTTCATTCATCAATGAAATGTTTTTATTTCCAAATGAAAAAAAAAGCACAAATGTATTCAACAAAATAGCCCAACAAATGCAACAGCAACAGAAAACAGAATTACCTTCCCACCAATTATAGACACTCCATACAACCTGCAGACACCCTTTGCAGCTTGACACTTATAGAAACGGTCCTCAAGTTTATCCAAAACAACCCTCATATGATCTTCTTTAACAGGATTCAACATCTTGACTGCAACTTCATGGTACTCATCATAATCCTTAGTAGACTGATGGTGAGTTGCTAACCAAACATCACCGAATACACCTCGTCCAATTCGATGCCTAAGCTTAACTTTTGAAGGTTCAATCCTAGGGCTTGTATAGTTAGATGAAGCAACCACTGTCCTAACATGATCAGTATCACCATCAAGAAGCTCATACTCAAAAGAAGGAACCGGTTGAGAAGCAGCTTCTTGTGTAGACATTCTTCAAATCTGAAACAAGAGACCAAAATAAAAACAAAATCCCACACACAAACAGGAAATGCATCACAGATTATGTAATAAAACATTACACCAAACAATAACAGGTATCAGGAAATTGCAATCAAAACCCACCTGGAATATCAAACGAAGAATCAAATAAATAAAAACAAAAAAAACAAAACCCCACACACCCACAGGAAATGCATCACAGATTATGTAATAAAACATCACAACAAACAATAACAGCTACCGGTAAATAGCAATAAAAAAAAAAAAAAAAAAATACCCAATTGGGAAAAAAAAAAAAAAAACAAAATAAAAAAAAAAAAAAAAAGCAAAAGAAAACACGATTGATCAATTAGGCAAAAGAAATCAAATAAAGTTGAAATGAAAAGTAAGAAGATAGACCCTGTTATGTGGGTATGTGAAAAAATTGAAAAGGGGAAAAGGGGATTTAAAAAGAAGAGAAAGAAGAAACCGAAGAAGAGAAAGAACAAACCGAAGAGGGAAAAATCGGTGGGGGAGCTAAGGAAGAAGAAACAAAAACATGGTAGTGAGAGAGAGCGAGAGTGAAAGAGAAGAAGAGAGATGAGCAGCCGGCAAAGCGGCAATGGCGTTATTTATTGAAATTACGGATTAGTCCACTTGTTCCTCCTACACGAATGACACCACCCTCTCTCTTTTCCCTTTTTATTCTCTTTTTCATTTTCTTTTTTTTAACACTAATAAAATATTTTCAAAATAATATAAAAATATGAGATTTGGTTATATTTTATAAATATTTTATTTTACATTTAAAAATTCATCTAATTAAATGTATAACATTATATTAAAAAAAATTATAAATATAACAATGATCTGATTTACTATCGTTGATTCACTTGTAATAAACTGATACTTGTAATTAATCTATTAGTGACAAACTTATATCGTTGATAAACTTTACCGTTTTTATTAGATTAGTAATTGTTTTAAACTTTTCTATATATGTTAATATTTTTAATATAATTATTATATTTACAAGCATGTTTTTACTATATTTGTAATTATTTTAAATTTTTGTATATATGTTAATATTTTAAATGTAATTATTATATTGGCAAGTGCCTTATTAAAGAGTCAAGAGATTAGTTCAACTGAATCTCTTTTATTGCCTGGTCGTACAAAACATATATATTTGAAAAAATATTATTGCATTGTGCTACTCTTAGTGATATACTAATATTTTTACATTATAGATTTTGTTATATTAGCAATTTATTAAAAATGTTGTTATATATGTTAATATTTTTAATCTAATTATATATTTACAATTATTCCAAACAAAACAAATTTTAAAATAACATAAAACAAACTAAATGAATGCCAAAAGTAAAAAGGCCAAATGAGTATTTAAACTCAAAACTTTATATTAATTTTTATTTGAAAAAATAAAATTTTCTTTATACGATTCTAAAATTCTTTGGTTGTATTTATTGATTAACTATAATTTTCTAAACATATTAATTGTTATTAAATAGCAAATATTTTATTTCAATAGTTTAAGACAATGCCAAGTTGTATAGTTTAAAAAATAATGATCATATTGATGATTTAAGATCAATAAATGACGTCAAAATAAGTAGAGTTTTACTGACATACTAAACATGTTAATAATCAACATGTCAATAATTCAAATCTTTTGTTGATCTTTCAATCCTTTCGTCTTAAAATTTAAAAAATTAAGTAGAATTGATATTAATTTGGAGGGGGCAATAGACAAAATTGATTCTTTCTTCTTCCATTGATATATTCAAGATATGAGGATGGTTTTTTTTTCATTGGACTTTTTGTTACTCATCCTCAAAGACAACTATCAATAACTTAGCACATTGGATTATTATTTCATTTGTAAAGGATTCTTATTCTTATTCTTATTATTTACTAACTAGAAAATATTTGGTAAGCAAATATTTTTTAAGAAGAAGAAGAATAATTAAACTTATATAAGAAAAAAAACAAAAACAAATTGAAGTTTTAATTTGACAATCACCTGATGTCACCACCTAATACGCCCATTTACAAGGTTAAGCAAAACAATGCCCTATTTGCATTTTAAATAAATAATGATTTAATAAACATTGTTAAAAATATTTAAAAATAATTTATAAATATATGTCACTGATAGAAGCATATTAGTGTTTATCAAAATTATAGATTAAAACACCTTTCAAATGGTTAAAATCAATTTTATCATAGTTAAAACCACGTGAAAAGATGTCTTTAACTATTCAAAATCACTTCAAAAAATTGATATATTCCCACACAAGTTAAATTGACATTGAAATACTAAAATAAATATTTCAAAACAATTTTTAAATAACTCACAAAATGTCACAATGCATGGAAACGTTGTGCCTAAATTTGAATATAAAACAAAATTCCCACAAAGATGTAAGAAGACGTTTTAAGTAAGAAATTGTTGGAGTGTAATATTGCACAACATACTAATTAAGCTTCGATAAGTGCAAGCAATAACAATTTGTTGTTTTGACTTTGAGGGTCTCTATAATTTGGTAAACATCAAATAAGATCATATTTCTCTGCCATTTTTCTGATTGGTCCTCCTAAAATTATGATGTGCATAGAATTAATACAAATAAATAAAGGGCATTACTTGGAATATTTGCAGCCATCAAAAACTAATTCTAGAAAACAAGGCATAAATGAAAGTGAGGGATTGAAAATGACAAGTAGAAAGACAAAATTACTATATAGAGTTATGTCCGTAAGGTACAAGTAGTAGTTGATTTCTCTATAAGAATTAATAGTAAAGGTATTTTGATACAATGCTTCTTCTATTATCAATGGATAATTTTATAATTATAACTACCATACAATAAAAACAATAATCACCAGCTGACTACAATTATGAATTCTGGAAGTCTAACACCTTATTATATATCAAGGATTATGAAAGAAGAATGCATGTATTTATTATAAGAGAATAGACTAACTCAATCGTTCCTAATCTACTCAAACTCCTATGATGGATCTCTTCTTTTTATTCACTTTTTCATAATGTCGTTTTTCGCGGCATAATTGTATTAAATTCTTGAAACCATGCACTAGGCTAGGGCGAATTACTGATGGACGTACCAGGCTCTTGATGCTCATCTTTCCTGTGGATGCTAGCTTGGTGTGAGAGAACCATCCTCCTAAAAACACTACCATCTTTGGCTCATGGTTAAGGAAGAGATCATTGTTGCCATTATGTTGACACCTTCCGCTTTCTATGTCGTTGTAGTTGTATCTTTCCATATCTTTTTGATCATTTTGCTTGAAGATTTTTGATCGAGATGATATCCTGAGAAGTTAGAATTCTAAAGTAAGTAGAACATATTGGTAATTCGAAATAAGGGATTGGTGAGACGATAGCAATGTAAAAAAAGTACATTGATTAGATTAATAAATTATTAAAGGAAGGGGTATCTTATATGATTTCTTGTTGTGAAAAGAATTGTGACTGAATAGAGTAAGATCACAACTAAAATAGGTCAAGAACAACAATGAAGAAAAATGGAGAGAACACAATGATTTTAAGTGGTAACTCCTAAACAAATTAGGATAAAAATTACGGAAAAAATAGATGAATTGCACGGTACAAAATAGGAGTTACAACCTTTCTTTCTTATAAAGGAATAACATACTTGGTTTGAGATTTTGGGATGGTTTTTTTAGAGAAGAAAATGTTCATTGAATGAACGAAATAAGGGAAAACCTCACAAGCATCAACATATTTCGGGATGATTTGGCAACCATGTGTATCCACCTATTTATAGCACAAAGAAACTTAGCCATAAAGCAAATCTAATGACTCGAAATTCACCTTAAAAAACGTGGAGGATCTAATATTTACAAATTGACCATGGATAATGTGAAATTGTCTGGGACAAAGTGCTAAAATCTAATAGCCCAAATTGTCTTTCAAGAGACTTATTGAATAACAAGAAAACTTGAATAAAAATCTTATATTATTCAACATTTCTTAGTTCAACACAATACCCAAAGTTCCTAACAGTATCTTTTACCACTTTCAGGATGGACATTTTTCGTCGTCTCAAGCTTTTGAAATTCTTTTTAATGCTCAAGTCCCTGGCTATTTTTGCGTCAATACAGTTTTTCCCATCAAGAACCACTATTTAAAAGGTAAGAGACTTACCTACTCATCAGTTTTGAGGAAACCACACGTTTCTTTGATTGCTTTCTTATAACATTGTAGCCAGTTGTGACATGCCGGACAAATTGGAGCTGAACATTTTAAAACAGAGAAATCCAATTAACTTAGCTTAAAGTTGTGTAATTCTATACTCTTCCTTTTCATATTTCATTAACATCCTGGAAACACATTCCTGACAGTAACTAGATTCACAAATAATGCATCAAGAATCAAGTCTAAGCAACAGAAGCAGTTACTCATTTAAAGATACTTGAATTGTCACAAAAGACAACATAAACTACTACTATACAACAAACTACGTACCTGATCACCGTCCTTAATGCCAAAAGTTGCAATGTAGTCAGCATCGTCAACTAACTTTTGACCAGCATAGCATAAGCAGAAATGCCACCACACATGGAGCCTGCATGAATCAAACAAGAACAGGAAACATTTCAATTGAGAAGCACTCTTCTATAAACTTTTGTGTCAAAGCGAAAAGATATCCAGATTAAAATTTGCTAGTCAAGTGAGGAATAAGGTAGACGAAGTCCAGGAAAGTTGATAATTTAGAGCAGATAAGTAGTTCTATTCTATTAAGCAATATCCTACACAATTTCAACATATCATCAAAATATGATCCATAGTTTTGGCCCAGCATTGATAGATAAACACACTCATAATAGGATCTAACAGCAGATAAGAGTAATCAATCTCATCCTTAAAATGAAATGGTAAAATAATAAAATGTACCAACCATGAAATCTTTCCCGGTCCGTGCTGTGGCATGTGACTGAAGACCAACTCCACGGCCCCCTTCAATTCAGCAACAGTAGCCGATCTCCTAACTTGAATATCTGTGTCAAACATCTCAATTCATTGAAGTCCTCCTATATTAAAAGAGGTTGCAAACAAATACATTCTTATTCTTCAAATTTAAGAAATCATTTTTCTCACTTTCTGTGATCAAATAAAAACCCATTTCAAAAACCGTCCATATATCTCTGCTCTAAACAAAACCAAACAAAACTCAGCAGCGGAAAATAATCTCCATTTCTCCAGCATCATAAAAAAAACTACCAAAAATTACCCCGAATCGAATTATGTGGATTAAAAAAAAAACACAGCCACACACAGAAACAGAAATTACCGAAAGAAGAGCCGTCCAATTTAAGAACAGAGAGCATGAGAGGCTGATGAGGAATCTGGCGATACAAAACATTCTTCCTGGAGAGGCCAACAATCATCAAAGGAGATGAAAGCAAGGAGAAGGATCGACGATGTTTCTCGGACGTCGTCGTTGACTGGAGGGGAGGAAAGTCAACAACGTCAATTGCACAAACGCCGTCGACAGCCATGGAATAATGGGAATTGGGTAGAGGATGAGAGGGAGAATCGGAAAAGGAATGAAATTAATAATGGGGGTTGCTTAAAATGTGAAGAAGAAAAGGGGAAAAGGGGGAGAGATGCTTAGGAAAGAAGAACACGGCATGGGAAAGAGAAAGAGAGAGAGAGAGAGAGAGAGATTTTGGGTTTGGCTTTTTTGAAGAAAGAGTGGCATTCGGAGCTTGTGTCGGAGGCAATTCCTGAGAACTCTATCAAATTTCCTTTAGCTCTAATTTAATTCCCCATTTTCTTCTCTTTTTCTCTTTTCTTTTTACTACGCTCATCCTCAACATGGTTACTTATGTTACGTACCGCTAACGGTTTCTCAACCGCTTTCAACTGCCTTTCCTTGCTAAAACGATGTCGTTTTTCTTCTTTTCATTTTGTTCTCAATTAACAAAATATATTATTTAACTTTTTTTTTTCTTCTGAGTCTTGTAAAATAACTTTGGTTGAAAACTTACCAATTTAGGATCCGTTTGGATTGCCTTTGAAAAAAAATGTCTTTTTAAAAATACATTTTCTAAAAAATCTTTTTTTGTAAAATAAGTTTAAAATACACTTACATGTTTGGTTTGACCTATTTATAAATGTTTATATACAAAAATGTGTTTGGTTTGTCCTATACTAATAATGTTTTATACGTTGGTTTAAATTATCATAAAAAGCTATTAAACATTATGAATTAATTTCATAACGAAATACACACATTTTAAATATTTTTTTCAAAAATATTTTTTAAAATTAAGCGCACGTTATCTTGAAATTATTAATTTTTTAAATACTTGAAACTAAATATTAATTTCTTTATTATTATTATTATTTTGAACCATTCAATTTTAAAAGCACAAATATCTTGAAATGTAAATACATAACTATATAAAAAAAATTAATTGATTTCCAACAACAAAATATAAATAAGATAAATAACGTTCTTAATTCATTTTCATTTCACGAACCGAATGATCATGTTCTTCATTTTCGTTCTCATGATTTATTTCACAGATGTTGCGAAGTAGATTTGGTTGAAAGAGAAACATTTGCAAATCTCTATATTTAAATGTATATGAACACACGTTGAAAAAATATTCAAAGTATTTAAAAAAAAAAAAAAATGACAGAGTGAAAAATAGATAGTAAAAAGGAATAGAAAAGAGAGGGAGAGAAATACATATTTGGAAGGAATTTCTCATAAAGATTTATTTTAAAATCTAGTTGAATGTATTTTCTCTAAAATAATTTATTTCATAATCTCATTTTTCTTAAATTTATTTTAGACAAATGTCAAACACCTCAATTTATATTAAAATAAATTATTTTAAAAATTAAACATTTTCAAAAATCAATTCAAACACATCCTTAGTCTTTGTATTTTTAAATTTGTAATAATATAGTTCCTAATATAACAAAATTTGACCTTAAATTTTACTAATTTTATCATGTACATATTGTATTTTATAAAATTATAACTTCTCTCATAATTAGCTTATTGATTTATTTATGTAAGATAACTCATTAAAATTTTATATTTATGTCTACGATAAGAAGTAAAATGTTACAAATTTTAAAGTTTAAGAACTTAAGTGTTACGTAGCGAAGTTTATAGACTAAATTGTTATAAAACTAAAAATTTAAAGACTAAATCGTTTCAAATCTAAAATTGATTTTTAACCTATAAATTTCTAAAGAAAAAACAATTTATACCTTATTAATATACAAGTTTGAAAGTTTTCCAATTTTATATTAAACTTACTTTTTTATAGAGAAATTCTTATGAATAACAAACAAAAAAAAATTGAAACTATTTACAAAATGTAGCAAAAAATTTAAATGAACATTAAAAATTTGATAGATTTTGCTATATTTTGTAAATAATTTCATTTTTTTTTTTGCTATATTTGAAAATGTTCTTTTATATATATATATATACACCTAACAATTATTTTATAGAAGTAGATGATTTAGATGATTCAAAATATTGCTTATCACCGATTATATAATTTAAGTTATGTTTGTTTTGACTACTAATAAATCACACAAACATATTGTTTTAATTGCCGATGAGAGTGAAGATGTCTCTATGGATCGACATTATATCTTTGTTACAATAATCAAGAGGAGAGTTCACTTAATGTACACTTGTTTCAAGCTAAGAATATACTTTACTTTAAAATTCTCATGAACGAGTCATAAAAAATATAATAGACAGTATACTTTGTCAATATTCAATTCTTTGTACTTTAAGTTTTTGTTTCTTCTTTTTTATATTGTTGATATATACTTTAAAATTTTCATGAATGAGTTGTGGAAAATGTAAGATTGTATACTTTGTTAATATTCAATTATTTATTCTTTGATTTTTTTATATTGTCGATATAATATATAATGATCTCTCATTTAAATGTAGTATCAATCTACTCTTCTCTACTTGAATCACATTAACTAAGCAATCTATAATTAACTCATCAAAAATTTGGCAAAGAGAAAAGGTTGAGTTACCAAAATAATAATAATTATTATTAAATTATTCAATCCACTGCTTCTAAAGATGTCTATTATTTAAAAAAAAAAATTGGTATATTTTATATTTTGTAAATTTTAACTTAAAATCGTATAAAATGATTTTGAGAAAATCTTTTGTTTTCAGTAAAAATCAAATTCTGAAGTAATCTAACGAAATCACACTTTAATAAAGAATACTTTCAAAAATTAAAAAAAAAAAGAAAAGAAATTGTTAAACTACTTGCACTCCATAAAATAAAACCACAAAATTTAATTTATTACACTAAATGTAAATATTTTCTCAAATATTCTATTTTTGACAATTTTCAATTTCTTAGACATTTTAGATAATATTTTTTCATATTTAATATAATTTTCACATATCAATTTTTAATTGATTCATTATTTTGTGATAATTGTTTTCTTAAACTTTTATTAAAAAATTCAAATTCAACAAAATTAGTTGCAAATTTAAATCATAAAAAGTTTAAAATATATCTTATAATAAATTATCAACGTAAAAATAATTAAAATAAATCCACAACAATCTCACTATAATTTCAGCATTTATTCAAAAGTTTGGTAAGAACAATCAAGTTTAAAAAGGAAAACAAAATCAAATGTAGTGATAAATTCGATTTGTTATTCAATGATTAACTCATGAAATAAACTTCATTTTGTACAAACTTTGATAGAATCACAATTTATTTAAGAATAATTTTGCACACACACAAGTCCAGATTAAATTTTGAGGAAATTGAGATTTTAGGATGAAAATTGATACAAAATGACAAATCAAAGAGTAAAATTTTAAAATCTGTACATTAACAACCATTTATTTCATCACGTAGTGTAAAATTTGATTTAAAAAGTACAAAATTGATTTTAATCATTTTAAAATTGCTTAATTGTTGCAAATATAACAATTATATTCAAAATAATAAAGTAATAACAACATTTAAAAAAAATTCAAATATAAAAAAATATGTTAAAAGTCTATAACTCATAGACCATTTTGCAAATATTAATCTAGATAAACCATAATAACCAACGTAATGTGTAGCAATCTAGAAAAAAAAAAATCAGTTTTCTATTCCATTTCCAAATATCTAAATTTAACATTTTATTCAGCTGCAATTGTGCCAACTACAGTGAATAATACTACTTCAAAGGGGGTTTCGAGTAAAAATTGAGGAGAAAAATTTGAACTACGGACCTCTTGGTACGCAATACTTACATACGTGAGTTGCGCTGAGCTCTTGTTGGCACCAATAAATATATTGGTTAAAGACTAAAAGAGGTTTGATGTTAAAGAACTGCACCAATAAGGTATGGGCTCAAACCGTTCATGGAATTAGATTGGTTAAACCCTAAAAAATTGTGGTTGCCATGGGAGTCAAACAAAACAAGTAGTAGAAGATAAATGCTAGAGCTTAAAAAGGGAAAATTGAATCAGCACCTGCTCATAGGGCAAAATCTTCTCACAAAAAACCACCTAATCTCTCCTATTAAACTTACCATTTAGAGGATTCATTTTATTTCCCTATGAGCTTATAATACGCATACAAACCTGAGCCAATAAAACCCAGAAGTTGCCCAATAACATTTAGCTGCAAACACAACAAATTAAAGACTTCAGAAAGAGCAAATAAGGATGGTTAGGGAATGGTTGCAGCAATTGGATCGGAGCAGGTATTTTACTCACCAGGTCAAAAGGAAGGCCGCCAAATATCATCCAACCAAGTCCAATTGTAAATAGATCCTATATTATTACGAAGTAACAAGGTCAAAAGAAATAGAAGTAGGGCATTAACGTAAGAGGAAATCTAATTAAGTATGAACAACAAAATGAGCAAGGGAAATAAAAGAGAAGCTGTGGAAGTACCTTCAGATTACCACATATTGTTTGTGTCACTGCTGAATTTAGAGTGGTGTTCAGAAATATACTATAGTTCAAGAAGAAAGCCAATGTGCATGAGCAAAACATCACCACCTGACCATAAAAAAGAGTTTCAAGAGTAAATATATTTTACTACAAAAGGTCTATATGCTTGACCACGAGAAGCAAATTAGTTTTTCTTTTCCAACAATATGTGGAGTGGGAGGATCGAACGTCAGACCCATGTAAATTGAGTTGTGCTCAGGTTGGCCCAAACTAATTTTTTTCATTAAATAAAATTGTTTGTGCGGATATTTATAGAGCCAATAAAGATATTTGTGTAGCAAACATGACTTACTAGAAATCCAGGTGAAAAAAGATGAGGAAAGCTAATAGTTGCCTCCAAGTCACCCCGTATAAATGTCCAGAATAGTAAAACTGGAGCGCATAATACTCCTACAGTGGATTCACAAAGGAAAAAAACGTCAGTAGAAGGATACAATTACCTGATTGTGTAAGCGGGACAGTGGGAAAAACCAAAAAAATCAAACTTGACTAAGAATCAGGTAGCTCACCGTTGCACCACATGAGGCCAAAGCTATTAAGACCACTAGATTTTCCTAACATAGGGTATTGAAGAAAAAATATTCAGCTACAAAAACAAAGATGTTTCTCCATCCAAAAGTCCTTAACGGAGGAAAATAAAATGAAATAAAATAAATGAAGAGAGGAATACATGGAGTAGAAAAAAAAAGAAGTCAAACTACCAATGCGGGAAATAGTTGCAAGGTAGATTGCTGTGGTGATGTTGGACATGAAAACAATAGAATATCCATATACGTCAAAGGACAAATCGCGAGCTCCAGCAATAAATGCACCGAGAACTATCAAACCAACACTGATAAAATTCTTTAAACTTTCAGTTGAATTATGAAATCAGAACCATTTCCACCGAAATAAAATATCTAAGTTAATGAAATAAATCAAGCAAGGGGAAAAACAACTGTCCCTGGCTACAAACTCAAATGAAGAAGATAAGAGGGGAATAAGGATTTTGACTGTGCAATTCTAGACTCCAAATGCATGAATCCCTCGACTAAAAGCTAACAAAGAGTGATGAAAAATAATTCTGATGAAATCATCTATTTCTCTATTTCGAAAATCCAAAATTCTCAGACAAAATTAGGCAGGAGATGTTACACAACCCTCACTAGAAGATCAACTCATAGTACATCTAGAATTTTCAAAAGAACAGCAGATCATGAAGTTGAAGAAAAGGCAAGGATATGCACGTAGCAGCTGCAGATCTTACCTTCCAACAACTGAGTAAGTATACTTTTGTCCTGCCAGAAGATATTCTACAACCATTGTGAAAACAACAGTGGTTCGCCTGAGGGTAGTGTACATGGGAACATTTACTCCACGAACAGACTCCATAGTAGCTAGCTTTCAGGAAGAAATATTGGAGTTTGTACACATCAATAATGTATGAAAGAGATAAAGCATCTACCAATTCTCATAAATACTTTAAATTTACCATGTAAAGCAAATACGTCCCTGCAAGAGGACTGGTTTGCCTCAATGTCTTCATTGGAACCATTGAAGTAGCATTATCCGAAAAGGAATCACCCACCGTAAAAGATATGATTTTCCAGCGTCTCAATGCATATAGAAAAGAACATGAACATACCATCTGCACAGCAAATAAGGAAAAAATTTGTCTTTAACAACAAAACAATGTCTCAACAACCAATTGTTATTGGTGAAAGAAACACGAAACATGTGACCATAACCATGCCATAATTAAGCAGTGAACATTTAAAGATCGTGGCAATAAAAAATGATATCAATCAGTACAAAATATCGGAACCGGATAAAAAGGACAACAATAAGGAATAATAGCACAAAACGTAGCAGTTTCACTATCCTTAACACCTAATATATTCTATAGAAGCAAAAGAAAAACATATACCAGTCTAATACTACATTCTACGGACAATGCTCTCCACTAAAAATGTCCAGAACTATAAGATAAAAACAATTGCGTATACCATTCTCTCTAAAACAACAATGATTTTCCAAATCCAAGTATTTCACTAACAAGAGTTGATCAAACTTCAGAGAGATAACCAAGTAAGACATTTACCTGAACGAGTGTAACAACGTTTGCACTTGGAAAATTATAAGAAGATAGCGCTGCTTTGTTGAATAAAACCAACAGCACTGCATAAATGATAAGAAACCTCTAGTAAGACAAAATTGAACAATAATCAACATCATAAAGTTGGCTCCCAATCATCAATCAAACGGACTACAGAACACCATCAACTGTACAGAAAGCCGAACAGAAAAACTAATTCATTCTTCAATACTAATTCTTCAGCGGATCATTATCAGTAACAAAACTGTACATCAAGCAACTCAAAACAAAGGATATCACAAACGTTGAATCAATTACTCAACACGAACACCAATCATGCCAAATTCTTCAAAAACAGTAACACAAGTAGAAAAACATTCTAAACGGAAAACTTAATACTCAGAAAACAATATGCGTATAAAAAAGTGAACACTGCGGAAATAGATCTGAACATCAATTGGAAAGCCACAGGAACCAAAGACCGGATTCAGATACGATTACACGTACCTGCACAAGCCATGTAAGAGAGAGCAGCATAGGCTCCTCGTTTGGTCATGGAGGATCCTCTAAAGAGCTTCTCATCGCCTCTGATCAATCGTTCTTTCTCTTCAGTGCCGTGAGGAGGATCCGACACCGGCAGCATCAAATTCTTCTCGGAATTCGACGGCTTCAATGACATCGTTGAGCTTGCCTTCGCTGTGAATAGTAGAAATGGATTAGGAATTGAGATTCGGGAGAAGAACACGACGATATGGAGCGCGAAAACCGTTTGGGAGACGCCAGGTTAAGGGAGGCCAATGGAAAAACAGAAAGAACCGATTCTTGAATCGGTGAGTTGTCAAACGCGGTTATTGAGTTGACTCGCTCGCTCCGTTTGAATTTTCTTCTTTTTGTAATTTGGCCGTCGTTACCGTATTCGAACCGGTTGAGCTTTCAAAAAATTAAGCATTTATTATACACAAAATTAAGAACTATCACAATTTTTTAAATTTTAATTTACTTTAATAAACTTTGGGTTATTAATTTAAACCTTAGTGGTAATTATTATATCAATTTCAACCTAAACTTTTATTAAGGGTATAATTTTATAGATTTAAATTCTATTGTTATATCTTCCTATTTTGATTTTTAAACCTAACTTTTGAAAATCTTATTGATTTAAATTTATTCATCGTGAGAATATTTATATACAATTGTGTAGAATTTATTTTAATGGGTTGTTTTTATTTTATTTTATTTAGTTATTTTACTCGAGGGATGCTCATTTTAAAAGTTTGAGAATTAAAAAAAACGTTTTTAAAAGTTTAGAGATAAAAAAAGAAACAGATATAAAGTTTATGAACCAAAATAATGTTTAAACTTAATTTATATTGTGTTTTGTTTGAAAGTAGGGTGTTAAATATTTAATTTTTTTTTCCGATTAAACTTATAGATTATTACAAGTGAATCGATTTCGAATATTAAACTTGTCAATGTATCGATTCTTATATGTTGGTAGACTTCTTCAAATACTGACTTCTAAAAACTGGATTACAATAATTGTGAATGGAAAATTTGAAAAGAAAAGTTATTTGGAAGTATAAATTGATACGATCATGTGAGCTTAAATGTTTAGTTGATAAAATTACGAGTCTCACATAATGTTTATCCAAGAAAAACATGAAGGAAATGTTAAATTGATATAAGTATAAAAGTTTGTGGTTTAAATTAATGCAACCTTCGAAGTCTATGATATAAAATCATATTTATCGAAAAAAATTATATTACACATGATGAAAAATCTTAGGTTCCCTCTCATCTATTCATACTGATATGGAGAGAAAATTTGAGAATATCTATAACCAGATCTCTAGAAGACAAGACTTTATACAATCAATATTATCAAAAAAGTATGTTGATTAGTATATCAACCAGAAAGATTGGGATAACAGACCCAAATTTCTTTTAAAGGACGAATTCATTGCTAGGGTCTACCAAAAGGCTAAGGAAGCTAGTATTCGTGATTAACGAACCACTCACTTGGAAGACTACTACTAGAAAAGAGATTCTTTCGGATTATCCTCTAGAGGAAGAAGCCTCTTTTCCGCATCCTAAAATGCCAAGTGCTGCAATCATCTCTTCACCATACAAAACAATTGATGAAGAGAAAACAAAGACTGTTGGTGTTAGAGAGATAGAAAATATCCAATAGCAGCTCAATTATTCCAACAAGGTCTGACCACTTTATCAAGATCTATTGAAGAAATGAGACCTGAACAATCGGGAAAAATTCTGACACCTCCAAACCGACCAAGATTACCTAAGATTGATTCTAATCGACCAATCTTGCAACCAAATTCCCTTGTCATCAAGCTAAAGGGATCAAAAACATCTGAGCTCTTAGAAAAAATAAACCAAAAGCTTTCAGAGACATCTATTTCAAAGGATGACCCAGAAACGTCCTATAGAAAGGAATGGGAAACGTCAATATGATTCGTTATGAATCTCAAAAGCTTCTTCCTATAAAGGTTTTGTAACACTGGTATGAAGAATCACTACAAACGACTATCTCCTTCATATCTTGGATAGGATGACTTGTGTCCCGACTTTCGCTCGTTCGATAGAAGTAACATCGAAACATGGAATATTGATGGATGTTATGAGGGCAAATGATGATCAATTTCCAAGAAATGTTTGTTGCTGCAACAAGCTATCTTCGGAGAATGAGTCAAAGGGAGATTGTCGAAACAATTACTGCAAGATTCACTGGAAACCTCAGAAGTTGGTGGCACAACCACCTAACCAATGAAAACAGGGAAGCCATAAAGGAAGTTGTTGTCGAAAAAACAGAGCAGGGAGCAAATGGTGACACTGTTACAATATAGCAGAACTCAGTCAACACATTAGTTTATGCGGCTATTAAACACTTTGTAGGGAGAACAACCCTACAGAGTGATCAATCTATGGAAGCTCATTTAGGAATGAAATGTCTTAAAATAAGCGACTTCAAATGGTATAAAGACACTTTCATGTCACGTCTTTATAACCTGACAACATGCATAGATGGTAATCTGGAAGCATAAATATGTAGAAGGATTACCTAGGTATGTTCGTGAAAGGTTCTACTCTACAATGGTTACAAACAGTGGAGGATCAGAGATTGATTGGGAAAGTATCTCGTATGGAGATATTAATTCCACAATTCAAAAGAGTCTTGAAATTTGCCAACAACAGATGCATGCTACCAAGATAGCAAAGGACTCCGACTACCACAAAGAATTGAGATCTTTCTGCAAACAGTACATAACCGATAGTACTCCTCCATCTAGAAAAAAGACTGGTTCGAAAAAATTCTTTAGCATGAATATTCAGAATGAATCAACCAAGTATGGTAGCCGAAAAAGGAAATACCATAATAAGGGAAAGAACAAGCGGATATTTTCTAAAGAAAACACCACTTGTTTTAGATGCAATAAGAAGGCTCATTACGCAAACAGTTGCCCTGTCTTCAAAAGGATCAACAAAATGGAGATTGATGAAAAAAAAAACAATCTCTATTGAGCGTTATCAAGACTGAAGAACTATCCTTTGACGAATAACAGTCATCTTCAGGGCAAGACAAAGATATGCTCAATGCCATCCTTGAAAATTCTTCGGAAGAACCATCATCATCTGATTATAAGTCGGAGAACGAAGAACCAATACCTTGTTCTGGTTGCATTAATGTCCTCACAAGCATCCAAAAAGGTCTTTTGGATATCATCGAAGAAGTCGAAGATGATGCCATTAGGAAGAAAATACTTTTGAGACTTTGGGAAGATTTAGAAACTCCCGATCAAAAGTTTAAAAATCCGATGAATTTCAGTTTTCAAGCTATTATGAATCTACTGTAAAAAAAAAAAAACATGTTGCTCTAGTTAAAATTTATGATCTCTAGCACGAAATCAAGGTCTTGAAATAGGAAGTTCAGGATAACAAGCAACAATATCTTATCTTGAAAATGTCGTTTGAGCAATTCAAGAACAGATAATTTCAAAAGATAATGTTGAGCATGTCGAATCTTCAAACAACCACATCAACATTATTAGCAAGATCTTTTATAAAAAAATGGGTAACCAAGGTCACTTTAAAGGTTAAAGATTACAAGTTCAAAGCGACAACCCTAATCGACTCTGGTGTTGATCAAAACGTTATCCAAGAAGGGACAGTTCCATCTAAGTACTTTGAGATTACCAAGGAAACTCACAAAGGCGCAAATAACAATACCCTACAAATCAAATACAAGTAATTAGATATATCAAACGACTATCAAATGGTTATCCGCTTTTAAATTTGCTACTTTTACAATTTAAAAAATGTATTAACATGGACTCTATTATCATAATTTTTTTTTTTTGCAATTTTTGCAAACGCCCTTAAATGATTTAATAAATATTCATAAATTAATAACAACAAACAAAAAAGAAATTAAATAGGCCAGAGAGATTGATGGATTTAAATGAAAAAGTTACTAATAAAAAAAACAAATATAGTAAATTATAGGATTATCAAATATCAATAAAGGACTCGATTAGTTATTGAATAAACTTCGATAAGATTTTCAATAACATCTACTTCTCTAACAAGAATTACGTAATAATCTTTTTTCCTTTTTTTTTTTTCTATTTTAGTAATCCAAATAAAAAATTTTAATTTTTTAAGGAATTTTGGATTAATTTAAATTAAAATTAGATAAAAATAGTTACTATGAACTAAATTGATTTACTTAATTTTAGAGTTTAATTTGATACAACAATTAGTTTGAAGTTTTAAGCTATAATTTTATAGCTTAAGGATTAGAATTGATCTTTTTGGACATTTTCAAATATAGAATAATAAATAGAAATATTTATAAAATATAGTAAAATTTTAAATTCTCTTAATCTATGTCTATCATTGATATAATATGAAATTTTGCTATATATATTTTCGATTGTTACATCATTTAAAATAATTCTTCCTTCTTTTTCTAAGTTGAAAGTGGGCATATCGTGGGATCATGTTCACCATGGGAGAAAACATAGCCATTGGTTACATTAGATGTCTCGTCTCTAACCATCTCAATTCATATATCTTTCTCTAGTAGTACTCAGTCTCCTAATTGTTTGTTTCTTGTCACTTGTTTATGTTTCTTTCTAGCTATTTTTCTACCACGATCTCGATAAATTACCTTCTAAAAAAAATGAAACCGGTAATCTCGTATACTTTTTGTTACTATGGTTTTGAATGTTGAAATAGTTGTGTCATTTTTCGTTTTGGTTTCTTTCTCTTCACTACCAACTAAAATTTCTCATTACAAAAAGGCAAATAACAATGGGTGAACGGGAAAAGTAACTTCTTTTTAGTAGTGAAATATGAAATCGGTAATACTTGAGTACATCCCAACAAGATGCATCTATTTTTGTGTATCCCTCGACCCTCCTAACCACTCACATCAAAAGAACATTAAAATATTTTAAAAAAAGAAAAACAAAAACAAAATTTGTCACATAACAAGTTATGTTTGATAAGTTGGTGGAGTGCACAAAGATAAGTGTTGTCTAGGATGCACTGAAAAATACATACAATGTAGTTTCTTTACAAAAAGTCGACTTTCAATTTTACTTTGCTGTGACAATTACAAAAATGCCTCTACTTTTAGTTATTCTTCTAAATTGCAAATTTGTATCCATTTTTGTATACATTTATCACATTTTTTTCTCCATACATTTTTTAAATATCTATTTAACGTAAAACAATTAACTACATTGTAACGACTTCCTATAATGCATTCGAGTAAAAAGTTGAGAACAAATCAAAGCGTCATGATGAATAATGGAGTAAGATATGCATGGTTCGAGAGATCAAGGAGAGCAAGATCGTGATAACAAAAATGGGTCCTATCTCCCCTACGTTTATGTTTCAATCATGCCCTAAAAAACTCTTACAATACTTGTATAGGACATTTCACATCATCATAGACAAATACAAACACAATTACTTCATGCAAACGTATGCAATCCCAAGGGGTATTTTGAGGGCCAATTTGGGTAAGAGATTTACATGAACATGAATGTTTCTCTTTTCCTACCATTTTGTTTATATGCCCTTCCCCCTTCATTTATTTATTTGTGGGTCCTTTGTGCCATCATCTTGTTTCTTTTCATTTTTGTATCCAAGTGTGTCAAAAATTTTAAACACTCACATCATGATGTTTTGAAACATTAAGATTTTAAAAATAAAATGTATATTTAAATCTTTTTTTTTTAATTATATGCGAATAATAATGTTAATTTTCGGTCCCTTAACTTTTAAACACATTCTATCTTAGTTTTAATCTACCAACGGTTTGTTTTTGATGTTGAACTGTCAAATTTGTTATATTTTAGTTTTTAAACTTTTAAATCATATATTTAAGTCGTTCTTATCCTATGAATATAGTCATTTTAGCACTTACATTTATTTTGTTTTGAGGATGTGTATTAGCGTGTTTATACGAGCATATTTTTCCAGTAATATATGTTAAGCGGATTTTGGATGGAGAAATAGCATAGAAAACATAATACAATATGATAGTTCATAAATCAAACAACTCAAATTAGTCCTAACGAACTTAGTTTATCAATAATTGACATGATCTTTCTTCTTATAAATGGAAGGTTTGATCGTCACCCATGTAAAAGAAAACACAAATTAAGTTTGAACGTTTGTGGACTAAGTATTTAAACCAATTAAAATCCAGATATTTTATCTTGTTTAGATAGGTTCAAGGCATGTTAGTTTGTATATATCTATTCGTTACAATGTTATTAAAATTTCTGCTAACTTATATCAATGGGTCAAATTTAAAAGATTCACATCATATATATTGCTTAAGAAAGAGGATATTTTTGTTGCAAAACGTTACTTTAATTAGAACTCATCCTTTTATAATTAAATCAACTTAGACCTATTTATATTAATTGAAAACTCTAACCTTTCAAATTTGAATAACATTTGTTAGGTTTTTTGTTTTGAAAATAATTAATGCATAGTTGATTTTGATTTTGTATATGAAATCATTATAAATCAATTTTGGTGGTATGAAAGACATCCAATCGGATCTGACCGGATCAAATATCACCGAGAAGAGAAAGGCAAACCAATAATGATTCGATTGTAAAAGATAAAGGAAAAGAATTTGATGTTCATGTGATCTCTTCAGAATATTTGCTGAAATTCTGATTACATTTTACATAATATTCGTTTTCTTTGAAGGCTTTCAAAATGTGTAAAAAAATCAATGGCGGATTGCGATCGAGCTGTACAATATGCTTCCCCCTGCAAATGCCAGCTTTTCATGTCAGTTACATCTCTTTTGGGGTCTACTAGGCTTCATCCATGCAGGCTTCGACATTGACACGACCAATTCAATCGATTTCGTCCCTCCAATGGCCGCTCGCTGCCGAGAACATCAGTTTCATTGCCCTAATTTTCGATGTCACGTGGACTTCAATTGAACTTGCCCGCTCAGCTCTAGACAACTCCTTGCCCTGATGGCCTACGCTTTTCGCTTGGATCCAGCTGCAAGGTAAAGAACTCTGAACATATACCAAACGTATGCATGGTGTTTGTTAATTTGTCTAAGACAAATCTTTTCCCCCCCTTTTTTTTGTTCTCTCTTTCTTCTATTATATGTACTAGTATACTCCGACAAAGGGAATCGTTTTTATTTTATTTGGGCAAGACAGAAAGGAACTCAAGTACGAAAATTATTGAGGTGGAAAGAACTGATGAAGGGAATGTTTTAGTACCCCCTATTATCATGGAACTTTGAATTATCAGAGTTCATGCATCATGATTCATTTTGACAACATTTAGCCGACAATTTGGACTTGCTTAACGTTTAATTGCGACAGGGAGCTTATGTGTTAACCCAAGTCCACATAAGAAAATGACCCATATTCAGAAATGGAAGGGTTTAGATATTTAACTTTTGGGATTGATTAGTTTTTTTAATGTAAATCTGCTCTTAGTCGTTCCTTTCATGATCTGATTGCAAAAGTTGATGATAGCTTAAGCATATCACGCGTACCGTGATGAGATTATTTTGGGAACTATTTAATTGCTCTCTTCTGTCAATGGAATATCTGATATGTGTCAATATATCAAAATCATAGTACATAAGATGCTGTATTACCCTAATTAATGTTCGTTTTATTTGGAATTTAATGGTGTTTTGAAGTGTTAAGCATTGGGAATTGACGATCAAGGACTTTGTTGAATCAAGTTAGGTGCTTGGCCTACTTAATTTATGATATGTTTCTACAGAAATGACTACATGACCAAACTTGTATTCATTTAGTAGTATTTTTCTGTGAACGTGTCCATATCACTGCCCTTCTTTCAGCAGACCCAACTTCCATTGTTGTCTCTCTCTCTCTCTCCTTACCCAGTTGTCTTCTCCTTCACTCTCATATCCACACTGATACACGTATAAATAGTCCAAAGTTGCTAACAAAACTACCCATTATTCGATCCACTGCTACTGCTTGCCAACATCATCTCATTGCTTTTGAATTATTTGAAAACAGGAAAGATTCTAATGGAGCTTCAACTTGAGCTAGAGCTTTCTGTTCCAGATCCCACCAGAGGATTCGACCTGAACAGGAATGCTTGTGATGGAAAAGATGTGTTTGGTTCAGATCCGAGGAGCTGTCTGTGTGCCGAAAGCACGAGCCATGGTAAACGCAACAAGCGTGGCTTTGAAGATGCTTTCTTTAAGACCAAAGGCTCGTTTAAAGAGATATCTTTGCTGCTGTGGAATGGTCACCCAAACAAGGAAGATGATGACAGGAAGGACACCAACCAGAGAAGCTCTTGTGCCATACACATGTGAGTTCAATTCAGACAACCGATTTTTTTTTCCTTTTACTTTCTTAAAATATTATTTAGCAGGGAACCAATTTAACACAACTTAGTAGATAAAGACGCCAATTATTATCCTTAATATCAGTTTGATATTCATCCCAAAGTTGTTGAACTCGAAAAAATGTATTTTTATGTAGAAAGGGACTTTGAACATCTACTCATGAGGGTAGACGCTAGTATCTAACTACTTTAGTTATGTTCAAATAGGCCTTTACATAATTGATGTACTTCAAACAAGGAAACATATTTAGAGGGGGAAAATCATGCTTTAAACAAACATGTATAAAGGAAAATTTCATGCTTCAAATAAAATACAAACCAACTCCTTTTTTGAATATATATAATATGTCTGTTTTTAAGTTAAGACTTTAGTTTTATTTTCAATCATAGGCCTGACTTTCATTTTCAAACTTAGAATATAGTACAGACAACTCTAAGGCTATGATGCATTTGTTCTGTCACCAAGCATCTGGCCTGATGATTTGTTTCCAATTTTCATAACAGTATTGCTGTAGAGGAGAACAAAGCTGTGGGGTGGCCACCCATTGCATCATGGAGGAAAAGGCAGCTTCATGGGCTGCAACAGGGCGGCCCAGGTTCTGATAATTATTGGATGGAAGAAGATGAAGATGATGGAATTGTTTTTAACCCAAAATATGTGAAGGTGAAGATGGAGGGGGTACCGATAGCAAGGAAGATTGATGTGGGGATGTATAACTCATATCAGACGCTGAAAACTGCCTCGATCAACATGTTTTCCGATTCTTGCTGTGAGTGAACAGTTCTTCATAACTTTTTTATATTTTCTTCAAACTTGATCTCATAAGGTGCAGTTCTTGTTTTTGGTTTTCTGTTTTTGAAATTGAACCCTTCTCTAATCTACTTTTAAAATTGTTTGTGTTCACAATATCTTAGTCAAATTTTAGATTTTGGGTACTCTTGTTTTTGCTTTTAAAGTTTTGACTAAGAATTCAAAAATGTTTCTTGAGAGATCTAGATTTAAAACAGAAAATCAAAATCGTGAGGCAAAATGAGAGTGAAAAAAAGAAGAGTGAGCCATAATTCTCATTTTTTGAGTCATCTTGAGCATAAGTTAATTGGTTTAGCCTTTATGCATATATCCTTGACCGATGTTAGATGTTTGAAACTTCCAATCCCATTATGTTTTGGAACTCAAAATTATCCTGTTTTTAATATTAAGTGGTAATTAAATTAAAAATTTGATTCCAAAGTGAGTTTAGCTCAACAATAATTGGGCATGGCTAAACTCCTTAGAGATTAGAGGTTCGATTCCTCATCCCTACACGACATATAGTTAGTTTTAGTTGTACTCAAATAATTAATAATTAAATTTGAAACTCGACATTTTCTTATTAACAGATCAAAAGTGTGGGAATAGTAATGCCAGCTTAACTCTCACCTATCAGGACAAAGAAGGAGATTGGTTGCTTGCAGGAGATCTTCCATGGCAGTAAGCACCGTTTCTTTCTTTCTTTTTTTTCTCTCTGTCTCTCTCGTTAAAAATTTTAGCAATAGTACAAATCTGATCTGCAAAATTCAAAGTTGATGATTTTTGCAAAGATTCTCTTCTTTTCCCACTGTCTCTCTCTAGTCTCTATAGCCATGATTAGAACTTAGAAGTAAATATCATGAACTTTTATTCTATGAAATGATGATTGGATTCTGAATACAAGAAATAATGTTGTTCCACAGGAATTTTGTAGAGTCAGTACAATGCATGAAGATTATAAGAAGACAACCATCAAACTAATGGAAGAAATCCTTATGATTTTCTGAGTAAGGAGCTATTATTATATATGATATCCCAAAATAGAGAGAGGGGTGAGTGAGTTACTTTAGTTATGTTTAATTAGCATGTTTGTTATAAGAGTGGTGGAATGAGTTTCAAATTTTATTATGTTGTTTGTATAATTTAATAATACTTTGAGATCCCTCTGCCTAATCAAATAAATCAAATGGATGGTTTTGGATGTCACTCCAAGATTATCATTTGATTTTCCAATTTTAATGGGTAGCATTATACCATTTATATGTATCATTATATTCAAAGGAAGGAAAATAAAGTCCTTTTGGTATATGAAAATTTTGAAACTAGGACCTGTTTGTTTTACATCACGTATTTTAATTGAAACCTTATGTTAAATAACATAGCATATGCTTAATGGATGTATGAGTTCTCCAAATATTTAATAGCCTTTTTAATTTTCTTGTGTAATAGATTCTCAGCACATTTAACCTTTCATGAGAGTTAGTAGAGAACACAAGTTATATAATGCTAAACCAATTAACTTGGATCAAATGTATTGACATGACTTTCGTTTCAACTTCTAGAAGTTAGAAAGAAAAAGTATACTATAATTCTACCATCATATTTTCCAAAAGCAACGGGAGGAAGGGGATGGTGAAAAGATTTGGATATTTTTTAAAAGAAAAAAGAGTTATGGGTCATTCAGGAGCTTTTTCATATCATTCCATTTTTAAAGTCCTTTTAGATCTGATCCATCAGCTCTTGTCTGGTCGAGTATTAAGGCTTAACCATGATAATGTTGTTATTCCTAAATAGTTGTAAATATAACAATTAGATTTATTCTTTAATTTTCTCTTAAGTAAATCCATAAGTTGAAAAGAAAAAAAGACCAATTTCTAAGATCGGAAAAATAAGTTGAGTTTCGATTAAATCATCCATAACTATTTGTTTCGCTTTTTTTTTTTTTTTTTTTTTTGAGAAATGTTTATTTCATCAATGGCTGTCAATTAGTATACTTTGTTGGGTATTATTAGAAATTATTAGCTGTGTATTTGTTGTAGGGGTGTGTGTGGCTGAAATTTGCATGTGGCTGAAATACTTCATAGCTATGCATCTATTTGCTACTAAATAAATTATTGAACAAAAAAATGTTTATAAGAATCATTATTTTGGGTTAAATAGCAAATTTAATTTTCATACATTGAAGACTATTTTTTAGAATTTTATCAAATCATAAAATTTATTTATGAGATATGAAGTCTTATCAAACTATATATATTTGATTTTATTAAAAAAAAAAAAAATCTCTTTTGAATTGTTTCCTTAAAAGTTTTAAGTTTTAATTTTGGACAAATTTAACGTTTTTGCCATGATTTCAATTTTTAAAAAAATATATTTAACTTCTTTTACTTATTAGCATCATTTTTCAAAATTTGACTTTTTTTTTCTTTTTTTTTTTTTTTGTTATTTATTAACTTCAATTGAATTTTTTGAGAAAACGAAAAACTTATTCGTGTAGGTGTTAAGTTTTGGTAGGTTAACAACAATGAATAATTTTTCTTAAATATGTCTTAACATGTGTATCAAACAATATAATATATAAAATGTATAACCAACGTGAGATAGATTACATAGACGAAGTGACACATGACATTTTAACTGCCTAGTGGACATCTATTTAATTATATTTATAATATGTTAGTGTTTTTACTAATAAAAATATATAGTATTTTAATCTAATAATTATTATAATTAATTAATGACATGGACAAGAATGAAGGGGGCAACATTACAACATTGAGAATATCAGTCTTATCCTAATTTGACAATGAAGTGTTGAAAAACCGACCGATTGAATTAATATAAATATTCGATGAAAGGTGTAATTTTTTTTTTTAGAAAAATGTGTAAGTTGATATAATTGACATTGACATTATGTTTAGGCTATTCATCTAATTATTCTAAGATGATTCGAACATCTCACTTTAAAGATGAAAGATCGTATTACTGTTAAGCTAAACTCACTTTGATAATTGGTTACTTAATTAATCATAACTTGCGTATGATAAGTAGGTACATGAGTTGAGTTTATAGTATTTTTTGGACCAATCAGAAGTTGACTGCTCAAATAGGATCTCCAACCCAACTCTTAAAATTTGAGTTTAGTTGGGTTAGATTGTCTGTTTTTTCCTTCTGAAACCTTGAATCCTTGAGAAATACAAGTGTGAGTGATTCAAGTTGGATTGGGTCAACTTGAACCTTTTTAAAATGTAACTCAATACCCAACCCAACCCTTATAGTTTTGGTTGGATATCTAGGTTATTTGAACACACTCAATGACAAAAAAAAAATATTGTTGTTAATTATGTTCGAAAAAACTGATAAACTCTACGTTATTGTCTTTATAAATGCATTAACATAATTTTATATGAGGTAAATTTGGACTTCTGATTTCTTCCTCATCCTACAATTTTATTCATTTTGAATTTGGCATCATAGTCATTTCTCGATCGTACGAGTTTCGACCAGATCTTTTTAAAAAATTACATTTTTTATGGGTATGAAACATGTCACACTAGTAAACCTACCCAACAAATGTGTTCTAAATTGTTGTCAATATCGTCTTTAATTTTTTATATGCTGCCCTACAAAATTGTCCTTTTGTCCCCTAAAGTTACAAAATAGAATTTAAACTCACATGCCATTCTTTAATCTTGATGTAATTTTGTGAACTATCTTTTGCACCCTCTCATATTTTGTTTTGAATCATCTTCTTGAAGAGCATCTTTTTCAGGTTTATTGGTTTTGTAATGAAAAGTATAGGGTTTTATTACCTCTCCAACTATCTCGCCATTAGGTAGAGTTTTATTGGCCCAAGCACTTATTTGTTGAGGAGAAACTAATCCAATTCTTTGTTGAATAAAAAGGCTTATAAATCTAACTCTAATACGGCTAGAAAAACTTTGGGTTAGGCCTTGTTAACGTATAGTAATGATATGGTAAATACTGTACACAACAATGTACTAAATTAGAGAATTAAGTATATTATAACATTTGTCCCACCCTCACCCCACTCAATAAATAATGAATAACATAAAAATGTGGGTGCATGATGGGTCTTATGTCGGTTGATAAAATACATTATACTATTTTTAAAATCAAATTCTCAAACAAAGTTTCCGACTCAAGAGTTCGAGGTTGATAACGTAAGAATAAGTCGGTAGAATTAGGAATAAGCATAGTAGGTCGAAAAATCGAAACAATCGACCAAATCGAAGTCGATCGGTCGAAAGAAGGTAAAGCTTTGGTCGGAGTCGATTTTTATAAATATACAACAAATTATATTTTTTTCAACCAACTTGTGGTCTAAATCGTTGGAAAAATCGTTTTACTTACTCCATCAAGAAAATGTTTTTAAATAAATACCGCTCCCCCAAATGTTGAGTTAGGCTTATTTTTTTGCAAAACCGTCGCACTTACTCCATCAACAAAAATGTTAAAAAAAATTATTTCAATTTCATTTCATCTTATGCACTGTATTTTTATTTGTCTAATTTTAGTCTATATATATATTATATTGTTAATTTCGTCCTCCAAAGACGTTTCTTAATCAAAATTGGTTAGATAATATTTTTTTTAATCCAAGATCTTAAATAATATATGTGTTTGGTGTTTGAGTTTTCAAAACATACCTTTTAAGTTTTTAATAAGAATGAAATGAATTTCGCCTCTAAGTTTTTAAAATATAAATATTTTTAATCGTTGAACTTTTAAAAGATAAATCGAAAGAATTTGTGCACTCTATATTTTTATCCTATTATTTTAAATTAGAAAAGTATATATTTTAAAAAATTCAATCACCTCTTAAATTTTTTTTTTTTTTTTGTAATTCAAAATTGTCATATACATAAAATACTAATAATAAAATGCGTTGGGAACCTTTTACTTCTTATAATATATTGGAACTAAAATAATATTTTTAGAAATGGAGGGATTCAATGTACCAATGAGACAGAAAAGATATGCTATGAAACTAATACAAATTCTTCTAAATCACTAAAATTGTAGTTTCTGTCAATATGAGTATAACTCAACTTACATAGCATATTTATTATCAATCTCAAGATTATAAGTTCGGTTCCCTCATCAACACTTTAATTATAACACCTTTGCAAAAAAAAAAAAAGATTTCTAAGTATTTATTATCAAGCTATGTAAAATGAGTCAACTTATTCATAAACGGTCACAGGTAAAATTTTGCTATAATTAAAAAAAAAAAATTCAGTAATTTTATCCTCTAAAATAATTACTATTTTAAATTTTATTTAAACCACAAATACTAAATTTAAAAATTTAAAGATACTTAATCATCTAAAAATTCAAAAAAAATCAAATATAGACAAATTATTTACGCTTCGTATAACAAAAAATAACTGAAGAAACTAAATTTAGTATACTTATAAATATTTGACCAAAAGTTCTGTTTTTAATAACTTTTAAATATATATAAATAGAGAGAGTAAAAAAGATATTTTAAGTTTTAAACCGACAAATTTGTGGTTAAATTTGGAGGAAAAGGAGAAGAGGCAGTCAAATAAAAAGTGAAGAAGTTGACCAACAAACTAACACCGCCCGACGGTGAATAAATATATACAATTAAAAAGAAAAGAAAAGAAAAGAAAAGAAAAAGAAATGGAAAATTAAGGCCGTAAACCGCACGCGTCGAATGCGTGATTATGCTTTTCTTTCGACATCCCCTTTTCACCTTCCCTAATAAAATCCCTCTTTTCTTTTCTTTTTTTTTAATTTCCTTTTCACCCGAATTTTTAAAACTCAATTTTTTAAGAAATAATTTTGTCTTTTAATTTTAAAAAGGCAATAATTATGGTTGTTTTTCCAATATAAAAAAAATAGCAATATATATATATATATATATGATATTTTAAAAAATAGCAAAATAAATTAAAATATTTATAAACTATAGCAAAATTTTGGATTTATCCATGATAGTCTTCTGTCACTCTAACATATCAATTACTAGAATTTGCTATAGGTTGTAAATATTTTGTAAAATTTTCTATTTTGAAATTCCTCTCTCTATATATATTATAAATATTACAAAACATCACATTAATAAATTTTTATCACTAATAATAATTTATTGAATATAGTTTTTGATATTTTAAATATAAGTGCAGATTTCAAAATCTACTTGTAAAATATAATAGTATTATTACCTATGTTCTTTATTTTATGGGTTGATTTTTGTAATTTGGAATTTTTGTTGTCGTTTTGTTATTTAAAATAATTTTTTCAATAACTTTTTTTTTTTTTTTGGTACTTTTAAAGAATAAGATTGTGATGAGTTAAACTTAAATTTTTAGAAGAGAAATTGTTATGAATATAAAAAAAAAAATTAAAACTATTTATAAAATTGAGCAAAATTTTCAAATAAGCGGTTAAAGGTTTGATGAATTTTTCTATTTTGTAAATAGTTTCGATATTTTGTTATTTCTGAAAATGTCCATCTCTAAAATTTCAACAAAGTTAAAAAAAACTAAAATAAAAAATGATTTTTTTGGATAACAATTTGATATTTAAAAACACTTCTTTGTTTTTTTTGTCTATTAGTTTCTACATTCTTATTGTCTTACATTTTAGAATTTTCTTTCTCAAGATTTCAAGAAACAAAATATCTAAAACCAAAAGAATTGTCAAATAATATTATAACTTTTAAACACTTAAAAAAATCCAAGTCTATAGTTGTAAAAAGATGAAAACTATTAATTAAAAAAGTTGTACAACCATCATTTTCAAAAAAACCAAATAGTTATAAAATAAACATTTAATTATTTTTTAAAAACTTAAAAATTTGTTAATATTTAGATTTAAATTTTGTTAATAAATATTAAATTTTCTTAACGAGTAGATTAGTGAAAAAATATTTTAAATAAACTATAGAAAATATTTACAAATATAATAAAATATCGTATATTTGAAAACAACCCTAGAATAGAATGTGTATGGTTTAAAGGTGAGTCGAAAATGTTGTATTATCAATCAGTTCATAGTAAATCTACCTGTGCTGGGAGGCCACATTTTTTTATTTTTTAAACTTACTTAAAATTCAAAAATGGGCGTTTGGGAAATATATAAAATTAAATTTCAGATCTATGATGGGAGAAAAATGAACGGGTAGGATGCATTGGATTGTTCTCCGACTCCAACTCCCCGCACTTAGATCCACCCGTTTCCTACTGCAAAACACCGACTCCGATAACATCGCTCCGAATCTCTCACTCTTTTTCATCGCTTTTTTTTCCCTCTCTTCTCCCTTTCTCTCTCTCATCTCCTTCCAGAACCTCCCTCAATTCCGCCGCCGTCACGCCGATCTGAAGGATTTCATTGCAGATCCAGGTCCTTCATCTTCCAGTGCTGGTGAGCTCGATGAGTTTGATGGTTTTATTGTTTACAACACTCGTGATTTCTTTCATTGCTTGATTTATGTTGGATTTAATCTATTTGTTGTTGTTTTTATGTTTTTATAGTTGTGTGGACTGTTTACTGAGGAAAGGAAGTGAGGATCGAGTACCAGAGGAGGCGAGGAGTTTATTGAGGGTTTTGAAATGGCGCCTAGTACGATCCGGAAAGCGGTCGGAGCTCTGAAGGATCAGACGAGTATTGGAATTGCGAAGGTTGCGAGTAATATGGCGCCGGACCTTGAGGTGGCGATTGTGAAGGCGACGAGTCATGATGATGATCCGGCGAGTGAGAAGTACATCAGGGAGATTTTGAGCTTGACATCTTATTCTCGTGGATATGTGAGTGCGTGTGTTTCGGCGATTTCGAAGCGTTTGGCTAAGACGAGGGATTGGATTGTGGCGCTTAAGGCACTCATACTTGTGCATAGGTTGTTGAATGAAGGGGACCCGGTGTTTCAGGAGGAGATCTTGTATGCTACTAGAAGGGGTACGAGGCTGTTGAATATGTCTGATTTTAAGGATGAAGCTCATTCGAGCTCGTGGGATCACTCGGCTTTTGTTCGAACTTATGCATTCTACTTGGATCAACGGCTGGAATTGATGTTGTTTGAGAAGAAAGGTGGTAGTGCAAGGGGAAATCCCCGTGGGGATGATAGATTTGATGGAAGAGATGACTTTAGATCTCCGCCCCCGAGGCCTTACGATAACGGTTATGGCGAGTTTAGGGGAGAAAGAGAGTATGGAAACTATGGTGGAATGAGGAGGTCTAGATCTTATGGTGATGTGGGTGAGTCTACGGGCAGGGACGGGCAGGGGCAGGGGCAGGGGCGTAACAACAAGGGGCCTGTGACTCCGTTGAGGGAAATGACGATCGAGAGAGTTTTTGGGAAGATGGGACATTTGCAGAGACTGTTGGATAGATTCTTGTCGTGTCGACCAACTGGGTTGGCGAAGAATAGTAGGATGATTTTGTATGCTTTGTACCCTCTAGTGAGGGAAAGTTTTCAATTGTATGCAGATATTTGTGAGGTTTTGGCTGTTTTGCTTGACAAATTCTTTGATATGGAGTATTCTGACTGTATGAAGGCATTTGATGCTTATGGTAGCGCGGCCAAGCAGATTGATGAGCTAATTGTATTTTATAATTGGTGTAAAGAAACAGGCGTTGCTAGATCCTCTGAGTATCCCGAGGTGCAGAGAATCACCAGCAAGTTACTCGAAACATTGGAGGAGTTTTTGAGGGAAAGAGGGAAGAGGCCAAAGAGTCCGGAGAGAGAGCCACCTCCGCCTGCGCCTGAAGAGGAAGAAACGGCACCTGATATGAATGAGATTAAAGCTCTTCCTCCACCTGAAAATTACACTCCACCTCCGCCTGAGCCCGAGCCCCAGCCTGCACTCAAACCTCAACCGCAAGTCACGGACGACTTGGTCAATCTGAGAGACGATGCAGTTAGTGCAGATGATCAAGGTAATAAACTGGCATTGGCTCTGTTTGCTGGTCCAGCAGCTAATGGTGCAAACGGATCCTGGGAAGCTTTCCCTTCCGATGGACAGCCAGAAGTAACCTCTGCTTGGCAGACCCCGGCTGCTGAACCTGGCAAAGCCGATTGGGAGTTAGCTTTGGTTGAGACAGCAAGCAATTTATCAAGGCAGAAAGCAGCACTCGGTGGTGGACTCGACCCATTGTTGTTAAATGGCATGTATGATCAAGGAATGGTTAGGCAGCACACTAGCACTGCACAGCTGAGCGGTGGAAGTGCAAGCAGTGTAGCTTTGCCCGGCCCCGGAAACAGCAAAACTCCTGTACTGGCTCTTCCAGCTCCGGATGGAACTGTCCAGGCAGTGAATCAGGATCCTTTTGCAGCATCGTTAAGCGTTCCACCTCCTTCTTATGTGCAAATGGTGGAGATGGAGAAGAAACAGCATCTCCTCATGCAGGAACAGCAGTTATGGCAGCAGTATGCAAGAGATGGGATGCAAGGGCAGAGCAGTTTGAACAAAATCAGTAACCCCCCTGGTTACTACAACATGGGCGCGGCACCAATGGCTCCGATGCCCTACGGAATGCCTCCAATGAACGGAATGGGCGGGTATTACTACGTTCCTCAATGATATATATGCTTGCATTTTACATATATATATATATATAGATATCTATATACTCTGTTCATCTTGTATTTTTATGTATTTCTTTGCCTAATGATATAATTTTTGTTTCCTTCTGCAATTTGTGCGAGAAAAATGGTGTGGAACTTTGTTTGACTGTGGACAGCTGATATTGTTTTATGGATTTTGATAATGGAAGTCTCATAAATCCCTACTCTAATTCAAGCATCCACACATCCCAGATTCGAAATTTTCCCATCTTAGTCTTAATTCTTAGGTTTCAATACTACTTTAGTCTATTCTTAGGTTTATGTTCTATCAATTTTGATTCAAGTGAAATGTTCATTTTAGTCCAACATTTGTTCATTTGTTCATTTGTTCATTTTGATACTTGTACTTTCAACTTTAATTCATAGCCGTCCATATATTGATTTCAAACAATATGTGGAATAGAGGATCGGAGTTTGTTGATCATACAAGTTTTTGCCAGGACGTGGGCCACACATATGATATGATTTCTGTTAACTACATAAATTTGAAAATATGCAACAAGAGGGAATAAATATATGATATAAGATTCAAAACTTGTTGATAACTTTTAGATTTTGATCGTACTCCTCCTAGTAACCAGGATAAATGATACTCAATCAATTGCCACGTGTGATCTGACTTGGATTTCCTCCAATTGCAAAAGGCAAGTCTTCTATTCTTAGAACTTCAATTCAACAAATTCTTTAATGTTTCAGTCAAATATACATTGCTGTTATTGGTTGTCAAATTTGATTCATTTCATCAGTTGACTAATTGTTTATGTTCAATAAATATGGCCCAATTTTTGCTGGATTTCATTTGGGCATCTACAGCTCTGTCAAATGCTATTCATCTGTCTTTGCTTTCTTGCTTTATTTTTTATTCACAATCACTTCGGCTTTGAAATTCAATGTTTTGTAAATTCAAAAATAATCAATAGTGATAGTGATGGATTTTTTTTTTTCAAATATTTTGACTGTGTATATCAATATTCTCTATCCTTAATAGACTTACTTTGTTATATTTACAATTTTTTAAATATGTTTTCGTCCCTTAGTTTTTAAATAATAATATTGAAAAAATAATATTGAAAAAAGAATCCAGCGGCCATTGGCTAAAGTTATTGAAATTGAAAATAAAGAAAGAAAGAAAGAAAGAAGGAAAGAAGGGGAATTGGAAAACTCACTTTATGCTAATGATGGGCCGGGACTTTGAAGGTTGGCCCAAAAGGAATTCCAGGCCCATTCTTCACTAACCTCAGTGGGCCTAAGACCATTATTGGGCTTCATCTTTTTAAGAGAGAACTTTTGTTTTTTTGTTGTTGATATTTGGCTAATGGTAGAGTTGCAAGTCTTATTAGCAGTCATAACATAACACAACCTAAAAAAATTGTATGTGTAACCAAATTTAGATTCACCTCTTTGAATATCAAACCATTTGTAAGATTCTATAATTTGATAAAGTCTTATAAGGATAAATTTTGCTATATTTATAAATCATTATAATGTTGTTCTACACGTGATTGTTATCTCTCAAAGTGTAATACCGTTTTGGCTTCCATATGTTTTTACTTTACTTTTAATAAATCTTAACTTGAGTTGTATACTTTCAATAGATTTGGTTTAGTTTGAATTTAATTTATATTAAATTTGATTAAATACTAATGATGACAATTTTTAAATAAGATATCATGTGTGAATATATTTTGTGCTTATAGATGTGGAAGTTCAAATATTAAAATTTGTCATATGAAACTACACAGGGCCAAACTATAATACTATAATGAAACACAAAATGTGGAGACTTAACTTTAATT
The DNA here is from genome assembly GCA_025688845.1 of Cucumis hystrix. NCBI lineage: Eukaryota > Viridiplantae > Streptophyta > Magnoliopsida > Cucurbitales > Cucurbitaceae > Cucumis > Cucumis hystrix. The sequence goes on along the minus strand of CM046886.1, from coordinate 3,263,472 downwards.
ATTACTATTTCTTAGGAGATATTATTACTATTTTTCTTAATTTAACAGATTAAATATTTGAAATGGTTGACTTTGTTCAATAAATTATTTCACAATGTTTGATATTGAATTTTGAACTACACCTAACGTTCAATAATTCAATACATAATTATTACTTGGGTTATATTTTTTAATCGTGGTACTCCAACTTTAAATTTAATTGCGACTAGAGTGTGCAAAATCATATCCACACAAAATCCGATTATAAACAATATGCATGTTCATAGTGCTAGTTTGTGTTCTTTTTGTTTGATTGGTCTAGATAATTGGTTTTAGTTACACTCCCAAGTTTCTTAGGGTAAAAGTTGAACCGACAATTTTTCAACAATGGTGGAAGTTGAACTTCCAAATGATAAATATTAAATAATCAAACTTATACAATTGTCACAATTTCAACAATTATGTAAGTTTGTAGTTTTAATTTTAATACTTGTGTAACGTCAAAAGCTCAATTATTATAAATTTCGAGAATACAATGGCAAATATCGAATTTTAGGAGTGATTTTTGCAATTTACCTAAAAAAGAAAAGGGCAAATTGTGAAAACCGTCCTTAAAGTATAGTGGTAAATATACTCTCAAACTTTCAAGTGTAAAAACTAGGTTTTCAAACTTCTAAAAGTGTTAAAATTAGACCCTCAAACTTACACGTGGAAACTACACAAAATTTTGAATTCTCAAGCTTATGCAATTCTCATCATTTCAACAATTATACAAGTTTGAGGTGCTATGAAAGGATTGTGATTGAATAGGGTACAATCCCAACTAAAATAGTTTGAGAATAATAGTAATAAAGAATAAGAGAAGGGAGACAACAACACGTAGTGACCTTACGTGAAACCTCCCTGAACAAAGTGGGGTAAAAATCACAAGGATAGAAGAATTCCACTATCGAAAATTCGTCACAAACTTTTTCTTATAGAAGAATAAAAAGCTCTTTCATACGAAGAAATTCTCTTTATTTTATCTCACACTTTGCTCACTTGTTGGAGATTTTGGGATGGTTTGGCAACCATTGATTCCATCCTCTTTATAGCTCAGAGAAACTTGTGTCATCGAGCAAAACCAATAACTCGAAATTGTCATTGATCAATGTGGATGATCCAATAGCCACAAATTGATATTGACAAAGTGTAAGATTCAATTATCCAAAATTGTCTTTCGAAACATATATTGAATGATAAAGGAAACTTCCAGAAGATCTTATCGTTTAGCTCAAGAATTCAATGTAAATAGACTCAATACTTGTTTATAAATTTGAAAACTCGGTTCTTATAAAATTTAAGCGTACAATGAGAACTATGGTAATAATTTGAAGGATATTTATGCAATTAGACTAAAAAAGGAAAAGCATATGACTTTTAGTGTTGGGGGGATGGGCACAAAGGCAAAGGCAAAGACATTAGAGAGAGAAGGTTGAATGACAATGACAATGACAACACCCTCTTATTTTTCCCCCTACCCCTACATCAACTCTCTCTTCTTCTTTACAGAAAATGACCAATGCCTCTTTCCAAAATCACCATGTGTCTCTGGGGGACACCCAATCCCTCTCTCCTCCAAAATTATTATTGCTACCTTTGAATTACAGATTTATTCCCTATCATTTAGAAAAAGTTAAGATTTAGTAATATATGCGGTTTGATAAACTCTCATAAATCGTTTTTACAGACTAAAACTTCATAGATCTGGAAAATACTGTGTTGGTTTGGGAAGAGCAACGAAGACTAATGAATGTTTCAAATGCATAATCGGATACCATAATCTGTGTTTAATATGCATACTTTTTTAAACACTATTGTAAGAAAGAGGGAAAGTGAAGATGATTAGAAAAGAGTAACAGTATGTGAAATAGTATAGACTGCAAGACAGAGAAATTTGAAATACTAATACTTGATGGAAACTTCAGACGTAGAGTGGGCCAAAATAATCCACATGTACAACAAGTTAGTGCCCAAACACTCTCGAAAGTTATAATATTTTTTAAACTATTGGATCAAATTTGCAAATTTAAACTTTTTCTCTCTCATTCTTCCAATGTTCAATTCAGAATCATCAGACCCCCCCCCCCCCCACAACTTTTTCCTCTCATTTCTTTATTTGGCCATGAATCTTCATTTCCCTTCTCTCACACTCCATAGCTACACACTTTGGAGCTTGTTGCTGTGAGGAGAATGCCTCCAAGAACAGGGTGTAGGCCATTTGAGTGTGTGAGAAGAGCTTGGCATAGTGAAAGGCATCAACCCATTAGAGGATCTCTCATTCAAGAGATTTTCAGGTTCTTTCTTCACCTTTTCCCTTAAACCCTTTTGAGTTTTTGCTTATGAAATCTGTTTTTTTTTTTTTCTTTTCTTTCTTTCTTTCTTTTGGGTGTATGGAATGTTTGATTTTTGGGTTTTATCTGTTTAGGGTTGTTAGTGAAGTTCATTGTTGTGCTACTAAGAAGAATAAGGAGTGGCAAGAGAAGCTCCCCATTGTCGTCCTTAAAGCTGAGGAGATTTTGTATTCTAAAGCTGACTCTGAGGTTCCCTCTTTTTTCTTATGACCTTTTATTATCAAAGTTTGTATTGTGTTTTGCTATATGGTCATTTTCTGAACCTGAGTAAGAACTAATTTGTTTTTGGGTGTAGCTCTGTTATGTCATTTTTTCTTTATCCTCAACTTTCTTTTAAAAAAGCTTAGTTTAGTCCATATTGGCATTCTTTTATAAAATAAAATATGATTAAGTTTTTGGGAGATTTATGTTATGATGAGAACTAATGAAAACTAATCTTTGGGTGAAGTCACTACCACTATTGCTTTTAGGATGCCCCTCCATCGCAAGATAATCGGAGCCATGGTGGGATCTTTAATGTCTGAGTTTGGGCCATCCATACAAAAATCTTCTTAAATACACTCTTTTGTTTGAAAAACTACTAAATATTTTTAAAAATTGTGACATTATCATTGATCTTTCGTTAAGATGAAAAATAGGATTGAAACAGTGTAGTTTTGAAGAATAGGATTGGTTTTAGGCCACTGTCACATCATTATAATCATCTTTGATCGAAATGGTTCAGGGTAATATTTCAAACTTCGAAAGAATAGGAGTAGTTGTGAAAAAAGTAGAGGGATATTTTTGTTATATGATTTAGGCAATAGAATCCTGAGATGGTCACTTTACTGTCTCTAATAAGTAGATACATTTCATCGGGAAGTATTTGATTAGTTGATATATTTGAGGGAGGCTAAAATAGTTTTTTTATGTAAAGTGAGCAACTAAAACAGAAATATTTGAGTGCTTAAGGTCCCAACTGAATTAGCAATCAAACTTCAAAGATAGAAATAAACTCACGTGGTTCATCTTTATACATTTGCACAGGTTGAATACATGGATGTTACTACACTATGGACCCGTATAAATGAAGCGATTAATACGATAATTCGGCTTGATAAGGATGCTGAAACTGGGGAATTTCTTCATCCTTGTATTGAAGGTGCCTCTGCAAAACTTAATTTATTACCGCATTTTGTTTGAGACCTGTTTATATGTATGCCATTAAGAACTAAATGGTAAAAAAGGTAACACAGATAAGTTAAAGATCATAGTTTCAAACTATCATCACCACTTATCGTATCAATGTTGTAGGATAGAACATTTACTTCTCGGGAATAGTCAATATCACTGTAAGTAAGATAGTGTTTTGAAGGATTGTAGTTGGTACACCTATAGTTACTGATATATAGGTAGTTTGTGTTCGATATTGAAAAGATATGATTTAATTGCAATATATAGATTAAGATTGTTGTTACATTTGATCATTTGAGACATATGTAAGTTGGTCTGTTTACGATTATCAAAATCTAAGCTGTTATTGAAAACCTATGATTTTGTGCAATGTTAGGGTAGTATATGAAACTTAGCTTGAATTTGTATAACTGAGGATGAAAATGGCTGTTTTATTTGTGAATGTGTTATAACTTCTAGTCCTTTTTCCCTTGTCAGCTGCTCTCTATTTGGGTTGCACACCGAGAAGATCGTCGAAGAGTAACCGAGGTAGTAATCTGAGGGGCTACCTTAATTCTTGTAGTCCACCGGTCTTAGATACATCACCCAACTTCACCAACACCATTAGACCAACTGTTTTGAGTTCACAACATTTATCACATTGTCCAAATTTGTCAAAGCAGACGAGAAATGTACCGAAATCCCGAATGGAAAACCAAAAACATGTTGGTGTTCCTAGCACAAACCTGACTTCGACTGTATATAAGAATATCTGTCCATCGATTCGTAACAGACAATTCCTAAAAGAGAATGTTGCTGGATGGGACATGTTTTCTTTGTGTCCATTGTATCAACACGTTCGTGATATCGAAATCCAACCAAATCCAGTCTACAACAATCCGAGTTTCTTTGATCCAGCTCCATTCAAGTACTTCCATTCCAATGATGTGATTCCTGCAAGAAACAACATAGCTGATTTGGTAAATAGTACTACTCTTCACAAGCAACAAAAAACAACTTGTGATCTATCGTTGCGGTTGGGCTCTCTCTTTGTTCCACACCCGAGCATCAACGACAATCAATCCAATACGATCAACAACATCAATGCTAACACATCTCAAAATCAGATCACGAGTTCGTCTGATCGCTCATTTCAACTAGACAAAACGTTCCCTTTCTTCCCTCTCCATGGTACATATGATGCATTAGATTTCCATTAGTAGTGAGAGAGCAAAGCTTCTAAATCAATTTAGATGATAGAAAGCATTAACTAGCACGATCAATCTCTTTCTGTTGTTCAGTTCGATTAACTTGTGATGTTCTTGCACATGCTGTTAGTAACAAAGTTGTAGGACCTTAGCCTTGTATCGTTTAAGTTACCACTATAATCGAGCTTTGTCGATTCAGTATGATCTATTGTTGAAAAGGCATTGAGATAGTAACAAAGGTCATTTGAATCATGTGAATATCTTCATGGAAAGGTTGACAATCTGCATCATCATCTTCTTTATTATATTTGTTTGGTAAGAATTTGTTCAAATGTTAACACCAATGGCTTCAATGAAGATAATGAATGAGATCTTTGGCTTTTAAACATCACAAATAAGGAGCTTTAATTAGGAGTTACGGATGGACTCGAAAGTCGGAGAAAGTAATATTGCGTGACCTCTCAAACCACGTTCTTAACATCATCACTTGACCTAAAAGCAATAGTTGGTGGGATGAAGGGGGATTTGATTATATATCATCCAACAAGGAGAGAGTTTAAAATATACATTATATGTCGACAATCTCAATGTCTTGATACTTAATGTAGATTTAAACGTCAAATACGATTTAGGGTATGAACAAATAACATAAAGTTTGTTATTCTGAAAACAAATCAACGACTTAATTATGCACATTTTGATATTTTATACAAAAGCTTCAACATCAATAACTTCACTATCAACAAAAAGACACCAATACTCAATACTTTCTTTATGTTATCATATGTCATTGATGTTTTTTCTAAGATACTTTTAAATTATTTTTGGGGTTAAAAATTATTATTTTTTAGTTATTTAGATAATTCTCACAAACATAAAAAAAATATTATATTTTTTAATAAAATTACAATTAATATGGACAATCAATTTGAACCTATTGATATTAATATTGAACTCGTATGTGTGTATCCAATGTTTGAAACCCATTGTAACCTTTTTTTAGTACAAATGGAAATGGAAAATTTGAATTTAGAATCTCTCGATTCTCGATATACATAACCAGTTGAGTTAAGCTCTTGCACGTCATTGTAATTTTTTTTTTATTTGATTGGTTTGAAACTTTATATAAGAAAGTAGATTGATTGTTGTTTTCTCCAAAGACTATTCCAAAAGCCAAAGCCATTGTAATGGACAAAGGACACCCTTTCCAAGTCTCAAAGTATGTGACTTTTGTACTTTCTTCTTTTGCTCATTTTTCAAAACCAAATTAAAGGTTTCTTTTAGGGTTGAAATTTCAACTTTTGTATATTCTTCTAAAAAAATCTTTTATCATTATTGAAGATGTTTATTTGTAAAGTATAATCAAATTATGAGATTAATTATTTTTCATCCCATGTCAATTTATTGATTTTTTTTTATATAATTTCACTTTCATTGTATTTTTTATGTACCAATTGTTGACATAAATTTTTGTTTATTTTTTTTTTCCTTTTTGTCACAATTATCAATTTTGGCATTCTTAATTTTTCTCTAATTTTTGGAATTTTTATGCAATTTGGCATTAAATATGTATGCAAAGCACAATGAAGACAACATTACTTAAAAACTTTTAAAACTATCACATGTCGACTTTTTGTTATGATATATTTGTTCTTTCTCTCTCTATTTTTCATTTGGATTTTTCTTCTATTTAAACGTTTTTTTTAAAATCAACCCAAAATTTGTTGTTTTGCCTTTGCCATTTTCCTTTGAAAATTATTTACATTTGTCATTTCAATTTCAATGTGCATTGTTATTTAAAGAAGAAAAAAAAAATCAACTTGATCAAATAAAATAAATGAGAAAATTTTGCTTAGTTGAGAATGCCAAACAACCAATAAGATTGAACCATGTGGGTATCAATATTTTTCTCTAAAAAATATATAAATCAAAGTTGCATTTATTTATTATCTAAAAGAAAAAACAAAAGCTATCATCTCCCCCACTACTCCTATATTTCATGTTACACCCTTCCATTTAATTAAATTATCACATTTGACATCATTTTGATATTATTGGAAAAAATATATATATACTTAATTTTTCTAATTAAAATTGTAATAATACCTTAATCAAAATCTTAGTATTGTTTAAATTTGTCTACCCAAATTACAAAATTTTCATCCAAAGTTAGGCAAGTTTGTGATTAAGTATTAGTTTGGTTCTGTTGTTTTCTTTCAATATTTGATATTAGAGAGATAGTAACTGTTTCATCCACTAAAATTATTAGACTGTGATTAAAATTGATAACTTTGGTTTTAGAAAGAAATAAAACTTGAAATAACATGAATCTATGAAGTGGGTTGTATCACTTTGGATTGTATCTAAGAAAAAACAAAAAAGAAATCATCATATTTATGATCCCAACACCAAATTTACTATAGAATATTAGAATTTTGAATCATCATCTTATGGGATCTCTCAAGAGATGAAGAGAAGGAAGAAGAAGGAGAAGAAGAAGGAAGAAAAGTATTGGACGAAACCGAAGCAAAAAAATCATTGAATATTTATCACTGACGAACGCCATATGAACGCTTTGCTCATCTTTTTCTTTGGTGGGTAAAAAGAAAAATGGCGGTATCTCTAAGACAGAGACAAACAATTCCTACCCAACAATCCTTTTTTTTTTCTACTCTTTTTCATACCTACATTGAAGAACAATCAGCGACAAGACAACCCCTTTTTTCCTCGTACAATCTTGAGCTTTGGTTTTTTTTCTCACCATTTTCAGAGGTAAATTTCATTTTTGCCTCTGTTTTCTTCTTCCCCAAGCTTTGATTTGACTACACGGCAGACGCCATTAAGTTCAGTGTTCTCTTCTTCTTCTTCTTCTTCTTTCATGGATTTCAATTTTCAGGTCCATTGGGAATTTGGGTTGGATTTACTTTATGCTATAACTTCTTTTCTTTAACTCTATGGATATGTGAAGTAAATTGATGTTGGGTTTTTTTTGCTGCTGTTGTAATATGATATTTTCCATTGAGGGGTCTTGTTTTTGTGTTGTGTTCTTCTTGTTTGATTGATTTTCTCGATTGGGTTGGTGTTGGATTCTGGAAATTTTGTGATGGGTGCTTCAAATTTTGGTGGTTTTATCTGTTTATTGGCTTGGTTGTTGTTTCTGTTCTTTTTTATTCAATGTGAAGTATGCTTTGCAAGTATTCGGAGTTTCGGGGAAATCTCTCCAGGCTTTCAAGGCTCTCAAATGAACTGGATTGATAACAATGGGTTGTTTCTTATGTCAAATAATTCTAAATTTGGATTTGGGTTTGTGACTACTCAAGACGTTACAATGTTTTTATTGGCTGTCATCCACACAAGCAGCTTAAGAGTAGTTTGGTCTGCAAATAGAGCATTTCCTGTTGCTAATTCTGATGAGTTTACATTTGATGAGAAGGGAAATGCAATGTTGAAGAAAGGTTCTGTTGTGGTTTGGTCCACAAATTCTAGTGATAAAGGGGTTTCTTCCTTGGAGTTGCAAAACTCGGGAAATTTGGTTTTACGAGCGAACAATAGCGACAATGAAATAGTTTGGGAGAGTTTTAGCCATCCAACTGATACTCTTTTATCAGGGCAGGATTTTGTTGAAGGAATGAGACTTGTGAGTGATCTTAGCAATAATAATAATATGAGTTATTTCCTTGAAATGAAGTCTGGTGATATGACTCTCTCAGCAGGTTTCCAATCACCACAGACTTACTGGTCTATGGCTAAGGAGAATCGTAAAACCGTTAATAGAAATGGCGGGGCAGTCTACTCGGCGACTCTTGATACGAACTCTTGGAAGTTCTACGATCGGAGCAAAGTCCTGCTCTGGCAATTCATCTTCTCGAATGTAGCCAATGAAAATGCTACTTGGATAGCAGTTTTAGGAGATGATGGTTTTGTGTCTTTTTATAATCTTCAAGATTCTGGTGCGGCTTCAACTACTAGGATACCTGAAGACTCTTGTAGCACACCTGAGCCGTGTGGTCCGTATTTTATATGTTATAGTGGGAACAAATGCCAGTGCCCTTCAGTTCTTAGCACAAATCCGAGTTGCCAACCTGGGATTGTCTCTCCCTGTCATCAATCGAATGGAAGTATAAAGCTTGCATATGCAGGGACGGGGGTCAAATATTTTGCACTTGAATTTCTGCCATCCACTTCAACGACTGATTTAAATGGTTGCAAAAACTCTTGCATGAGTAACTGTTCTTGCCGTGCATTGTTCTTTGAAAATCTAACAGGGAACTGCTTCTTGTTGGACGACGTCGGTAGCTTTCAAAACTCCAACGAGGACTCTAACTTTGTCTCATACATCAAGGTCTCGAACAACGGAGGCAGTGGTGACAACAACGGTGGGAGTAGAAATGGGGGAATGAACTCTCATATTGTTGCGATCATCATTGTTTTCACCGGGTTCGTCATTTGTGGCCTACTTTATTTGGCATTTTGTTACTACAGGAGAAAGAAAAAACTGCCAGGAACTCCTCACGAGACTTCCGAGGATGATAACTTCTTGGATGGTTTAACAGGAGCACCCATTCGTTATAGCTACGACAATCTTCAAACTGCAACCAATAATTTCTCAATGAAACTTGGTCAAGGAGGATTTGGCTCAGTATATCAAGGACTTCTACCTGATGGAACTCGGGTTGCCGTGAAGAAATTGGAAGCAGCCGGTCAGGGAAAGAAGGAGTTTCGAGCTGAAGTGAGCATAATTGGTAGTATACATCATGTTCACTTGGTCAGGCTCAAGGGCTATTGTGCTGAAGGATCACACAAGCTTCTTGCTTATGAATACATGGGAAATGGGTCTTTAGACAAATGGATATTTAGGAAGAATAAAGAAGATTTTTTGTTAGATTGGAATACAAGATTCAATATTGCATTAGGAACAGCTAAAGGACTAGCTTATCTCCATGAAGATTGTGATGTAAAGATTATTCATTGTGACATCAAACCCGAAAATGTGCTTCTTGACGACAAATTTCTTGCAAAAGTTTCAGATTTTGGCCTTGCAAAGCTAATGACACGTGAGCAGAGTCATGTTTTTACGACACTAAGAGGAACTCGAGGGTATCTTGCTCCAGAATGGATCACAAACTACGCCATTTCAGAGAAGAGTGATGTGTATAGCTACGGTATGGTTTTGCTCGAGATAATTGGTGGAAGAAAAAATTTCGACTCAACAGAAACTTCAGAAAAATGCCACTTCCCATCTTATGCTTTTAAAATGATGGAAGAAGGAAAACTTGAAAACATCCTTGACTCAAATCTGGCCATAAAAAATGGCGATGAAAGAGTTTTTACAGCGATTAAAGTTGCACTGTGGTGCATACAAGAAGATATGCACCTCAGGCCACCAATGACTAGAGTAGTCCAAATGCTTGAAGGCCTTTGTGCCGTTCCTCCGCCTCCAACTTCCTCCCCACTCGGTTCTCGCCTATTTTCAAGTTTCTTCAAATCAATCAGTGAGGGAGGAACCTCTTCGGGGCCATCGGACTGCAACAGCGATGCATATCTTTCGGCCATGAAGCTCTCCGGGCCAAGATGATAGATAATTACACGCAAAAAGATTTTGGCATATGATTCATTCCATTCCAAACAGATGAGTTCTCATATACTTCTACTTAGCATCATATTCTTGTACATTAGTTTGTCCTCAAACACTTTTGAAAACATTAGAAAATTGAATAGTTTTGTTGTTTGTTATGTACAGTCATGCCCCGTTAAGTAACCGTTTTGTTTTTGTTTTGAAAATTAGACCTATAGAGATCACTTTCACCTCCACCTCCAGTTTTCCTACTTTGTTATTATTGATACTAAAAAGTAGCTTTTAGAAGCTTGTTTTTATTTTTGGATTTTAACAAAGAATTCAACTATTGTATTTAAGAATTATGCAATTTTGTTTAATATAGAAAATTGGTTTTGCAAATAGCTTCATGTCTCTGTTGCTTCTTTCTTATCTTGTTAATGAATAAGAGTGATGAAGATGAAACTCAACTTTCTTCAAAACTACACAACTCTAAGACTAACTGCATCTTTGTGATCTTCCCTTATCTTTCCTACTGTCCATGTCTTTGTCGTCATCGTCTTTCACATCATGGTGAAATTTGGGTAGAAAACGAAGTGACAGATTGATTAAAACATGTATGTGTGGAGTGAAAAATGCAAAAAAAATAGAGAAAGAAGGCATTTGGAATAAAGGGTTATGAAGAATGATGTGTGTCCAAAAATGTAAGCTCATGGGTCAGTCAGTCCTTGAAATCCCCACCTTTTTTTCTTTTGATATTTCTTTTTCCTTTAATATCCTCATTCCTCTGTCCTTTTATCCATTCTTATCTCCCACTCTCATTTTTTCATTCACAAAAACATGAAGATTTGTACTATAATGTTTCTTTTTTTCTCTTTTACTGTTGATTCTTTCAAATCGTAATTGTATTTTAACCCAGATTTATGTCCACGTTGTGTTAGTCGATTTTGATTATTTAAAAGTAGGGGTGAGCGTGATAGGCTACAAAATCGATTCAATCTACCCAAATCGAAGGTTAGATAAGGACGAGTCTAGTCGTTGTTGGTTTGGAAAAAATACAAACCGACAACATTTTAAAAAAAATTCAGGTCAATTGATCAACGATCGGTTTGTACTTCTTCATGGTTGGAGTCAGTTTCAAATTCAATGTTACTAAACCCATCGTTAGTTTGTTTGGTAAAAAAATCAACTTTGACCGATTAATGCACCTCTACAGAAGAACAATGTGATTACATGTTTTGAATATTCATAAATTTTCATGTAATTTTGAGGTTTTCTTTTTCTTCTTTGATATTCTATTTTGGCCCATAAACTTAAAAAATTTGTAGTTAATTATCACTATTGATATACTAATTTAGTTCTGAATTTTAGTCTGTAATGATTTTGCTCTTGTACTTTTAAATTTTTGTAACGATTTAATTTAGTCCTAAACTTTAACTGATAATTGGTAATGATTTAACTCATACTTTCCAATAGGTAACAATTTAGTTTTTATCATTAAAATTTAATTAAAAAATCACTGACCAATCCTACGATCTTTGATATCCATGCCCAAAATTTTACCTTGACCAACCATAACTTCAATTAGGGGTATTAATAAAATACTTGAAAATTGAACCGATTTGATAAATCTAACCGAATCGAAATCAATTGCATGTTGTTCGGTACGGTTTAATGTTTTAAACCGAATCGAACTGTTTCATTTATAAAAAAATTAAATAAATTTATAGAAATGTTCATAAAAATTTTGTAATTTATAAAACTCGATTAAATACGTTGTCCCAAGATCTACTAAGATCTAAAATATAAAGAAAAATTTTATAGAAGTCAGTACTTTAGTGGCTTGAGATTGTCTAGGATTTAAAACAGAAAACAAATTTCATCGAACTGAATGATTTGGTAACTTGAGAATCTCTTAGATTTAAACCGAACCAAACCATAAACACCTCTAACCTCAGTCCATCATCCACACATTAGAATGATAATTAATTAGTAAAACACATCCTCCAAAGTACACTACCCATTAGTTAAAACCAAAATAAAATTTAAAAAAAAAAAAAAGCTAAAATGAATATTTGGAAATTCTACACACAAAAAACTCAAATTATAATAAATAAAATCTTGATTTTGCACCCTCCATTCTTTTAGTCTTTGAGTTGTCGAGACTAAAACCTGAATTCGATTACTCTGTCACATTAGCAAGTGTTAATTAAAATAACGTATCATTGTATTTGATATCGAGTTTCTAAACATTTGAATTAAACTTCGTTTCTATTTTGAAATAGATAGAACCGATTAAAGAAGGGATGGGATGGGATGGGATGAAGACATGAGAAGTGGTAGGGGTCCAACGTGGCAAAGAGGTGGACGTGGAAGAAAACGATTGGAGGTGGAGGGATCAAATAATAAAGAGAAGAAAAAAAAAGAAATGGAAAATTGGTTGGAATGTCTTTAGAGAGAAAGAAGAGTAGAGTAGAAGAGGAAGAGAACATGCAATGGTCGGAGTACACGTGGCAGTGGCTGGTGATGCCACCTAGTACCTAAGACCCCCCCTCTCACGTGTTTCTTTCCTCATCCTCACGTGCCTTGCCGGGGATTATTTGGACATGGAGTTATACTATCCTTATCCTTTTTCTGGATAGGGATAACATTCTCCCGTTTTCCAAACATCATATTCCCCATCTTGGTTCCCTTCCCCCATATATCAAAATCCTCACCTTCTCTTTAATTAATTATTATAATATCACTTTTTTATTTAGGGCACTTCGAGGATTTCTTTATTAAACTCATCCTTTTTATTATTTATTATCCTCTACTTTGAGTTATATATATATATTGTTTTTATCTTTCTATTTTTAAGTGTCTACCGATTTAACTAAAAAAAGTCATTTTGTTATATTTTGTACATATTTAGTTTATTTGTTTGTATTTAAAAATGCTCCTAAATTATATTTTTAGGGTGTTTTTTATATAAATATTTTATTTATTATTTAAATTAATTTTGAAAGGTTAAATTTATTAAGATTTATTAAAAATATAATGGTTAAATTTGGACGAAAACTAAATGGAATGAAACTTAAAATACATAAACAAAAATAATTATGAATATGTTAACCTAAATATTAGGTAGTTTGAGAATTGTTTTGTTTTTTTTGTTTTCTGTTTTTTTGTAAATTAATTAAGATTGTTTCCTCACAAATAAATGAAAATTTAAAAAATAAAAATTACATTTTTCCAATGTCAAAATTTTACTTGTTTTTTTTTTTTTAATTAAAACTAGGAAGTAGGCAATGATGTTGAAGGTTGAGTTCACAAGTGAAATTTAATTTAAAAAAATAAATGATTATATTTTTTAAAAAAATATATTTTTGATTTCCTTGTTAGGTTAGTTTATTTATTTATTTTTCTATTGAAAAAATGTCATGTTTATTATTTTAGTGTTAGGTAAAAATAAAATCATAGCTAACATGAGTTTAGCTTAATTGGCATATGTATATTTCGAGGACACAAGGTCTTAGATTCAATTCCTCCAAGTTATAAATGTTGTCTTTTTATATTTGGAAAATATTTACAGATTGCTTTTCTATAATTAATTGATTAACTTGAAAAAAAAATATTTTAGCGTTGTAATCTAATTTTTAGCACTTTTAAATTAACTTGGAAAAAAAATTAATATTTTTTCATTTAAACATTTTCAATAAAAGAATATTTAAAAACCACTTAAAATAAATATATTTGTGTGTTCGCACTTTAGTTGATTTGTTATATATCATAAGTCTAGTTTTTTTAAACTAATGTCAAACGGCTATAAGATATTATATGAATTAATATTTGAAATAATGGTCGTTAAAGTTGGTGATGGTGGTTGTCCAAGGGTCTCCAAACTAATCGAGAGGTTTTAGAATATGTTGTTAAGGGTTCAATTTGACGTTAATATGAAGAGATTGATAAATTTGGATTGTTTTTTTTTATCGAAGACGAGAGGAGAGAAAGAACAACAATTTCCCCTAACCAAAGTTTGAACACTCCACATACAAGTTGATCGATCTTATCTAAATGTTCAAGCATACGATCCTAGATCAAGAATTGTTTAGATGACGATGTTGAATAATTTGTTATCAACATAGAGGAATTGTGACATTCTCAATATTCATAATTTAAAACTACTTTCGTGCAACCTAATAATCATACTTTAAATAATCTCCTAATTAAAACGTAAATACATGTCATATCATTAATTAAATCGAAATGACAAAAATATCCCTACTTAATATGTCATATAAATATTATTAAAATTGAAAAGTACTAGAATTGCTTCACACATATTAAATAAATTATAAATAATAATTTGATGTATTGGACGGTTCATAAGAGGGGTTGAACAATCCATCTTTTTTTCAAAATCCAACACTTTAAAATATAACACTTGAAAGGTCGAACCAAACTACATTTGTAGACTATTCGTAAGTTGTATTTAACGAAGGATATGAGTCTAATACATTTTTAGATTATTCCCTTTTTAAATTTTGTATCTTTATATCATATTATAACATAACATAAGGCATCCCAATGTCTACCAGTTTGGTGGGTCAAAATCTTAGAAGATTAAACTATTGTCGATTGGCTTAAATCATATTCTTGTTTCTCGAGATGGACATATCCCCTGATGAAGGTAGAATATAATTTTATTGAAGTCAATCAAGTTGTTGAATCGTGAGATTTCAGACTTCGATAAAGATTTCTCACTTTTGTAAAACTATCAGTGATAGAAATGAAGTTGCCTATAATCTAGTAGCTTGACTTTTTTTCATGAGATTTCCTCTTACTAATTAAGTTGTTTTATCGGTTTTTATTAATATATATCAACTTCAAATTAAAAAAAATGATATATTATAATTTATTGTTTTTGTTATTTGAATAAAACCTACCAAATAACAAAACATTTATAGTTAAGAAAGGTTTAATCTATCAAATTCGTTAGAGTTTATTTGTACTCCAAACATTAATATCGAAGGAATAAATATTTTAATCAACAAGGCATATGTTTTAATTAATTGTAACAATCGTAAAATTTTAAGAAAATGAAAACTTATCATAAACAATCACAAAATTCATTAAAATATAGCAAAATTTTAAATTTTATCAAATACTGATAGACTTTTTATCAGAAGTGTCTATCAGTATTTATCATTAATAGAATATAAAATTTGCTATATATATTTTTATAAATATTATGGTATATTTAAAATAAATTGTATGAGGAAAATTAGAAAGGAAGAAAAATGAAAACGAGGTGTTGAAGAAAAAATAGGGAATTGAAGTAGAAAAAGTTACGTGGGGATTAGGAAGATAAGTTGGCTTAAAAGCATTGAGGTGTTTCTTTCAAATTAGGTAATTAGTCTTTAATTACATTCTAATCCAATTAATTTCGTCTATTTTAATCATCCTTTATTTCCACTACAACTCAAACAAATTACTTCCAATAATTAATCAAATCAAAACTCCAACCACTCTATCCATGTTCTTAATGTTTTCGTATTGACTCAAAATCACTTTTAATTTCGTAACTTTATCCTTTAAAATTTTAAATTGTTTATTTGTGTAATAAATTTTATTAAATTTTTACAATATAGTTTTTAGAACAAAAGCTAATCGTCGTAAATTGTAAATTATTTGGATTACATTGTTATTTATTAGAATTTAAGGACCAAATCATTAAATATGGTAGATTAAATCATTAACAAAAAGTGACGTACTATAAACTCTTTCGTATTTAACTTCATGATTGAGAACATATATATTTTAACGAGTTCGTTGAGCTATAACCGCAATTGGGGCGAATTAATTTTGTTTCTATTATCAAAACATAAAAAACTTTAGCATTTTAAGCTAAAATAAATTTTAAATTCAAAACAATTAAACCTCCTTTGAATAAAATTTGTTTCTTTTTTTAAAAAGTTTATAAATACTACTTTTTTTCCTACCATATTCTATGTTTCACTATCCTCTTTTTTATTAATGTTAAAATCAAGTTTAACAAAAACTAAAAACTAAAATAACCGTTTTCAAATTTAGGAGTATTTTCAAATATAACAAAATCAATCAAAATATTTTTAAAAATATATATAGTAAAATTTCAAATTTTATAGATTTTTCTTATTTGTCACTTACAATAATTTCTCCATATTTTGTAAATGTTATAACCCAAAATTTAATCATCAGAATAATTTCTCTAAAATTTAGGAATGATCGTAAATATAACAATTAGATTCAAAGTATTAGTTTATATAACAATTACAAATATAACAAAATCTGTCAAAATCTATTATTCATAGAAATTTAATGCACTTTGCTATATTTTCAATTTTTAAAACATAATGTTATATACATAGTTATCATTCCTATAATATCTCGATATTATAATTACCTTAAAATTTAAGCGTGAGTTGGAGTATTTTTTTTTTAAGGTTTGAAAAATAGAAAGAAAAAAGAATACAAAAATAAAAAATCAAATGGAGGGTTATATTAATTTGATTTTGAATCATTCATATTAAAATATTTTGTGTTATATAATAATTAAAACATAGAAGAAAATGAATGAATTAAGAAATAGAAAGAAGGAATTCAAATTGAAATAGAAATAGGAAAGATACAAAAAACCCAATATCCACCACCGCTCCCAAAGCTCCCAAAGCTTTTATTTAATTGTGAGGTGAACCCAAAGTGTTTTGACCAAATTAACCTCGTTTTACTACCACTGCGGTGGGGGTATTTACGGAAAACATCAAAAGGAGCGTTGCTTAGCCTTAGTCTTAGTGTTACCCTCACCCTCAGCTGCTGCTCCCAATAAATAAATAACGCGCCTCTCTTTTTTCCTTCTTTTTAATTTACATAATTCCTTTAAACAAATAAAAACTCTTTTAAATATTTCTAAATATATCAAAACAGTACACTTTAAATATTTCAATTGATTGAAACTCATTTTATTATATTTTTTATAGTTGATATATTAATAACTATAAACTATAAAAATGAGTTTTAATATTTTTTTAAATCAATAATTATTTTTTATAGTTGAAAAACATTTTTGTTTCAATTTTAAAACTCATTTTAAAAATAAATAAAGTGTTTAAAAGAAAATCTATTCTTGAAAATTATTTTTTTCTATATATAATTCAAACTAGTTAAAATAAAACTATATTTAAACTATAGAGACGATGCGTAATTTAAATTTTATTTCTTTTAATAACTATAAAAAATAATTATTTAAAAAAAATGAAATGAATAGATAAACTATTTACAAATATTTTTTCAAATGTTACAATTTTCTAAAATAAAAAAAAAAATATATATATATATTTATTATTAATCTATATTGTTCAAATGTTTAGTGAACATAGTTTTTACTAGTGAAGGGAATAAACTCTTTTATTAAATTTATTTTTCCTAAAAAAAAACCATGTAATTGTTTATAACGTGGGAGTGGCATTTTTTTTAATTTATTAGGTTTATATGAAAAATAATATATTGATGTATTATATTTAAAAAAAAAGTCTACGACTACAATTGTGTAAATAATAAATGATCGAATTTATGGCTTCAAGGAGAAAAATTATAAAAAAAATTACCACGATAAAAACAAATTTATTATATGTCTTAAAATTATTTTTAAGAATTAGTGATTGAATTGACAATACAAATTAAGATGATTATACCACGTTAAAAAGATAGGAAATATATATCTAATTACCATGAAAACAAAGTTTGTTATGGCTCGTCATATTCAAATTATTTTCGAGAGTTGATGATTGTACCGATTATACAAATTAAAATATCATTATGCCAAAATATCTAAAGTGATTTTTATGGTTTTTTTTTATTTTAATTTTCAATTTTATGGAAATTTAGAAATATATAGTTTAGAAAGAAAAGTAGCTTCTTCGAATGGTTTTTCAAGTGGTTTGAAATGAATGGAAAATCAATTTGTCATTAAATGGTTTTGGATGGATATGCACATTAATTTACCACACATAATAATTAATGTTGTCTTTTTTTTTTCTTTTTTTCTTCCATTTTGTGATAAATCAAGAGATAAAATATTTGGTTTTTTTGGGTAAAATATTATTTTGATTCTTTAATTTGTTTAACTTTAGTTATATAACTTTATCCAAGTTTAATTTAAGTATTTTTAAGAAATTTTAAATTGAGTAATTGAAAGTTAATTTTTTTTTTATTTAGTCATTTTCATTTTAAAATATAGCAAAATGGATTAAAATGTTTACAAAATATAACAATATTTTAGATTATATCAACAATAAACATACATTAACTTCTATCAATTTCACTGATAGACGTTGGCATTAGTCTATCGTCATCTATCATAGATAAAATATGAAATTTTATTATATTTTATAATTATTTTCAATAGTTCAGTCATTTTACATAATTCTCCCTTTAAATATTAAAATGATAATACTAATAAATAATAAAAGCTTATGAAAAGAAAATCAACACTAAATAAGTTAAATATAGACAAAATTTAAGATTTCTTACACGTTTTAAAATTGGAAGTTTATATATATATATATATATATATATAAACTAAAATAGAAAAAGAATCCTATTTAACTTATTTATATATATTATTATTATTATTATTTAGGAGCAATTACTATTGTTTTTTTAGAAATATATAAGAAACATTTTTAAAAAATAGTAAAATATTGAAACTATTTAAAAGTATAACAAAATTCATAAATACTCATTCAATTTTTTTTTTTGCTGCTATATTTTATAAATATATCTTTTTTTCTATTCAATTTATGTACATTTTTCATAATAGATAAAGGAATTTGTTAAAAACCTATATTGCCTACTAAACTTTATCTTGAAATATAGCCAATAATTTGTGAACTTTGGCTTAATAATTATTTGTTGTTGACTTTACATATATCACATTAATAATTTTCTAAACCATTCTCAATAAATTGGCTTTAAATTATTATATATAGATAGAAGATTCAAATTTACGATGAAAAATCATTATGCATAATTTTGAAAAAAATAAAATCATTTTAATATATTTACATCATTCCCTTAATTTGCACAAATTTAAGAGAAAATTGCAAAATTAATATGTTTTAAAAAAATTGGTCAACTTATTATTATTGTTTATTTATGGAAAAAAATTAACTCCATGAAAATAAAAATTGAAATGATGTGATTTATATAAATAAGGGATTCAAAGAACATTATTGTATTTAGATCAATCATTGTTTTGCAGTTGGAAAATTATTGTGTAAACAACCAACAAATAGGGAAGATAAAGTTTTAGACAATAACATAATTTATTAATTATTGTTCACTTTTTTTTCAAGTGGTTTTATTTGGTATCACACACACATTTTTTTTTTTGGGAAGGACTATTTCTAATTAATCGTAATAAATTTCAATAATGGAGGAGGGATTCAAAGTTAATAACATTCTCGTATGTTAATTGAGTTATGCTTGTTTTGGTCAAATTTTTTTAAAATTAAATTTAAAATTTTGGTATCTTGTGTTTAATATAGGTTGTTAACCTTTAAAATGTAAGAATGAGCTAAGTTTGATTGCAACATTTGATTATATGGCAAATGTAATAAGTTTACGACATATTTAACGTATTTTTCTGTGAATTTGAATTTTGTGTGTAATATAGGGTAATTATAATGGGTAACAATAAAGTCTATTTTGTGATAGACTTGTATCGCTGATAGACTATTGTGGTTTATCAGTGATAGACCAATATTTACAACATGTAGTCTATTAGTGATAGACTTTAACCGATTTTGCTATATTTTTAAATTTTAAAAATGTTGTTATATATACTTAATTATTTGAATCTAATTGCTATATTTACAATATCTCGTGTAATATATCATTAAAATTTTCATTTGTGTCAAATAAATGTATGAATTATGGAAAACGTCGAATGTGTTAATGACATATTTGACGCAAAAACAAAAATAGTTCAAATGGTTAATTAGAAATAATAAATGTGAAGTATGTAAGGAATTATTAGAAGTTCATAGACATATTTGGCACTTCATAAAGTTTAAAGATCTAATAAGGACAAAATTAAAGTTTATTCTATCGTACTATTAAGTATTTTTTAAGTTTAAAGATCTATACGATACAAACCAAAAAACTCAGGGATTAAATTTGTAATTTAAAACTTTTACAATAAGAGTACATGAGAATCGAACTATATAGACCTTTTGATAGTTAACACATTCATATGCCAGGGGAGTTATACTTGTTTTTATACTATTAGGTATAAGCGAAAGAAGATAACAATAACTTTGAACGTGCAATGATAAAAAATTCATTTTATGTATAAGTAACGATAACGATTTTAAATGATATGTATCATTAAATTTACCTTAGCCTAGAAGTTTTATTTTTTGGGTTGATCTCGACCAAAACCACTTTAACTTAATAGTAACTAACATACTCTTTCTTGAAATGGAGATTTAATCTCTCAATTTCACAATTGTTGTACTAAAAAATATAAAACTCGTAAAATCAATATTCAATCTCATGTATTATATTTTGTTTCAAACCCTTTTTTCTTTTTTATTTATTTATTTATATTAAAATTATATTTTGTTAGCAATCATCAAACACATGAACATACATTATAAAACTACTTTATATATATATATATACAATTTTAATAACAACAACCATAAATAATTGTGTTTTTAACTCTCAAGATTTCAAATCTAATAATAATATTCATGCAACGACTACTCTTCGAAGAATATTGTATTTTTCTTATGCACTTTTAAATCGTTTGTTTAAATCCGTCATTTTTAACTTAATTTTATTTGTGTTATTTTCGATAGGACCATTTTAGTCCACACCTTTTACCGTCACTTTGATTTATATATCATAAAGTCTTCTATTTACATGTAAAAATTATTGAATGTATTAAAGAAATGTCACGTTCGATCCGCATTTTTAATTTTATGATCAACTGAAAATCATGAGATATGTGATTCGAATTCTCTCACCATCAATTATTGTATTAAGAAAACCTATTAAATATTCTCTTAAAAGTGTACGAATCATATTAAAGGTTAAACTAAAACATCAATTTTTAAACTTAAAACGTTGTTTATTAGATTTGCACACTTTAGTTTCTTAGCCAAAGAACATTAAAACTTTTTCAATTTTATTTCTAATAAAAAACGTGTTAGACAGATTAACTGGAACTTTGATTGACTTTTCACCTTTAAGATTATTGTTAGTAAGCCATTAGCCATTAGCCATGCTCAATTTTTTTTATTAAAAAAAAAGTTAAAAACTACTATCGTCCCTGAATTTATTTATTTATTTTTGTTATTTTACTTTTAAAATGTTGATTTCAATTTCTCTACTTTCAACTTAACTTTAGTTATCATACTTTTAAAATTAATTATAGTGTTTTGCTTTCAACTTTTGTTTACGTTGATCTCTATATTTTTTAAAAAATGATAATTTGAATTTCTTAAAATGAAAAACAAAGTCCTAAAATGATAAATTTTTAAAAGATCATTTTAAAAATAAACCAACGAAAAATGTTCTCAATTAAAAATAGTCACAATCTATATCTATTTATCTATGTTGGTCCATAGCAGATGTATTTTCATATTTTATTTCTAATTTGTAAATATTATAATTACCATATTTGAAAATAAATCTAAAAAGTGAAATTTAACATCTTAGTTTAGCAATAAATTATCCAAAAAGAAAGAAAGAAAGAAAGACATAAATTCAGTTTAGGGATGATTGGATGAGGGAGAAGGAGTGGGCTGGGCCCGTCAGTTAATTAACCGTGGCTACATTTATTTACCCCCCGGTAAAATCGTCCAACCGTAAATATCTTCTTTCCTCTTTGTTTTCTTTAACCGTAAAATTATTTAAGAAATAAGAAATAAGAAAAATAAATAATTTTAGTGTTTTTATATTTTTTCCATTAAAATTCTGTGTCTTCTTCATCTTCTCTTTTCTCTTTCTTCTTTCATACAAAGCGGACTTGACCTGGAAATGGATTTGAATGCTACTCTTCTCTCCACTCCCCGCTTCTAAGATTTCCATTTCCCTCTCATTTCCCTCTTTCAATTCCTTCTCCAATTCCTTCTCCCATTCCTCAAATCTCTAGATCTTGTTTCGGATCCTTGGATCTCTCTTCCCCCCGATTATCTCCTTTCCTCTTTTCTTCCAGATCTCTTCATTCTCACCAACTCCTATCCAACCCTACGCGCTTCTCTTTTTTCATGACGTTCTGATCGTTTCCCCCCGTTTTCGAGGTCAGTTACTCAACTGTTTTTCTTCTTCTTCTTCTTCTTCTTCTTCTTCTTTGTTTTATAGCTGCTTGTGGTCGAGGAGGAGGAGTGGGAAGAGATGGAATGGTTGGTGTTAGTCATGAATCTTATCGTTTTTTCTTTGATTGTGTTTGCGAGAGGAAAGATTAGTGAATGTTTCTTCTGGGTTTGTTTCTTTTTTTTTTTTTTTTTTTACTTCAGTTCAGTGTAAAGGTACACGTCTTTTTGTGTGTATGTGCGTGTGGGTTTAGTTTGAGAGCCGCATGCTTATTGTACGAATAGATCGAGTTGGAATGATGTTTTTTTCGTTTGATATATGTGTTTGAATCTGGATAATGGGAATGAGAATGGTGGAATTCTGATTTTGGTAATTTGTTGCTGCTTCAATCTGCGAATCGGAGGTCTGTGTGTGTGGTATGATGATGCTTGGATTTCTTGATTTCGGTTGGCTGTTTGGTGATGGAATTTCTGTAATGTGATTGATTGATGAGTGAGTGTGGCTAATTAATATATATATATATATCTTCGGTTTGTGGTTGAATGACGAAGTCGTCGGGAGGTTATTTAAATCATTGCCTATATCTTCGTTCACGGTTTCTTTGGGAAGAAATGGTTGACGGTTTTCAAACCATCCTCTACCACGTGTCCTAGTTCTAGAAATGTGGTTTTCTTTAAATTATTTTGGAACTAACTTGCTGTTGTAAAATCTTTTTATTCGGACTTGCTTTTCGGTTGTCGTATGAATCGTGAAGTCTGTGAAATGGATGAATGATTTTCTCCGTTCGTCTTTCAATTGATAATTTCTGTAAGTTTAATGTAAATGTATGTATGGCATCGACCTGAGGAATGGTAAAAGTTTTGCTATTAAGAATTCTCGTACGTGTTGTAAGACAGTTAATTACGACGTAATGCTAATTTATTGTATGTGTTGAATGTATTAGAAAAATGATTTCCTGGGTCGTAATAATTTTGGTTGAAATTTTTTGCTACTCTACTTGATTGAATTTGATGTCTTGTAATGCTTGTTTCTTCTTTGATCTGTTGTAGTTTACACCAAATGATGGAATCGGAAATCCTTGTACCTGCTGATGGGCTCAAACTGACCCTTCAAAATGGGTTTCATGAGCATGTTTCTGCTGCAGAGGAAATTGTTCCTAAAGTGATTGTGAGTGAGGACATAGACAAAGACACAGGGTCTCCAATGCAGCAAGAAAATATCGAAGATGATATCAGTGGCAGTGCAACTAATGAATCGACCACAAGGGAACTCACAGAGGGATCGAATTTTCCGGAAGAAAGCGATATATCAACCCTTTCTAAGGCATGCTACTTTGTTTAATCTGTTTCTTTAGATGAAGTAGTTTATCTTAACAGGTACAATTTCTTCATTGATTGCATTCTTTTCAGGAAGGAGAGGAAAAGAGTGGCGATCCTCCCAAGAAAGTGAAACCAGAAAAGGGCCAAATCAAGAGCAAGAATGAAAAGTCATCAAGCCTTAAACAGATTTCTTCGACTGGGGTGAAGAAGAATAAAGATGGAAAAGAGGCAGAACATCTTTTAAATGGTTCAGGTACAGGTGCATCGCATCCACACCCAAAACAGCCCAGTAAGAGCAGGTCATTCAATGAGAGGCAAGCTCAAGTGCCAAAGGTAATGGTTTCTGCACATTGCCATTTGTATGCAACTTCTTCATGACCCCGAATCGTTGACCTGTCTATGCCTTCGAATCCTCACCCCATGCAGTTACTATTTCTTATTCTGTTTGATGATGTCCTTCTCATATCCTTTTTATCTGTTTCAAGCAGCAAACTGAGAAGTCTGATGGGGAAGGCTCCAAGTATGTTCTGCCTGCTTTTATGATTTAATTGACTCTTCTTGGTTGGTTTAAATGTTTATTTAGTTTTATATCTAATTTAAGATCTATTTTTGCGTAAACAATGAATGGAGAGAACTTTAACTTTCCACTAAACTATTGAAAGTGTAAAAACAATTAATGCTCCATGGATCACTAAGTTGTGACTCATTCTTTGCAGGGAGAATACGAACCTGAAACCTTTGAAGAAAGGTCAACCTAGTAAATCAGAAGGAGAGTCGGAATCTTCTATGTATCCTTCGTTTCTTACCTACCCTACTATAACATTGATTTTCCTGAAAATAAATTAAAGAATGTAGTGCTATTTATACATTGCTTCACGTTATTTTTGCTTCTTGTTGTTTTTTGGATACAAGAGTTTTGTCCTTGAACTGTTAATAGAAGTCCCAGAGCAGGAGATGAAAAACCAAATAGGGTTGGGAGACTTCCTAACTATGGTTTTAGTTTTAGATGCAACGAGCGTGCTGAGAAAAGAAAAGAGGTTTGTTTTTTGATACATTCGCGTGCACTTTTTTTGTAATTTTTCATTAATTCTATATATAATGTGGGGCAGTTCTATTCGAAACTTGAGGAAAAGATACAAGCTAAGGAAGTAGAAAAGAACACTTTACAGGCAAAGTCCAAGGTATCACGGTCTCTACTTTCACTTTAATTTGTTCAACATTTGATTCATATTATGAGAAAGTTGCTTTGTTGCAGGAAACTCAAGAGGCTGAGATAAAAATGCTTAGAAAGAGTTTGAACTTTAAAGCTACTCCCATGCCGAGCTTTTATCAGGAACCACCACCTCCCAAAGTAGAATTGAAAAAGGTAACAACATTTGAAAAGGAGATTTAAGTTTGGAATTCATTAATATCGGTTTCAAAATTTGATTGGTTCTCTCATGAACTTGTGGAGACACAATTTCTTGTATTTTTGCTGCTCAGTCTGAATTATAATTATGATGATGGCTCAAGAAGACACTCTGGGTAAATTTACCGCTGTCCTTTTATAAAATATCCACTATGGTGTGTGGACCCTGTTCGTCTTTTGCCTTCTAGCTGTCATCATCTGCATATCATGTGACTAGGGCTCTTAGCTTGACAGTTTTTTTTAACATATATATATATACAAACGTTAGGGTTTAGACTAGCTTACTCACTTTGACTTATCTTACGTGACAACCCTTAAGTGTTCAAAGAAAACCCGTAAATATTAAATCTTGGGTTGTGGTGGCTACCATAGATTAAACCTATGACCTCGTAAACTTTTATCAAGGTTATGTTTTTTATTTACCACTAAAGTCATATTGGTTTGGATTGAAAATCTTAGATTACATGATTTTAGTTATGTTTTCATGTGAAGATTTCTTGTAGCATAATAGTTTAGAAGCAAGCGTGACGATTTTGATCCATTTAATCGATTTATTATTACGTTGATCTGAAGTTGGCTAATGGAAACAACAAATTGTTGATGTAGATACCACCAACAAGAGCTAAGTCTCCCAAGCTTGGCCGAAAGAAGAGTTCAACCCCAGCAGACTCTTCAAGTAATGATGGTGGTGATGTGCGATCAGCTCGCTTAAGTCTCGACGAGAATGTGGCTCTGAATAACAATTCTAAGGGGGTTTATCCTGTCCGTTCAGACAAGCCGAAAAGAAGGTCTCTTCCTAATCTGCCTTCTGAGAAAATTGTGATACCTGGTGTCGTAGCAAACGCAGGTGGGAAATCCTCAGCAACCAAGGTGAAAATTGTGGAGAAGGAGAAGGAAAAGCCTGGTGCTGCTTCAGCAACATCAACCACTACAAATGGAAAGAAAGAGGAAAAACGAACATCATCTGAGGCAGCAGCAGCAGCAACAACAACATCAACAAAGAAGTCTGCCAGTTTAAGATCGACAAACGAAGAGAAAACTGCTCCATCGATCGCAACAAACGAAGTCTTGAATCTCAGCCGGGAAGAGGAGAATGGAGTTGAACCTAGCAGCGAAACAGAGAACCAGAACCATACAGACGACGAACTGGAGAACGAAGAACAAGATCAGCAGCAACAGAACTCAGAGGAAGAAGGCGCAGTCCAATCATCCAGTATCATCATTGTTTGAAGCACTCGACTCGTGCGAGATGATTGGATGATGCCATTTTGGGAAAAAGGAAAACAGAAGAAAATGGTATGAATGAGATGATATTTGATGATGAGACGTGAATTATTTTGACATTTTAAGAAGTGAAGTGATGAAGTGAAGAGATGATGATGATGATGATGATGATGATATATTTTGTGATTGTTATGTATTATTATTATTATTATTATTATTATTATTAATATTATTAAGTGTTTTTGTGTTCATAAGCATCAAATTAATAGTTTTTTTTGTGACTCTGACTTTGTGTGCCTTCCAACTTTCACAGTTGCTGGTTGCGTCACTGAAGAAGGGATTTGCCATTTGTTGTATGTATAACTTTCTCTCGTCACTCTTTCCTTTTCTTTTTTGATCCTCTAATTTATGTTCCCTATCCCTCCCTCCCTTTTTCCATTATATATTATTTCCCATTTCTGAGAGCTTACCAAAAAAAAAAATCATTTATATATATATTTGTGATATTCTCCTTTTTCTTTTCTTTACAACTTTGTATTTCTTCTAATGGGGAATTTCTCTTTATGGGCTTTCCTAATTCTCTGTACCTCTTTATTCTTATGTTTGCATGATGAAATTCTAGTCATTCCAATAAGTTAATTTAGGTTATGTTTCAATTTACTTCTTAATTTTTGTCTTGAGTTATGTAAACTATTTGGGTCACTATAAATAGGTTTTGAAGATGATAATATGAAATGGATCTTTAATTTCAATTGGTTAATGTGAGCGAGTGAGGGTGAGAATAATCTTTATAACCCCATACTCCATACCAACGTAAACTTATGGTATGCTTGTTGAATTCAATTCGAAGCAAAGAAATAGGTTCATTATTAGCAGCATATTGTTCTCTATATTTCTAATCAATTTAAAAGGTTCCATGACTACCGATTTTTCACCATTGGACTTGAAATCATATGAGAAAAATCCTACAAACCCTTTCCTGTTGTCCTAATAATCAATCCCATAATCAAACTCCCCCAAGGAAAATCTAGAGTTTTTGTTTTAAAAATTCGGTGCTTCCAAAATGTAGGATTATTGAGAGAGTTTTCGGTTCATCTTCAAGATAAAGATTTTCATGAGGTGCGAGATGTAGGATTTAAGGAACACGATATTGATATGATTATTATGGGATGATTGCTATGTTATGAGGTGTGAGAAGTCATTGAAAGTAGGTATTTGTTGTTCTTTACTCGTTAAGTTTTTAAATTAAAAATTTTCTACATAAAATCCGTGTAATTTAGTTGTGATCTTACTCTCTTCGGTCACAATCAGTTTTTTTTTTCAAATGAAATGAAAGCTCCAATATAGAATAGGGAAAGGGATGGTCAGTTGTGTGTTGGATTGTTTTAGTTGGCTTTTTATACTATAAGATTAGCTCATCCATTTATTATGTATAAATTTTAATTTTGTGCTAAAATTATTCACTTTCAAGTTCAATTTGTGATCACCTCCAGTATTAGATGCTGAAATGTAATAAGAAAAGTAGTTGTCTATAATAAACTATATGTTATCTACAAACTTACAACATTCTACACAACAACCATAACTAGAGAGTATTAAGAGGAGAATGAACACAACAAAGAGATTGGTAACCCAGTTTGGTGTAAGCCTAGACGGACATTTATAAGCAATTACAACACATGATTTATCTATAACGTTAAGTGGAACACAAAGTACAATCCTAACTTCCATATAGCAATCGTTCATTGAATAAATGAAGGATATCAGTAGATTAAGACAATCGATAAGAAAAGTATTTTGTAGGATCAATGTTCTCGTAGAACGTTCTTTTTTCAGAAACCACTAAAGCAATGTCATATCTAATAACATCTTAAGTATAAAACAAATGTTGTCAATCACATAATCTTTAACAATACAAAATTAGAAGTTCATGAACTTACCTAACATTTTCTTAAGAGAAAAAGCCTATTAAAACATATTTCTATTAGATACGGAATTGAAACTTAATTTTTCAAAATTGTTCAAAATTGTTAAATAATATTATGTGTTAATAGTATTTTTCTATATATTGTGTTATTTAGTATTTAAATAAACACACACACATATATATCTCAATCTATTTTGTTTCTCTCTATTACTCAACTTTATTTGATCGAGTTTGAATTCAATATTGTTTTGAAATTACAAGATCTAAAATTTAACAAAGAAGCAACTTTTGACCTATTTTTATTCTTTTAAATTTGCAACGACCAAGGAGCTAGTAGTAGGAAATGTCTTTTCAATTAATCTCTTCATTTCTTTCTCTTCTTTTACAGAAAATATCTACTACTTGATTTGCCTTTTATTATTCATATTTTCAAACAAATTTCCCTAACAACCATTATAATAGAGTATTTACGTAAAGTAAAAATATTACAAATATAGAAAAGCTTGAACCTAATTTTTATGTAAGTGATAGACAAACCAGTAATTTTATTTTTATAAACACACCTCGACCAATCTATCACGAGATAACTTGTTTAACCTCACAACATAACATTTAACGTTGTTAGTAGTAAAAATCTATTATTAATAGGATATCTTATTTTTTTCATAAGGATGATAAAAAAAGTTTAATATGAAAGATTGAATACACCGAATAAGAAAAGTTGAGATTAACAAATCTCTCCAAACGATCTCATCATTTAAATTTTGTTACATTCACACTTCTTTAAAAAAATATAAATATACACTCGATTATTATCCTTAAAAGTACTACCAATCATTACCATTACTCCAAAAGTTACACCATTCATCTAAAGACTAAATTGACAAACCCTTCTACTTTGAGAGATCATAATTTAAGGTGTGAAAATACATTAAAAAAAAAGGTTAAATTAAGAGAAATGTCCAACTATTGGGTCAAATCCAATGTTTGCTCCTTTGCAATAAAGGAGGTAGATGATATGTCAATTAATTAATCTTTTTTCTTTTTTAAAAAAATCACAATCTCAATTATTAATTAAAAAAAAATTAGGGTTGGTCCCACTCCTATGTTAAGCTTTTAAATAATTGAAAATAGGAAAATGTAGATAGACATCAACCCATTATAGAATGCCCCATTAATGTAAAACCCCAACTTACAGCTTTCATATTATGCTTTTTGTTGACAAAATCAAACTCCTAATCTTTCTAATATTGTATTTGGTAACCATATTTTCTTATGTTTTTATTTGAGATAGATATCATATTCACTTCTATCTATCTTTTACAATCAAACATTCACTTGCTACCCATCTTAAGTGCTTAAACAAACTTACATTTCTTTTTGTTGATTTTTTTTAAAGTTCAATTATTATGAACACAAAAGGATGGAACAAAACAGAGAACAGAAAGGGGGAGGAAGGGCAGGGTGTGAAAGTTATTGATTACATGTAAAATGAGGAGGGTTGCATTGTACAGTTCTCCAAAGAAGGAAAAAAAAAGAGGCACCTCAAACACACTAGGGCTTGACAATAACATTGGAAGAAAAAACAACCCAAAAGGGTTGTGATGGCCAAAGCCCATGAAAACCACAAGGCACCATAGTTTTTTGAACTGTCCAAAGCAACCACAACAATTACCCCCATTCACATTTTAAGCCTAAGCCCTAGACCAAAATCCTACAACCCCAAACCCATGACATAAGACACTTACTATTTTTCTAGAACTTGACTCCTATAAAGAAACCAAAGAAGCAAACTGGGAAAAGCTTGGACCTATAATATCGTGGCATCTTCTAGGGGTGGATTATCCAGGCGGATGTAGATTTCGGTACTGTTGTTCTTGGGGAAAATTGGCCATCGAAAGAGGTACATCCCCTCTACTATGCAACAGATCGCTATGATCTGCAAAAAAATGAGAGGGAGATGGCCAAATACCCTTAAAAAAAAGTACCAAAATGCTGCATGGACTGGGATGATCCTTTGTAAAATATATATATAGATATATATACCCCCAGAAGTTTATGAAGGGCCCCTGCTCGGAACAGCTGGCTGAAGCTATGAACATTGGTGGTCAACTAGGTTTGGTATGTTATGAAAGAATGTCACATCTCCAGAGCTGCTCCACAAGCAGATCAACAGTGCTACTGCTGATAGCATTACAATGCTGGATGTTGAGACCCACAAGAGTCTCACCCAAATTTATCAAGTCTGCCAAGCTTTTGTCCGACACAAATGAGCAACCAGAAATCGAAAAGATCTGCAGATTTAGTTGCTTGGCATGAGCTAGAGTTGCAATTCCTGAATCTGTGATCGAGCATTTCGAGACATCGAGATCACTGAGTAACGGGCAGTTGTTCGAGATGGAAGTCATGCTAGCATCAGTGATCTTCTTGCAACTGTCGAGATTGAGCATTTTAAGGGTCGAACCATGGTGCTCGATTATGGATGAAACGACCTTGTCGGTCAGGTTGACACAACCATTAAGATTGATCTTCACTAAACCCGACTGACAGTTTTGGAGCCAAGCTAGAAATCCACAATCATCAATTCCAACAAGTCCACTAAAATCCACATTTTGCAACTGGGGGCATAGCTTGCCCAGTAAAGCAAGGTTTCTGTTGCCAAAACCATGGCAGTTGCGGATGGTCAACGACCGCAAGGATACGCTAGAGGCTGGGATGGGCAATTCAGAGTTAATATCCTTAATTCCCAAGCAGCTTATGAGAGAAAGAGCCTTCAAACTTGCACTGCAGTTCAAAACGACACCAAAGAATCCAAACTGAGTGATCCTGTGGCACTCTTCCAATTGCAAGCATTCTAGCGACCTTGCAGCTTTTGAAAAAGAGACCAGGCCATTATCAGATAAAAATGAACACTTCCTTAGACAGAAGTGCTTTAAATTTGGACTACCCTTTCCAACAGATTCAAGGCCCATGTCTGTCACTCCATTGCAGGAAGAAATTGTGAATGACTTCAATTTTTGTAGTCCATGACCATTACCCATGACCCAGAACCCTTTTTCACTAACATTCTTAAGATCGCTAAGGACAAGGTCAGTAACTGCCTTGCCATAGTGCCCAATAACAGCAAGGGACACATCAGAAACGTTCAACGCCTGAAGCTTTACCTTATTCAAGGCACAAGTGTTCAAAGACAACAAACTAGCAATTCCCTGATCTCCAACGAATGGGCAATCTTTAATCACAATAGACTTCAGCTTGGGGCAGAACTGCCCAATAGCCCGCATACTTTCATTTCCAATTTTCGCACAAGATTCAATTGTAATATCAGTCAACTTTGGGCAGTTCCTTGCTATTTCAACCACAGCCTTGTCAGATACAGCAGGACATCGACAGAGATCAAGCTTCTCCAACTGGTGAGACGCCTTGGCAATCTCACAAAGACCTTCATCTCTAATAGAAGAAAGATTCCACAAAGAAAGAGCCCTCAGGGATTGACACCCACGAGCAATTGCCTTAAGTCCGAGGTCTGTAACCTTACTGACATGATTATTTCCACGAATAACAAGCTTGCCTAAACCCCCTCGACTTGCAGTTCCAACCGAAATGGCAGCAAGTCTGAGATCTGTCGCCTTCTTGCCTTCCAAACTCCTAGACAGATATCCATCACTCTCAATTTCAATGTCTTCAACCTCCTTTGAGGCCACCTCATCCTCAGATTTCAACTCGTGGTAATATATATTGCTCAAAAGCATAAGCCATCGTTTAGAAACGGTTGCACAGGCACTCCTTTCTTTGCCACCAGACAACCGTCTGAAAATCTCGAACAGGCACTCATCCGGAAGAATCTCGATAGAAACATTTGCTTTTGATTCAACTTCTTCTCCACCAAACACAAATGGAGCAGTGATGCGAGACCTCTTTGGAGGAGGAAAATAGACATTGACGTGGTGAGGAAGGGACAAGAATAAACTGGAGTCCTTGGGATTTGGGCCTCCAGTGCAAAAATCTTCACTACCTGAAATTTCAACAACAAGAACTACAGGTTAGATACATCATCCAACTTCACAAACAAATCCTCAGATCAAAATACCCCTCAACTTCTAGATCATCGAAAATTTATCAACAGAGAAAAACAAGAAGCAATCTCTGCAAAACTATATTTAACCCTTCAATATTTACTATTGATGTACTATCTTATTCCAAACCTCAAATCTAAATCTGCATGGGAACGATAGATCAACAACACATACAGATCACTTAAAAGCCAAAAGGTAAACCCATATTCAAACTATGATATCTCTTTTCAAGAAACCTACATCTGGCATGGACCGTTCAAGACAATAAAACGGCCAATAAATCAACACACACACACACACACACAAAAAAGAAGAAGAGAGAATCCTAAGAGAAGAAACCCAAATCCATATTCCCTCACAATTCATACCAAGACATGATCCGCCACCTGGCTAATCAAGAAACCTCAAAAACTAAACCAATAATTCCAAATCTTACCCTACGATCCAAATAATAATCCAACACCCATACAAAACACGCGCTTAAACCAACCAGCAACCCAATCTAGTCAAATTCAAAGTAGGTAAAACGAAAAAAAAAAAAAAAAAAAAAAAAAAAACCTAACCGGAAAAGGCGAAGAGCTTCGACATGAATATAGCTGAAAAAACCTCGGGAGATGGTGGAATCTGGAGGGAAATGAAGCTAAAAACCCTCGAAAGAGAGCAAAATATGAAGAGAAAACGAAGATGATGAAGATGAAGATGAATTGAGATTGAGATTGTGAATAATGCATGAGAGAATGGAAGAAGACTGTTGAAACCCTATGAGATAGGGAAAAAAAAAAAAGAGAAAGGAAATGGAAGAAAAAAAGTGAGGAAAAATTGGGAGGTTGAAGCGGTGTAGAAGAAGGATTTATGGTGAGTTCAAGAAAGTTTAGGGTAGATGCATGTACACTTGATTACAACCCAAGTGCAATGTATTTGTTCACAAAGTGGGGTTTCATTGTAATATTCTCCCACCAAATTTATATTATTAATATTAAATCAAACCCTTTTTCCTTTTTTCTTTTCTTTTTCTCTTTTCTTCTTTTCTTATTCATTGTCAAATAGTGTTCCATTAAATGTATCAATGTCTATATTTATATTATTGTGTTTTCATTTTTAAATTACCCTATTTTCTAATTCCATACTTAATACCTTCAACTTCCTTTTACTTTTTTTTTTCTTAATTAACAATTTTATCCTTGAGAATAAGATATTGTGATTTTGTTCCTGATTTAATTTAGTTAACAACCTGATAAATAACTAAGGGGGAAAAAGATTTAAATAATGCAAGAATACATCAAGCTTTGTGTTTATTGAATTCATCTATGTCTATAGGGTTTTTATAGCTCCGATAAACAGATTTTATTAAGATCCAAATGAGTATGATGCTCTCGAAGACACTCGGCCCATATCTAGTACTATTTTTAGTTATAAACATAAATTAAAAATAATCAAGTTTTCCTAAATTGTATTTGAATATAATAAAAATGAATAGAGTACTACCTGTAGAAGTAATTGATCATATATCAATATAAATCTCTTATCGTGGATATATCTTGAGTTGTCTATGAAGGTATCAAGCAATGTTCATATAATATATAAAAAGGTAATAACTTACCTTTGCAAAGATTCTTCCCGAACTGTTGCTTGAAAAACGTCTTTGAAGAATACTGCAAATACTATCTCTACTAAAAACCGCTTGAGCTTGTAAAAAGATTAATTTTCTTCCTTAAAAAATAAAAAATAAAAAAAACAATCTAAATTAAATTTGGTTTTTTAAAACATATTAACAAAATAAATATATATTGAAATTGTAAAAATCAAGATGAACGTTTTTGAAAGCAAAATAACACGATGAACCAAAGTTAATAATATTCACTACTATTTAAATTAAATAATAACAACATTTCCTAATTTATTAATATCATGTTCATCTTTAAATTTTATGTCAAATAAATCATTACATTTTAAAATGTTTTTGATCTAAAAGGATTTTTATTCAATTTTTGTGTAACAATTTAGAAGAGAACAAAATTTTAAATTTCCATCGAGTAAAACCTGTTTGGATTGATGAAAAAATGTTTTTTTTTATATAAATAGTTTCATTTTTATATAAAATCTTTTAATAAAATCAAGTTAAAATACAATTTTAAATTGTACTCAACATTTTATTTTTATTTTTAAAAAAATGATTTGTTTTTAAAATTAAAAATCTAAAAATATATTTCAAACACACATGGACCTAGTTGGGTTAGCAGTACCACCTAAATTTTTAACTTTGTAGTATTTCGTTTTTAATTTTTTATAATTTCAATTATATACTTCAATTTAAACAATGATTCAAAAATAGTTTTTAATATATTATATTGAATAAAATTATTATGAATTTGGCTATTGTCTTGTTTGTAAGATATTATATATATATATATATATATTCATTACATTACAATTTAAATTGAAGGATGAGTTCGAAATTAAATAAATTTACTAATGTCTTACTTTTAACACCATATTTCATTAACGTAAACACTTAAACAATAAACTTAAAATATATATATACATACATACATATATACAAAACAATACTTTGATGTAACCTTAGATTGCATTCTTCTTTTTTCGTTTATTTCAATTTTATAACAAACAAAACCTATATATCCTAAAAGTATGATTGAATAATCGAGTGAAACATACAAAGAAATTAGGGTAACTTGTGATACATAAAAATGTTGAAAAATAATAATATTTAATTTAAGTTTCCTCTTAAATTTTTGGTGACATAATATTTTTGTTTTAAAATTGTAAATATTTTTTTAATTTTTTTTGTTTCATTTTAAACACAATTAAATTAAATATTGTGATTAATAATACATTTGTTTGCACAAGATTTTCGAAAAAATTAATTCGTGGAATTGAATTTGGGTTGATTTGATGAGATGTGGTTTGATCTCTAGACTTTTCTCTAGAATTTGATCATTTAATTATCTCTCGATTGAATGTCTACGCTTGATTTGGAGGAAACTAATTCTCTCTTGATTGAATGCCTACGCTTGATTTGGAGGAAATTGGAGGAAACGGAGCACATGATGTTCTTGAGGTTGGTTAAACGCCAACGCCTACGCTTGATTTGAGGAAACAAAACAGGTGATATTCTTGAAGTTGGTTAAACACCAACGCCTACGCTTAATTTGAGCAAACAGATCACTTGATGTTCTTGAAGTTGGTTAAACGTCAATGCCTACGCTTGATTTGAGAAAATAGAGCACTCAGGTTGTTGAAGTTAGTTAAAGAGCACCTGATGTTGTTGAAGTTAGTTAAACGCCAGGAGAATTTTCTCTACACCTTCTGAAGTAAAAAATTTTCATGGAAAACTCGTCTATTTATAGAGTTTTCTGGTGGGTTTTATGAGCTTGAGCTTGGTTGGTCTATGGACCAAACCAATGAGCTTAACCACATGGATTTATGTCATATTTAGGGTGCGTTTGGTTGAGATTCTAAAGTGTTTAATTTTGCCAAAAAAAATTATTTAAAAAAAAATGGTAGTGTTTGGCAAATTAAAATAATGCATTTTAAAAAAATCATTTATAAAATAATCTATTGTGCATAAATTTTTAAAAACCAAATTCACATATAAACACTTATAAAAAAGTCTAATCAAACCTTAAGTGTTTAAATTTTAAACTCATTCCCAAAAAAGTGTTTAAAAGAAAATGTATTATTGAAAAACATTTTGTTATTAATTCAATCCAAACGAACCCTTAGTCTTTGGACTTTAAACTTATTTTTGGGCTCAATTGAATTTAACTCAAGTAAATAATATTTAATTGAACCAAAATAATTAACTTGATCCACTGGTTATGATGAAAACATGTGACATTATCAGTATTAATCGATTTATGTTTTCAATTTTAATTTGGGACACATGTCAATTTTTTTTAATTAATCCCAAATTCAATTATGTGTACTTTAATAAATGACTTGGCAATTTGTGATTGGTCTAAAAATTTCCAATTCAACAACATTTAATTTAACAATTACACTAGATGATAAAAGATGGAACCATTAGTTTTTATAGTAATAATAATTTATATCTCATTCACTTAATTATATGTTATAATTTAGTTACTATTTTTCTACAATATTCCTAAATAGGAATTGACCTTTGGCATCAATTTGGGTCCATTCAAACTTATGAAGATGAGGATGAAACTATTCAATGAACATACTTTATTTTATGAATGATATATATTTGTAATGTATTCGTAATTAATTTTACTTTTATGGACAATAAATTGAAAAATAAAAGCATTTGAAATGGCATTTTTATAGAAAATAATAATAATAAAAAAAGAAACAAAATAGGGTCTGTGGTACACGAGTCATTCAATGAATTAAACCTGGATTTTGAAGTTGAACTCCGTTATGTATTAGTTGTTTCCGTGTCGTATTAACTCAAACTCCGTTTGTTTTTTATGCCGTCTTCCATTTTAAAGTTTCTATTCTTTTTTTTGTTCATTGCATGCATGCATAGTATCATAACATTTTTCATCAATGTTTTCTTCTATTAATGTGGAGTGAATTGATATTTTAGATATATCTTAATTTGTTTAACTAGTTAAATGTCATTTTTAGTTTTTAAATATATTATTTGTATTGGGCTTTGTTGCGGATGTCTAATCAACTAGCTCAAAATGCTCTTACATGACTTGTGTTAGAGGTTCTCACACCATTGTTGTGTCAAACCTATATTACATTGAATTGATGCTTAAGTTAGTTTGAGAAGTGGGTAATTCAGATAAACATAAACACAAGTAAGGTTAGGTATATTGTCACACCCCTACCTAGAACGCGTCCCTTCCTCGCAATCTTGGATGCAAACGAGACTTGGAAAACTCCAACGCCTTTATCGAGGCACACCAGAACACTCGGGCCTAAACTTAGCTTTTACTGAAACTTAAACTTCACTTATAGGGAATGCCAAAGCACCTATTCCTAAAAAAATTTGCTTTGCGATACAAGAACGCACAACACTTAAGAAATTAAAAACTTTATTCATTTTTCTTGACAAACTTAGTACAATTACAAGGGGAATACTTAAAGAACTTAAAGCTTCTAAACTTAAACTCCAATTTCTTGCCCAT
The DNA here is from genome assembly GCA_025688845.1 of Cucumis hystrix. NCBI lineage: Eukaryota > Viridiplantae > Streptophyta > Magnoliopsida > Cucurbitales > Cucurbitaceae > Cucumis > Cucumis hystrix. The sequence continues at coordinate 3,225,764 of CM046886.1, read as the reverse complement.
CTCTTAACGCCTAATTACACAACACATCGTCTTGCCTTCACTACGCGGCCTCCTCACTTTGTTTACCTATGAAAGGGAAAACTTAAAATATAAGCCTAACACTTAGCGAGTGACATTTTAGGAAAACCATTAGGAAATACAAGTACATGTATAAGTTCACTTTATGCAAGAATAGTTTTACAACGCTTCATCATGCGCTAAAAACATTAAGCACTATATTAGCCTCTACTTATTCCTTTTGTCAAGACATTGAGCGATCCTCACACATAGACTACTGTGAAGAGACTTATTTCATGAACAGCATTCCTGGAGATTTACATGTTCAATTCTAGTTGCTCAGCGGACAGCTCGAATGCCGACTTCTCAATGCATCCAACAACCTTCTCACCACGTGGACCACTCCAATGCATGGTTGCCTCTAACTCTTATGTGCACAAATAATAGCTAGCTTATGATAGGAATAAAGTTAATGGTTCTCTCGCATACTAGCAACATAACATGAATACTTTAACTTGAAAACATACTTTCAATTGGTCATGCTTCTCTTATAAAACATAAATAAGTTTGTACATGCATTATACATATCGTAATATAACTCGAAAGAAAAGTTTTAGAAATCTTTGTTCTTTTCTTTGGAAGGCTCACTCAAAAAAACTATACACTTTCTCCTAACCCCTTTCTTAACACCCCTCGTTCATCTCCTCGTCTGGTGTCTTTTTGGCATAGCTTTAACATTTAGAACTCCCTTATAAATTCTTTTGAACTCTCGAGACCTATTTATACTAATCCTAATCATGCTTAACTTTAACCCAACATGTAAAAAGCTAAATAATTTTGATTAATTAGTCATCCTCCTTTCCTCAAGTTCGCATTATCTTGTCTTAGCACATCGTCTAGCTTTATTATGTGTACTTCCTTTCTCGCACCGCCTAGTCAGAACACATGCTCCTTTCTTAGTACACGTCATTCTTATAATTAGTCATTTTAGCTCCCCTCACCTTAGAACACATAGTACTTAATAAATTTTTATGGCTTCCTCCTTCATAACCTCTCTACTCCAGAATGCAGGCTTCACATGTACATGTATGATCCTTTGGAGATTACTTACTTTCTCCATTTGGGTAATTGAACAGTAATTGAATGAGATTGTTTATAAGTTTATCCTTTGACACACATTTACGATTATGTGAGCCAATAGTGGTGTTAGGGACGCTTCTGGTGCTCCAGGTTGTATGGTGTCAATTTAGATCTAACTTTGTTATAATTTCATTTATTCACCGACTTACTTGGTCCACCCAAACTTCAAGACACTAAAACATTTCTCTTTTAAGATGTGCATTCCTATATGCCTCCTCCATGTACCATGTGGGCTTAGGCCACCAAACAGATGTTAACATTCTATCGATGGAAAATAGATTTTAAACTTTGATTACGAGTTATACTTCAAGTTTTTTTTAGTATACAAACAGAGTACATGTTTTAGTATTATTTAACTTTTACGTATTTTCAATAACACATTAAAGAAATCTTTAAGTGGCATAATTTTTTAATCTTTCGAACTACATCCAGATTGATATGTCTTATAGATTCATTTAACTTTAAAAGAAGTCAAATAAATTTATAAACTTTCAATTTTATATTTAATATACTCATGATATATTCAACCTATCTTTAACTATCAAAACACATAAAACCGAACACATTTAGTATCATGTCTAATAGCTTCATAAAATTTAAGAAAAAACAACAAACATACCATAGATTACTTATACGACACTAAATTAAAAGTTCAAAATTTTATTGACTATCTGGTACTCCATGGACTAAACTTATAAATTAATCTACAATTAGTAAAACAAAACTTAATTAATTGGAAAGTTTACCTAAAGATGAGATGGAAATCACATGAAATCTGTTGTTAAAAGAAAAAAGATTACATCACACACACACACACACACACACACATATATTATAATTCCATGCATGAAGGCATGGGGAAATTTTGCAAGTTGATTATGAATCAAACCTTTACAGCTAATGAAGCTTAGAAGCCAGCACAAGTTCATGAAATATTATTATTATTATTATTATTATTGTACATTTGATCTTCAAATCAATTTAAATCCACCATTCCAAATCTACGAAAAAAAAAGGATTATAAAATTCTATTTTCCTTTTTCTATTTTTGTATAGATTAATTGATCAATATCAAATCAACCAGGTCCCAAGTTGATATTATTGTATTTGAAGGTTTGAAAGATTTTTGTACTTAATTTAGTATTATTATTATTATTAAAAATGAAAAAGAAAAGAAAATAAAATAAAATAAAAGAACCACTTGTGGTAAAGACATGCATGTGTGTGGGATCCAAGCAAGCACAGCCTCAATTTGTTGGAATTTTCACAGTGCCTTGTTCTTCCATCCCCAAAAATTTCAACAAATTAAAAGTGCTTTTGTCTTCTTTCATTCATTGTGTTTCCATTCCTTTTTCTTGGGTGCTGGTAAATAATAATAACAACAACAAGAAAGTTCAAATTACACATTATTGACCTGTTTATAATTTTAGTTTATGTAATTTTTTATCCATCTTAAATTAAACATGACTAATCTTAAAAACTAACCAAAGGTACTATAATAACAACATTGATTCGTCCCATAAAGTTGATGGATAATCTAGCTATTCAAATTAGAAAACTTGAGAGTGGACCTTATTGATTAATCACCCGATTGATCAAACAACATGCTATGTGATGATAATGTAAATAACTTTAATTAAGTGTCTAAAATTAACGAGCATTATTCTCACACCCATGTATACTTAACTTTCATAAATGTCGATTAGATCATACCGTTAAGGTTTGAAAATTCAAAGTGTCAATGTAGAAAATTATAAAAAAATAGTTTCTAAATTAGTAAATAAATATTGTATGAATTTTAAATAAGTTAACGTGTTTATTATTTATGAATATTTTATCAATTGTTTTTATGTTTTGTAGATATTTTTCTAGGATATAATGAAAGTTTTACCTTTTATGTTGATAATCTATGAAAATATAGAAACATTGATAGTATAATTTATATCTCTTTTTCGTGTTTAGTCTATAATAGATATTGGTTGATCATTTTAATTGTTTTAGTATACGTGATTGGGACAGAAATATGAACACCGAACTTCTTTCGAGTTCGTTAAAAATATGTAATTTGTTTTTATTATAAAGTTTATATAAGGGAATTGAGTGGAAGTAAATATTAAAAATGAGAAGATTAAAATAAAATGTATGAGTTGTTTTATTCCATTTTGGTACCATCTAGGGCGATGTGCTCACAAGTTGGCAAAGGTACATTGTACGTAATTATGAAGAAATATCAAATACTCAACTTGAAGCATTTTTTAAGCACTTTATATCTTTTTCTTTTACCTTTTTTTGTTATTTATACTTTATAAGAAATAAAAATATATACTCTTTTCCTCCTATATTTTATAAAACCAAACGTATTTGCATAGTCAACGTTCAAACACTATCACTGACCAATTTGATCAAATTTAAACCGATCCTAACTATAAAAAGCTTACAAACCGATAATCGATTCATCGATTTAAGTAATTGAAATTTTAAAAAAATGTCGTTGGTGTAAATTTTTCTCAAATGAATGTCGACCAAACCTCTTATAAATTTCAATTTGTTGTTTTAAAATGACCAACTATTTTGTTCTATAAAGCAATTATTTAGTCATTTGACTTGAATAGCTGATTTAGTAATCTTTACACAATGATTTTGCTTCTTAAAAACAATATATATATCCATTAAACCCACTCAATAAAGAACATGTCAAGTTAATGCTTCCATTTGCCTCCACTAACATTTGTTTCTTCTCATTATTGTTTGAGATATTTTCCCCCTACTACATATTGCTATATATATTTAGCTTCAAATTTAATCTCAATTTCTTGCTAAAATATCATTTTGAATCAATAATTAATCCTAAGTTTGTTCAATTTTAGTTAATTTTTATCAATATTAATTAAACTTATTTCCAATTTTAACCAACACTTTAGTTAAAATATCATATTAGTCTCTATATTTTGAAATTCATTAAATTTTAGTTCTTACCTTTTCAATCAATCTTTAATTAATCTTTTAAAGGTTAAACACACGATTGAAACTTCATTAACTTTGCTATTATTAAGCATTTTTTTAAATTAAAATGACTATTAGACACTAAGACACTAACTTTAAAACGATTATAGATTAATCTTGTAATTTATTGTTTATTTTTATACTAAATATTAATAGGGTTGAAATTGCAATTATTATACTTCAACTTTCATATTTAAAATGATAAAATTGGATTAAATTGAACCTTTCAAACTTATAAAATTATATAAATTATAACATTTGTATAAGATCGATTGTTCAATTTTAGCATATGTGGGGTCTAATTATTTATATTATTATTATAAGTTTGATGATTCAATTTAACATTGAAAAGTTTATAGCTAATTACTACTAACAACATATATACTAAACATATAAGAAAAATAATGAGAACAATAGCAAAATTAAATTTGAAAAGAAAGGCCATTGTAATAAAGGTTAAATTAAAACGTAGGGTTAGTAGGTTTGGTTAATTGGAAATTGGAAATTGAGGCCAAACGCGGATTCCAGATTCATTCATCTGCACCGGTTTTTCAAAAACACCGCATCAAAGAAACGGCCCCCCCTTTCTTTCATTAATTAATTCATTTTCTTCGGTTTTTCCTCCCAACGGCTTCGAAATTTCTTCTTTACATTCTATATATTTTATATTTTTTTTAATTAATATATATAACAAAAGCAAATTATATACAATACAACGGATAATTCTCGGTAGGAGAATTTTTAAAAATAGCACAATAAATTAAAATATTTACAGGCTATAGTAAAATTTTAGATTTTATTATCATAGCATATCAATGACTATCAGTGATGGAATTTGTTATATGTTGTAAATATTTTGTAACATTTGCTGTTTTTGAAAATTCTTCATCTTAGTATCCGATAAGAATTATTAAAAAAATGAATCATTTCACAGAATAATAAATTTTGTCTTTTAATAGTTTCGTTATATGGGTGTGAATAGTTTGTCGATTTTTTTATTTTTGAAAAAAACTTTTGTTTTCGTGTACGAAAATATTTATAAATATAACAAAATTTCATTTACTGTGGATAATAGAATCAATAGACTAGACTACTATTATCTAAAACTCAATTGTTTATTACTGACTAAAGATAGGTATGATGGACCGAAAAATTGAACCGATTGGCGGAACTGACGTTGTCTAGTCGAAAAATGAAAGGGTCAATTTGTGCTTGTTTTAAAATACTTTTAAACTGACTTTTACTCTTGACCATCAATATCTATTTGAACATTTACTAAACCGACCATAGTTGTTTTGACGGTGTTGATTGTGATTTTTTTTTTTAAAAGTGTATAAATAACCAATTTGTGGTAGGAAGCTTTTGTTGGTTTGGTTATGAATTTACCTTAATGCCCTTTAACCACTACATCCATATATGCTAACAACCACTAGTTAGGTTTGAATTATGAATTATTCCCGCTTTTATTTGGCATCTAAACACATTGATTGGAGGTTTGAAATATAATTAATTAAGAAAATTGAAAATAGTAATTTCTACATTTTCATGATAATTAAATTATTCCACTTTTTTAAATATCTTATGTTTGTTTAGACTTATTCTAATATTTTTATTATCTCATTTCTCAAACTTTATTTAAATATACTTATCATATCATCTTTAACCTAAGTTTGGTCCAACTTGAAATCAATTTGTTTCCATAACCTACTTGAGATCAAATTATTGCATATCTCACCAAATGAATAAATAAATAGATAAAAAAAAATTGCATAATAATTTGAATGTTAAAGAGGAAATCTTGAACCTTTTTATGTTATGATATATAAGAATAACACATTGGTAAAGTAAGTAAACGTATCTCGATTGGTATTGTGTCCGTATTATCAATCTCGAGTCAAAAAATTTGATTGTCCTTCACATGTTGCAAATAAAATTAATAAATAAACAAACAATAGATTTCAAACTAAAAACGAGGGCAAGTAGCAAAAACCACTTTGAAGTATATACCCAAATTATTATAGTAGTTGTAATTACACCTTTAAACAAGGGCGGATTTATTAAGGGACCAAGGGACACGTATCCCTTCATACTATCGGTTTTTATATTTTAATATTAATTTTGAAGATATATATTAAATAATGCTTTATTTTAACTTAAATTTGGTTCTGGTGTAGTGGTTGTGCCCTCGCGGTAAAATCACTAGGTCAAGAGTTTGTTTATTGTTTATTACAATTAATTTTACGAAATAGTTTTCATTCGAAACATCAATAATTTTATTTTATCAAATATCAAATTTCTTCCTAAATTTTAATGATTTTCCTAAAAGAAGATAATTTGATCCAAACTTCCACTCTCTAAACAATATTCTATGAAAAATGTATTATTCTTTTTTTTTTTCTTTTTTTGATGCAACTTTTAATTCACATATTTACATTACAAAAAATCATATGAAAATTGTTGGTCTTTATTTCGCTACAAATGTAGTGAATGTTATTGGAGCATCAGTAAAACGTCGAGATATATTTTTTAGTGTTTATTATACCGTGCCTTGTCTCACTACTTTAAAAATCATATCATACGTATGGATATTGAACCTGATATTATAAAAAACAAATTGAACCCTCTAATTTATATAAAATATTATAGTTTAGTTTGAAGGTTGAATTTGACCAAATATAGACACATAAACTCTGTTGACTCAATTTTTTAAAATTAAAAATTTTAGGGTATCGCCCGTACTTTATGGGTAAAAGAGGAAAAATGAAAGAATAAGTAAAGAAAAAGAAGAAAAAAAGGTAAAGTGGGCCCATGGGGGGTGGTTTGTAAAGAAAGAAATTGAAAAGACATTGTATTGGATCAATGTTATGGGCTATGATGGGCAGCCCAAAGTGGGGGATAGCCAATGTCATTTGTCAAACCATATTATCTCTTTATCTCTTTATTTATTTATTTATACCATATTTAAAAAAAAAATAGCAAATATTGAAAGTATTTAAAATATAGAAAATTTTATTAAACTTTTTTATATTATTTAAGTTTTTTTTCTATATTTTATAAATAATTTTATTTGTGTAATAATACTAACCATCTTAATTAAAAAAATTAATTTAAAATTAAAATTTACTAAACGTCCATTTATTTTAAGGAATTTTGAATATTTTATTTTATCAAATTAAAACTAAAATTTTAATTTTATAAAATGAAAAGTAAATATTAAAATCAAATAAAAAAATGGACTTAGAAACAATTCCTAACCTGATTTTTATGTAACTTTGAAGATTGTATCTATTTAGTAATTTCTTAACTTTGATGTGTTTTTTTCAATTCATGATTTACTAAATACAAAATCTAGAATTTATTTGTTCTCTTGAGATATAAATCTTTATATCTACTAAAACAATTAACGTTTTGAAAAATTCACATTTACCACATATTCATTAATCATAAAATTAAAAAATTAAAAAAATTAAAAACATTACAATACACATATAAGTATTTTTAAAAGTAACCAAATATTAGAATTATTAACAAAATATAGCAAAATTCATCAAACTCTTTTAAGTCTATTTAATTTTTTTTTGTTATCTATAATGATTTCTCGTAAATATATGTAGTAGGAATGAAAAATACAAAGTATCCGAAAAGAATTAAATTTATTTTGTCAAATCGAACTCAATTTAAGAATAATTAACATGCCCTTTCATGAATTTCGACCAATCGATATATCTAACAAAGGTTCCGCCTCCCACGTTTTGTTTTTTCTTCGTCACTATAACTATTATTAGTTTAGAGTTCTTTTTTTCTTTTCTATTTTTTTTCAAAAGCACGTGCATATAAACTATCTCCCACGTTTTCTTATTCTATACCATCCACTAAGTAAAATATTGATAGAATAATATATGATTCTAAAAAAATAATCATAAGCATTATTTCTTTATAAATTTTATATATTGATCTTTAAAAAAAAATATATATATATTGCTATTAATTTTTCAAGTAATTTAGTATTGGCTTTTTCCCATGTCAATTGGGTCAATATATTCATAATCATACCCATAAACATTGTCGTATTCAATGTTTTCGATTAGGGTTTAAGTCAGTTTAAGTAAGTCAACCCTATAGAGAATTTACATCGATTAATACTGTTTCAAAAGTAGACGGTTGCGCTAATATTGGGATTGATCATCAATTAAGTTAAAGTGTATATAATTATTACATCTTAACTGTACGTGAGATATATAATTAAGGATGAAGCTTGGGTTTTATTTTTCAAGTGATTACTACGTCACAACAAATATTTAAATGTTACCAAGTCGTTTTTCTTTTCGTAGTAATGTTTTAGAATAATATTGATTAAAATATATATCATCTTAGCCTCTGTATTTTTCACTTAGGTTACAATTTTAATGTATATCATTCAACCAATTTCAATAAAATCTAATATTTGGAAGGACTAAATTGAATATTTACTGTAAGTATACACAATAACTAAAATGAAATAGACTTTAAAAGTATAATTAGGATCAAAGTAATATTTTACTTAATTTTTTTAGAAAAGATTAACTATTATCAGTTCGAATATATGTAATTTAACCGACTAAGTTATGGTTTGATATTTCGTGTTATAATGAATGAATTAAAATAAATAAATAGTAGAGCAGCAGCAGCCACCCCAAAGTTTTCATATTTCTTCTAACCTATAACATCCCATCATGAATAGTAATAACATTAAATTCTTATCTATGCTTTCAAACTTTTTTTTCAAATCAAATGGGCTCTTAAGAGGTTGGTTTAAAGTTTATTCATTTAACCAAACTATGATGAACAAAAAAAAAAGAAAAAATTCATTCTCTTTAACATAAATCTATATTACTTTTATACTTACAATATTTTGGTGTTATTTTTCATGTTTGATTGATATTAATTTTATGAATATAATATAAAATGTCAAATTACTCGAACTCATAGATATAGAAAAGTCGACATGTCAATATAATTAAATTTAATACGTTTAATTATGAGTAATAAAAATATCAAATATTGATATTCGATAGAAGGGTCGTCAACCGATCAACATCGATTTGATGGATTATTTTCAATTTGCCTTGCTTAATTATATCATACACTATATATATATATATGTTGTTATTACAAGCTCTTATTTTATTTCTTATATAAATTACAGAAACTTAACTATATTAATTTATTCCTTCTGTAAAATTTATAAGCTAATCAATTTAGACCTTTTAGTATGAGTATCATTGAAAATCTTTTACGCATTAACTCTCAAGATATGTGTAGACTTTTTCAAATATTCGTTTTTACAAAATAAACTATTAAAGTAAATGCATAAGTGATAATTATGACTAAAGTCTAAATTGATACATTATGCAAGTTTTGAGTTTAATTGATACATTTATAAGTTTTCAACGAGGTTTTGGATCTCAAATAGTATGTTATAGATGATGTAAAATTAATACACTTACAGAAGTTTAATGTTTAAATTGAAATACTTTAAAGTTTAGATCTATTATCAAATATAACAAAAGAGAATCAAACTATTTTTTAAAAAATATAGCAAAATATCACAATCTATCTTGTTCTATCAGTTGCTATATATTTAAAAATATTTTCAGAATGACTTTCATCATTTAAAATAAAATTTCAAAAGTTTATTATATAAAATAATAATAAATATCAAGATAAGATATATATTAAAATAAGAGTTAAACTAAATGAAAAAAAAAAAAAAACCCTTATCGATAGGGTCCCACGTTTTTTTTTGAATAATTACAAATATAATAATTAGATCCAAAATATTAGTATATATAATAATATTTAAAAAAATTTACAAATATAACAAATTATATCAAAGTCTAATCATACAAAATATTAGTATATCACTAATAGACAGTAAACCCTAAACTCGAGAGTCTAAAGAGTTTATCTAATGTCTAATTATTAGTGAGGATGGGTTAACAAGAGTTAAATGTGTGGGCTAATGTGAGTTTGTTTAACAATGGGCCTTGTTGGGCTGGATCAAGAGACTATCATTCTTTTGGAAAAGCCCACTTTTTATACATTTGAACTCAATTCCAACTAAAGTTGAAAAATGATGAATGTTAAAATAGGATGAGTTCCATAAATGACACTTAAAGTCGTAAATAATAAAATACACAATCAACGATAGAATAATTATACATATAACACAAAAATTAATAAAATACTAAAAAATTCGCCTCCAACTTTCTTAGTTAAAAGATATCGCAGATAATAGCTATCAGTGATACTTTTTAACTTTAAAAATGACTGTTTCGCACCCATAACTACTATCACTAATAATTATAATCTATCAGCTATAACTTTTTATTTGGTCATAATTACGAGTGTTATTCCTGGTTTTCTCGATTTGAAAACTATCTTGATAATAACTATCGTTCATAGTAAATGATAGCTTCTACAAGTTGATATCACTTATAAGTACAATGATAACTTTCAATTTGAGAAATGTGTTTTAAGTGATAACTTCTATCAATTAAAAGATTTGATGTGTCCTAATTTTGCAGTTTAAGGTGATGAAAGAGCAAAGTTTTACTACTTTTTCTACCTATAGTAACTTGAGTGGTTTACTTTGTCAGTGTTTATTGTTGGACGAGTTGTTGTAAAAAAACTTAAGAAATTGGTCTAAACATACTTCAAACGTTTAAATCTTCAACCACAAATATTGTTAACTTAAAAAAAAATGATTAAATATGATTTAAAATCTTTGATTCCTAACTCACTCACTAAACCAATACACTTTAAAGAGAACTAAAAATCTAATTTTTTTTTTATTTTTATTTTGTGTCAAGTAGGTTGTTAAACTTTCGATTGTAGTATCATAGTTGAGGACCGGTAATTCATATTAAAAGTATGATAACCTTTTAACTAGATAATAAAAAATTTAAATTAATAGTAGCTTAAGGTAAACCAAGAACCTAACCGAATCAATTGGTCATTATAAAGAAAGATCTCATATGACCAATAAAAACCAAAACCAATGACTTGATTTATATTCGATTTGATTCAAAGTTTTTAACATTCTTTCTTTCCATTTTTCACTTTTATACTTCTAATTTTGTTTTGATTGTTTTTTTTTTCTCTTAATTTGTCCAATTAATACATATCACGTCATTTAAGATTTTGAAGTCTAAATCTTTATACCCTTATTTGAGAGTCGAGACGAACATAATTCAACTGACGTAAACGTATAACATCAACATTTTATCCTGGGTCTATCACCAACCAAAGTCCGTCAATGATACGTTTTTACTCTCAAATTTTGTTATGTTGTATCAATTTTTATCTTAAATTTCCAATTTCTTCAAATTAAACTTGAAACGTAATTAAATGGTGCAATTTATATAATGTGTTTGATTTCTACCGTATCACCTGTTTGACTAGTAAACTTCAGTAAAAGTCAACTATTTTAACGATATCATATTTTGTACACATTTAAGTTGATTTAATCAACTAATAACACCAACGAGAATGTTTCTTTCTTAACGAAAACATTAATAAATACTAAAATAATCACATATATATCAAAATATAGATAGTAAATATTTTTATCATAAACTTAAAAAGGAGAATAGTAATATTTAGAAAAAGAGGAAAATGAATAATGAAATTTTGTTTGATAATGAGTAATTGGCGAAACAGGATGTTATTCGATTCAAACACTCCATCTTCCTCACTACAATCATAAATGGCGATTTATGATCTAAACCACCAAATTTCTTCTTCCCTTTTTCCACATTCACACAATCCTCTCATTTCTATAATTTAATCAATTTTTTTACTTTTTGGGTAGCACCTAAATTTGAAGTTCCATTCCATTTCAATCCGCCATTACACGGAGAAGAAGAAGAAGAATAAGAAGAAGAAATTAAATAGTTGCAGAATGGGAGAGAGAAATTGTAATTTGGAGGACTCTCATTTAATTTTGGTTGTTAAGAAGCTGTGTCTTTGTGTTGATCTTTCATGGTTGAGCAGGTGAAAGTTTTTAATGGCCAACCCCATTAAAAAAGTACTCTTCTTCCTCTTCTTCTTCTCCTCCTCCTTATTTTTCTTATTCTTCAGTGACTTTCCAATTTCCCACCGACAATTCTATATAAATGGTTGAAATTATTACTCTTTGTACGTTTTTCCTACTCTCTCACCTGTTTTTTTCCCCTCTCTCTCTCTCTCTCTTGTTGAAGGCTCTGAATCTCTCTCTAGAGTTATGGTTTATTCAAGGAAGTTCAGAGGAGTCAGGCAGCGGCAGTGGGGCTCTTGGGTGTCAGAAATTCGCCATCCATTGCTGTAAAATTCCCTCTTTTATTATCTTGTTTGTTCTTCTGCTATAAATATAAGTGCCATTGGTTGCAAATTGCTCTGTTACTCTCATTTTCTGTCTCCTGCCCATAACGTGTTTGTTGATTTGCCTGGAAGAAACTTTGGGGTCTGTGGCGGCGGATATTTTTGCAGATTTGTACAACCCAATTGTTGTATGTATGTGGGTTATTTGGCTTGTGTTTGTTGGTTCAAATATGCTTTGAAAAACCCCATATTTTTTTTGGTTGTCCGTAATTTGTTTGATGATTTGCCTGAAAGGAGTTGTAGATTTGTGAACTGAATTATTTGTTGTGTATTTCTCTGCTGTAAATGTATGCATTGCTTGTGTTTGTTGGTTCAAATGAAGTTATGAAAAAGTGAATTTTCCCGTTTTCTTTCTTATGCCTTCAACGAAGCTTGATGGCCATTAGGCATGCTTAATTGTTTCTGCTCTACATTGCACATTGAACCCATATTCTTATATTGTTCATGTGATTATTTCTTTGTAGGAAGAGAAGGGTGTGGCTAGGGACATTCGACACGGCGGAGGATGCAGCACGAGCGTACGATCAAGCAGCCATTTTAATGAATGGCCAAAACGCCAAGACCAATTTCCCTGCATCAAAAGACCACTCTGAAGAAGCCAGCCATGGCCATGGTTCTTCTCCAATGTCTCCAAAAGCACTTTCGGAGCTACTCAGCACAAAGCTCAGAAAGTGCTGCAAGAACCCATCCCCTTCCTTAACATGCCTACGGCTCGACTGTGACAACGCTCACATCGGTGTATGGCAGAAGCGTGCAGGCACTCGAGCCACTTCCAATTGGGTCATGAGGATTGAGCTAGGGAAGAAAGAGGTACCTTCGCCTGAATCGACAAACCAAGAAGCCGATGTCGATGGCGATGGCGATGGCGATGACCACCAAAACGAAATTGATGAAGAAGACAGAATTGCAATGCAAATGATTGAAGAGTTACTCAATTGGAACTGCCCTCTTCCTTCAACTTCCAGCTAAGTACAGGATCTCAACACAAAACTCTACTCCCAAAATTTAAAAATAAAAAAATAACACCCATTAGATTAAAACAAAGAGGCTTAATTAATCTGTGTTTGACTGTCTATGTGTGTATGTATATACATGTATGTTTTTATTCCTATTTTTCTGTTACTTTCAGCTTATATAAAGCTGTTTATGGGACTTGGGAAGCTCAAAATCTGTATAGAGGCGGAGCTTTTGCATATACATAAGTTTGCTGTTTTATGTCATCTTTTGTAATTTACATATATATTCGAAAAAAGTATATATATTTATATCTATAAAATATAAAGGCAAAAGTTTGCAGATGATGATGAGACTTTTTCACTCTCATTTTTTGTATTTTCATGTTTTATATATTATGTGAGATCTTTTTTTACCAATTTTTTTTTCTGATTTTTTAAAATACAAAATGGTGTAAAATATGATGTAAAATATTGGGAAGTTTTCATACATATAACAAACCGAAAAAATATATATTTGCGGCCGTGTAACAAAAGGAAAAAGCTCGTGAAACTGAACATTTTTTAAAACCCTTCCTTTATCTTTTTCTCTGCTGCGATTTTTTTTTTTTTCTTTTTTTACATTTTTTAAAAGACTCCTAAAATATATATACTTTTTATTATTGATATTTTTGTTCTCCACTATATCGTCTATATTTAAAAGGGTAATAGATCCTTTATTATAGCTCGTATTTTTTAAGTTATTTTTGGTAGATATATATATATATATATATATATACCATATAACTGATAGAGATTTATACTGCAAACTTCTTGATCGTCAATACATTTATATGTCAAGTGAAGGTATATACATATAATCTGACAAATACATTCATTTATATAAAACATCATAAAAATGAAAACTAAACTTTTTTGGGAATAAAATGCAACCTAATTTGTTGAACATTCACAATCATATTATTTCAAGTATAATTGACGTTTATAAACTTGCTCCAAAAATGGATACAATGAGAACGACTCTATTGTGCTAATGAGTATAAACGTTGATCCCACAAAAAGAGTCTTAGTTGACTCAAATATTCTAAACAAAGATTGTCATTATGATGAGCTAACTTTGATAATGATCGAGGCGAGGAATTGTATTGCAATGCTAATAGTTTAGACCATGCTTAGTAACGATTTGATTTTTGAATTTTTATTTTTGAAAATTTTTAAACATATAGATACCACTCATTTATTTGCTATCTACTTTTTACCCATTATTTGAAAAATCAAATCCGAATTTGAAAACTAAAAAAAACTTATTTTTATTTTTTAATATGAATAAGAATTCAACTATTATATTATGGAAAATAAATATGTTTAATTTTATGAAACAATATTTTATTTAATTCGTCATCCCATCAATCACAATAATATTATAATAATATTATTATGTAAACCTTTGCAATTTAGTTCGGAATTTTTATAAATGATTTGTCTGTTATAATTTATGCAATCAATTCTTTCCAAAGCTAATTGGCTATAAATTAATTTCAACAGTTTATTTGTTAAAAATAAATAATAAGATTTATAACAATATATTATTTTAGTATAAATTTTGTTCGTATTACAAATACAACAATTTGATTTAAAATATTATTATATAACAAAATTTTAGAAAATTGTAAAATATAAGAAAAATTTGTTTGAGTTTATTGACGGAAAAAGTATATTACTCTATTAATTTTTTTAAGAATGTTTTATATAATATACGCTTAATTATTCTTTCTAAAATTGCTACATGAAAAAACTATGGTACTTATAATTGATTACCATTTTAGGAATAAGAATTAAGGATATAACAATATTTAAAAAAAATGCAAATATAGCAGATAGATTTGTATGATCTATCAACAATAGACCAATATTTACAAAATGATCTATCATTGATAGAATTTGACAAATTTTGTTATATTTGCATCTAATGACTAAATTTGCAACTATCCCAAAAAACTATTGGATAAAATATAATTTTAACTTTAAATGGCTAGTGCTTTTTTAAGGTTAGACCAAGCCAGACTACAGCTGTTCTTCTGTATTCAATTTGGGTTGGGTCTAATCAGAGTGAAACCGTTCCTTTAGGATCAACCTCGAGCATGCCAAGCCTCCACCAACAAGATGATACATGTTCATACTCCCCATTGCTTTATTTATAAATTCATATTTGCCTTTTAGTCCAAATTATCTTATAGCATAAAAGAAAGAAGTAATATTTTATATAATCGACAATCTAAAACATAAATAAACATATATTCTAGATTTTTTTAAAAAATGGAAAAAGGGTTTGAGTCTCCAAATTTAAAAATGTAGGTGAACTTAAAAAGAAAAACTTTTGGAGGTTGAAAATGCAATTGGAACCACAAAAATGGAAGAGGAAATGGATGGCTGAAGATAGTTTCTTGGGAGTAGGGGTTTGACCATTTGGGCAAACACTTTTGAATTCAATTAGCCTCACATACCCCAATGTCCTACTAATTCAATATTTCTCATTTAATACTTTATTTTTATTATTATTTTTAAATATATATATATATATATTTTTAATTTGATATATATATTTTATAATTTGATATATATATTTTTAATGCAATTTTAGACTCTATTTCAATTATCCTTTTTTTTTAATAGAAAATCATTTTTATCTTCAAAAGTTGAAATATTTTGAAAAACATGAGTTTTTATTTTAATTATATGAAATTGATGCGATAATTAATTAGGTAAAAGTTGAAAAATATTTGCAACAATATGTAGGATGTCGTCAACATAACTCAAAAGAGACATAAATTTGGACCAATCACAAATTGTCATATCATTTACTAAATTAATGATGAAAAATACAAATAGTTGAATTCGAGACTACTTAATTTTTTTTTGAAGACCCTGCAACTTGATGAGAACCGTATATTGGAGGAGACAAGTACCTTCAAACATCACGACTATCCACCAATAAGGCTAAACTAGAAGCAAAACTAAAAGTGGTGCACACATAATTCGACAAACTTTTTGGTCTAATTTCCAAGAATGACACGAAGCTGAAGTAGAAGGAGCATGAGATTTTAAAGACTTGTGAAGAAATTGACAAACTCGAATGTGCCCCCATGATGCATATGCTAAAATGGTGTCAGCATTTCATGAATCTTTAGAAAATACACTAGAGAAGTTGAAAAACCTTAAATAATGGACTTCGTGATTCAAGGTCTCCTCTTTTTTATCTCTTTTTGTTATTTTAACTTTCAAGACAGAAATTTGTAATAAATTTCTATAACTCATTCGATATCTTTTTATTTTTATAAAGTATGCATACTTCTATTGAATATAACATTGATTTTTGTATATAAGTTCTTGAACATAGTAGTTTTTTTTTTCTGGTTAACAGTGATCTTTAATCTATAATTATAATAGTAATTTTGTTCTTTAAACGTAATATGTAGACAACATGTTTCTTTTTTTTCCTTTTCTTTTTTCTCTTTGACAATATTGCCGTTGAAAGAATTGAACTTTTGTCTTTTAACTAAGTTGATAGTACAAAGTTTATATCAGTTGAATTGTTTTCATTAACAAATTAAAACAAATTATTTATTCTATGTGAGACTTCCTTTTAATTTACTAACGTATAATACATTCTATATGTGTGTGTGAAATTAATTTATAGTTTTATGGAATACAAATACAAAAAAAAAAGGTTTTGGAAATAATATTAATTCAACAAATAGATTTTCGTTTTTACGTCGATTTAAATAGTTGTAACCAGTTGAAGAGAAAGATAAAACAATAATTTATGAAGGGAAACATTGTAGTTTTATTTTTCTCATATATATCGAACAAAGATATATATCACTTGTATATAATGTGACCGTTCATACAAAAGTCCTTCAACCCAACCCACAAACACTATAAACTTTTTGAATGACGGGTTTTGGAGGAGAAAATGTTGCTTTTACATCTAATCTTGAAAAAACCATAATGGTTAACTCACTCTTTTTAGTATGTAACCTATTTTTAAACCATAATTTTATTTTTTAAAAAATATAACAGCTCAATTCGTTAAGATACATACTATCGATCAATATGTCGAAAATTCAAATCTATACTCTCGGATTTGAACCAAATTACAAACTCGATGAATGATGAAAATTTTAAAATAATGAAATTATCATCGAAATCTAAGAAAAAGAGTGAAACTATACATTGACATAATTATGGAATAAGTGGTTGAGTGAGTTCAATATAAGTTATACAACTAAGTAGAGCTGACAAAAATATTAATACCCATCGTTTTGTGGGGTTTGGAAATTGATTATAGTTCGTCATATTTCAATGATAATGTTGATATATCCATATCATAATACACTCCATATGGGATTTCTAGACATGTAGTTATGTTCCTTTTTACCAATTAATTTTGCTATCCCAATTTCCCTTATAAACTCTTTGCTACAATTTCAACATATAAGTATATTTCTTACATTTCAAACATAATATGTTAATTGAAAAAAGAGAGAGTCATCTCGTCTTAGTGAACTTAGTTTGATGGTAATTGACATAATATTTTATTTTAGAGGTGATAGGTTCGAATCTCGACCTCATAACCTATGATAAAAGTATAAAAGCAAAAGAACACAACTAGAACCAATCCAAATATTCACATGTAAAATTTCAATACTTTCAATACTTTGTTATATAAATATATTCATGTAGATTTTATTAAAAAATATAAAGAGAGGTGACTTATTAACATTATTGTTTCAATGAGAACATGTTTGAGAGTGATATGTTTGAGAAATAAATATTTGAAATGGTAAATCAATCAAATAATTGAAATCGAAAGATGAGGTAGTTGTTGAAATGTTTTTAATGATCAAGTAGTTGACAAAAAGTCATTAATACAAAGAATGAATAGTTTGGTTAATTGAAAAAATATATATTTTTTTTCAATAAAAAATTTAATATTATTATTTTTATAAAAAAATATAGCGAAAAGAATTTTTATAATATTTATAATAAATACGAAGTTGATATTTATCATTTAAGTTTTATAAAATTTTAGTTATTGATATATGTTGTAGAGAAATTTAATTATTTTAAACTAATAAAAAAACGTAAAAAAGAGAACCAACTTGAATCCAATCCAATCCAACCACGGGCTGATTCAATATAGACCCACGGACTCGAGCCCTCTCTCAACTTTATTGTCTTTATATAATATGTATAAACAAAATCAATTAATATTTAATATTTGTAGACAGTTTAGTATTAATCAGAGTTCAAGTCATAGTGTAGTTTTTTTTCTAGATTTTTTTTTTCTTCTCTAAGTTACAACTCGAAGCACCTGTTAATAAAATTTTATGGATCCACCAGTGAATGTAATCCAACACATATGCAACTCTCGAGTGATAGATAGGATTATATTGAGTTGTTGTAATTCACCAATATGGTTCCATTATCTCTGTTTCCAAACAATCCCTAATTGGTGCCTTAGAGAACAAAAACGAAGAACAGGTGCGAGAGAAAATCTGGGAATCCAATATTCATTTCGAAGCTTCGAATTTTCCCATCCGAAATTCCGATCGGAGAGTTGAAATCTGACTGCGAGAGATCAGCCATGTTGCTGGCTGTGCTGATCGCCAACTCCGTCGGCAACATTCTCGTTGAACGGTACCATTTTCTTTTCCCTTACGCCGTTTGGCTCTATCGGTGATTTGCTTCTTTCTGATCTGTGTTAGCGATAGAATGTGAATTAAATGGTTTTTTTGTTTGTTTGTTATTGATCGTTTTGTTGTAGTTTTATTTGGTAATTTCTTTGAATGATTTTGTGAAATGTGCGATTAGTTTCAGATGTACTCTGATTAGAATTTAAATTAGATTGAGAAGAGGTGTTTAGGAGTGAAATAATGATGGACAAGGAGGATAAGAGTGTCTTGCGTACTCTAATTTTTTTGCAATTGAACGGTTGATCGTGATTTTTGTTTATTTATTAGGTTTCATGGAGTTCCGGCGGAGGAGCGATTGCATTGGCGATCATTTTTAGTGAAGCTGGGAGCTGATAATCTCAAAGGTGCGAAAAATGAAGAGCTATATGTTGCTTCACACAAGTGAGTGAAATCTTCTAATTAGTTCTTTTGAAGCAATTGTAAGTAATTCACAGTGATGCATTATACTTGAAAACTAAATTTTGCTGCACTTATGAAGAGTTTTAAACACTCAGGAAATCAATCCAAACACACTCTTAATCTTCTCTAGCATTAGTGTGAAAAGAGAGCCAAAATGTAATAAGGAAATCAAAGGAGTGTTGGAAAACATGTGTAATTGAAGACGGAATGTAAACAAGATCACAAAGTATGAAAACAATGACAAAGTGGGTTATATTGAAATTGTCAAATTGGAATAAGTTTTAGATTACAAATCGATCCTAGAATGCACAACTGAAACATGAGTATGTTATTACATTACAATACAACTACATCCCATTACGATGTACCAAATAGTACTACCAAACACTCCCTTAGTATTTTGATTCCATCTAAAATATAAGGACTTGGCTATAACATTTTCATATGCTCTAGGAAAATAGATGAGGTTTTATTTGTGTGATTATTGTCATCATGCGTTACTACAGTGCTTCTTGTGAAGTTCATTGTATGCAATTATATATAAAATTTAATGTTTCGAAGAAACCAACCAAAAATCACATTGAGAAACTGTTTCCCAGAACCAAAATTTCCTTATATTTTAAACAGTTGAGAGACTGCAAGAAACTGCAAGGGAGTACAAGCTGATATGAACGGCTAAGTCTTGGGTATTCGAGTGGCATTACTTATATAAATTAAATGTACTGAGGATTTGGCCATTTTATGAAGAACACATTGAATGGTGCCCTTGATCGTGCATAATATGATCAATTAGGACAATCAGCATGGGGTGACCTATTGGTAAATAAAAGGTTTGGGTTTGATAAAGGACTAAGAGAGAATGAGTTTAATCTACGATGACCATCTACTTAGAATTTAATATTCCGCGAGTTTCCTTAACATCTAAATATTTTAGGGTCAAGTAGATTGTCTCGTGAGATCAATTGAAGTGTGTGTAAGCTGAGGGTCACTCACAAACATAAAACATCAATCAATTGGGACAGGCACCAATTTCCTTGCTCTAATGTATAACATCAATGGTATCAACCATTGGTGGACTTTTCTTTTCATTTATCAATCTATCTAAAAAAAAGGTGTATCCTCCCTGCCAACCAATGGCTTCTCAAATAACTGACTGTTTGCGGTATGTTTTATTTCCAAAGGCTCTTGGTTTACGCAGGAATTGCCTCCACTCCAACCTACAAAGTGAGGTCTTGAAAATAAACTAAAGCCTTTGCAAATGGACCGGAAAAAAACAATCAACCCCCCGCCAACAAAAACACCACCCCCCCCCCCCCCCCCCCCCCCCCCCCCCCCCCCCACCACCACCACCACCACCACCCAGGCCTGTAGGGGCTTCTTGAACTACCATTAGAATGCTTGGAATGAAATTATGCCACAATGAATTTTTAAATAATAACAATAATTATAGTATTTTATGTATATATTTGATAACCCAAGTTTTCATTGTGAAGAATTAATTAGCAATGAATTAGCTTCTTCTGCAATGACTAGTACAAAAGTAACGAGGGTTGTGTTCTTAGGTCGAACCCTGCAATGTTCTGAAATAAACTGTTGTCCTGCTAAATAAAATACTTCCCTGTCCAAGTATGGACATTCACTTCGATAACTCCTTTCTGTTTTATAGCACTACTTGTGTGTGCTTCTTGTTTTTTGTTTTAACTTTTTTTAAACTGTAGCTGGTTTTACCTGTCCAATCTATCTAAGCTAACTTTGTGTAACAGGTCTGTATATATTGTTTACACTGTGCTTGGCGATGTTGCAGTTTATGTTGTCGGGAAGGACGAATATGATGAATTGGCTTGTAAGTAAATACCAATTCTTCCATTTTCTTTGGTTATTATTATTTATTTGTTTGTTTGTTTTTGCTATGTATCCTCTGCATTAATTTCATTTTCACTTCTTCAAGTGGCAGAAGTGATCTTTGTAATAACATCAGCGATAAAGGATGCCTGTGGGAAAGCTCCAACTGAGCGCTTGTTTCTCGACAAATATGGAAAGATTTGTTTGTGTCTTGATGAAATTGTCTGGACGGTATGCCCCTTCTTTTCTCCCTCACTCAAAATCTTTCTTCTAGGTCTAATCCAGCCAGATATAGTGATAGACATACTAAAAACATAGAAAGAAATTCAAGAAATTTCTTTGCTAATTGCCTACCGACTGGCACTGTTCTTCTGTCACAATTCGATCCTTGGATTTCGATCTAAGTTTATTTTGACTGCACTAGTGCTCTTACTGTTCTGATATGATGTTTGTGAAGGGCATCTTGGAGAACACGGAGAAAGACAGGATCAAGAGGCTGATAAGGTTAAAACCTCCCAATGACTTTTGATCAATGAAACGGATGCACACTATCTTGTTGGTTGCTGCTTTCAACTATTTTACTCAACTTATGCCAAAGAATTGTTTCAAGCTCTGTGGAATTTTCATCGTGATCGATAAGTTTACTTTACTTACCTATTCTATTTGGCTCTCATACTCATCTTTATCGGACCCGTTCGGTTTGTAAGTTAGAACTTGAAGCTGTGTAAAGAATTGGAGATTTGATCAAGATTTTCATGCTGGGAATAAACTAGTTAGAGTGAGTGATTTGAAATAGTTAAAATCACTTTTATTATATTCAAATACAGCATGAATACGTCTTTAATCACTCAAAACAAAATTATTTTAGGGTTTGATTATACAAACATGCCCTACATTCGTATGTTATGGTAGATTGCAGTGGAATTGTGGAGTAAATTTGTAGTATTCTATAAATTTTATTTCACAACTAATTGCAACCTAGTGGCCTTTTGAGCATTAGTAATACAACTTTGAAGGAGATGAGTTCTAATTATGGTAATCTTTCTGTTTAGTATGTAATATTTAATCAAATTTTAGTAGGTTTAGTCGGTTAGATGCAGACACGTTTATGTTTAGTGATTTTGAAGTTAGATGTTTAATTATTCATCTCACATACGGGAAATAATTGCTATTGTCATGGTATTATCGTACCATCTTGAAATGAAATTTGAGAAGTTCTAATATAAATTGTTTATTTGAACCAAATTTCATTCTACCGTAATACTAAAATATTTCTATGTTATTGTTGGTAATAAAAGAATACGAATTGAATCAATCAAGTTTAGTTGATATACTTGGTGAAAGAAAACACTCCGTTTTCTTTTCCCAGACTTGAACGTCTAATTATCATTTTCACTTTTGTAATGTTAAAAGAAATAGACCACGTCAATCATCGTCGAGTAGCTATGCTCATGTTGTTCATAATTAATATTTTGAAGTTATATTACCTCCACCATAATGTGTCGTTGTTATACTCAAATAAAAGAGCTACAACTATGGAGATGCAGAATCAAACTTCTCATCTTTAGAAAAAAATGTCATGTCAATTACTACTTAGTTGAACACAATATTCGAGGTAGAGAAAATTACGAGACAATCCATCAAGAGAAAGAAAAGTTGAGATAATGGTGGTGATTAGGTTTTTATTGGCAGCTTCTTCACAAAACTCTGACTCAAACTTTATAAAGGAAGAAACCCATTGGAGGAACTTCCAATCATCAATGGTATAATTTCTTTTCATTTTCACCTCTTTTGTGTTCATCTCTTTGTTCCTTTCTTCTCTTATATATATATATATATATTCTTGTCTTCACTCTTGAAATCAACATATTGTTTTCTTATTTTTACCAAAGAAAAAGTCATCCTTCAACGATTCGGCAACCTCAATATGCTCTTGTTAATTCCCCTCATCCCTCTCCTTTTCAACATATACAGCATATTCTTAGAATCCCCCATTTTTCTCTATGCAATCAAACTTGTTTATAAATCTGTTTGATTTTGACTCTGTTGATATTATGTAAAAAATTGAAAACTTTTGAGTAAGTTAATTAATTAGTAGAAGAAGAAAGGATGAAGTTTTGGAAAATACTGTGTAATTTGATTGAATCAACATTGCCAGAATGGAGAGATGAATACATATCATATAAGGAATTGAAGAAGCAATTGAAAAAGATGTATCCAAAGGAAAACGATGGAACAAACCCTAATAAGCGCTTAAAGTTAGATGGAGAAGCAGAAGCTAATTCAATGGAAATCTTTTTGAATCTGCTTCAGGAAGAATTGGATAAGTTTAACCAATTCTTTGAAGCCAAGGAAGAGTTTTATGTTATCAAGTGGAGGGTAATACACTAAACTCTCTCTCTCTCTCTTTTTCTTTTTTGAAAAAGTATTATAATAAATCAATCATCATGTTTGTGTCTGGACATATTTGGTGTAGTTCCTCCTAATTCATATAAGTTTGTTGGGAAAAAACACTCCGTCACAACTGTTATTTAGTTGTGTCTACGCATTCCAAACGTCAATGGGTCGATTTCTCACCTCGCAACCCTTGAATACGAAATTTGTTTTTGAGTGAACATGTACGTACTAAATGAACACATGTTTGGATGAGGTCACGATTGAGTGAGCGTATATATTAGATTAGCCTTGAATTGTTTGAAGTTACTCGAATATATGTAGTTGGTCTCCTATGCATCTCTTTTGTTTTTGAGATACACAACATGTTTACGTTCCGTCTGCTTTGCGACGTTGTTGTCGGGGTGTACGTGCAGTTATTGCAGGATAAGGTTGCGAATGTCGGAGATTCAAACGAGATGCTGATGAAAGTAGGGAGAGACATTGTGGACTTCCATGGAGAAATGGTTTTGTTAGAGAATTATAGTGCTTTGAACTATACAGGTAGGTTGGTGTGTTGCTGTTGTTTTCATTTCTCTTTATTTATCTTTTTTATAGCTTTGCCTATTGGCTTTTTGTTGTTTATAAATTGCATTTCATTTCTTGTTCGAATATGCACCAGAAAATGGATGTTGTTTATCATATTCTGATGTTAAACATATCACTCAGCATCCATTGATTACCATTTCGTTATTTATCGCCGCTTCTATATCATAGCTTTAAATCAAGTGTATAAACACTACTTTCATAACTATCGGTCGATTTCTCTGTTTTCTTATATGGTTTTAGGAGTGCTTTGAAAAATCTAATAAAATTGAAAACTAATGTCTCGTTTGGTAACCATTTGAGTTTTTGAAAATTAAGTCTACAAATGCCATTTTTCTATTCTATTTTGGTATCTACTTTTTATCGGTATTTTTGAAAACCAAGTCAAGTTTTGGAAACTAAAAAGAGAATAAAAAAAACTGTTTTTAAAAATTTGTTTTGTTTTTTGAAATTTGACTAAAAAGTCAATTGTTTTATTTGAAAGTTTTAAGTAAGATAGTATGAACTTCAAACACAAACTATTGCAACCCAAATTAAAGTCATGTGCTTTACAAAACACAAACTATTAATTATAACTCAATGATTGTAATAACCATTGACTTTATAATAACCAACGAACTTTCAATTCAGAGCCCTAAGCGCTCCTAAGTTTTCTAAGACTTGTGGCAAAGAACATTCCAAACTTCCCATCAAGCTCGACCCTTATAGTTCGTTAGGATTTTGCACAAAAGGTGACGAAAATATACGAAGACGTGCTTCGTGTCAAATCTTCCTAATATAGTTGTTTTACATCCATATCAACTTACATATACATAACCCATCATTTAGATCTGCTATCTTCAAAACTTAATTTTCATTCTAAAACTCTTCAATTTTCTAAAAGTTCATTAATTGAATACATGGCAAGCATAGGATTGGTCAAGATTCTAAAGAAGTATGACAAGCGGAGTGGCGAGCTGATTCGTGTGCCATTCATCAAGAAGGTGTTGCGCCAACCGTTCTACTCAACCGAAGTGCTCGACAAGCTATTGAAGGAATGTGAGGTTATGCTTGATCTTCTCTTCTTTAAGAAAGACATGTCAACTGCTACTGCTGCTACTGCTATCAATGAGGAAGAAAGGGGTTGCTCGGAGGCGAAAACGAGTGCGACGACTAAGGCTAAAGAAAAGGTGTTGAACATACCCGAAGATCTTGCGGAGATTGAGAACATGGAGAGTATGTACATGAAGCTAACGTTATCAGCATTAAATGTTCTGAATGAGATTAGGGGTGGAAGTTCAACAATTGATGTGTTCTCATGGCTTTGAACATCACTCATTTATATGGTTCATATAAGTATTGGCAAAAGGAATCAAAATTAATGTGTGGTTTGTGATATATGCATATAGGGAACTAAATGCTGTGTTATACTTTTAATCAAGTTTTAATTACTGTTTGCTTTTTCTTTGTATATATAGTTTCTATTTCTTTTTCTCTTTTTTTACCCTTCTAAAAATTATGATCTTGAGATGTTAGTTGGAGCATGCACTCTATCAATTTATCATTTGGATTCCAATAATTTGATTGAATTCAAGATACGTTAATCAAACGATAGGATTACAAAATTGTAAACGCTAAACACACGTGCAAATTATAAATAATCACTTGATGAATGTATTTTTAGCTCTCTTAAATAGTTGTGAATTCAAATCAATTCTCAAAATTAAAGTATAATTTAGTAAATATTGTCACAAAAGTTGATGATTTCTACATAATTGCTAAACTCGCAAAATAAAGTACTAATCACAATCGTTAAAACTAGTTTTGGACGGTGTGGATGGTTTTTTGAATTTGCATCTATTTTCAAAATTATTGATTAATATTTCATTGTTTGCATTCTCATATCAAACAAAGCGCCTGTAGCTCAGTGGATAGAGCGTCTGTTTCCTAAGCAGAAAGTCGTAGGTTCGACCCCTACCTGGTGCGATTTTTTATTTAATCTCGATCATATACAACTTTTATTGATCATAAGTGCTAAGGAAACCTCCAATGAAGCCAGCCCCATTGCAATTCCCACACAACATCTCTTTTCTCCCACTGCATAAACATTCAAAATTGGACTCAAATAACATTTTAAATTTGAGTCATCCAAATTTAGGGTTGAAATAATGTTGTTTGACTCACAAGGATGTATAACGTTCTTTTTCTTGCGTTACTCTTTTGCACTCATGCTCACTCGGCTAATCCAATGTTATTGTGCTCTCTTACATGTTATAGCTCTTCTAACTTCACTCTCTAGCGCTCTCACTTCTCCTTGCTCTCTCACTCGTTAAAGAAACATTGGAGGTAGTTTATGAAATCAACAAGATATCGTGTTTTTCTTTGTTTAAAAAACATGGGTATCAAATGACATTTTGAGCGTGAAACACATGGCATTTGAACAAAAAAATCTTCCTTAAATAATTGAAAACATGTTTTTAAAAAGCATTTCTTAGGTCATTGGTACAAAACTCTCATTAAATAATTGAGCTGAACAACAAAGTTTTGGAAAATTGACCAAATTAGCAGACTTGGTTTTCATCTTCAAAAGTATCACATTTTTTTAAAACTGTTTTTCTCGGTCAATTTTGACCGAGATCGAACACAAAATTTTCCATTTTTTCATTTCGATAGACAATTAAATCGAGATTCTACATTTTTCAAATCATTCCAAATTTTATATAATTTTTTTTTCTTTTCGATGAATTATTTAAATTTTCCCAAATCTTAACTAATTTTTGCAACTACTTCTTGCCAGTTTCCCCTCTATTTCTTGTAAATTACCATTTTTTTCTTTAATTCCTTCCCTTTCTTTAATCAATTCGATTATGCTATGGAAGGCCAAGAATTTGGAAAAGATGAAAAGAAAATGAAGTAGGAGAAACAATATTGTTGCTGCCGCGGGTAATGCGAAAAAAGTTTTGGGACAGCGAAGAAGAGAATAATTAGGAAAAGGAAAATGGTAATTTATATATATATAAAAAAGGAATAGTTGGGAAAATTGGAAAAAAAATTAATATTTTGTGGAAGATTTGGGAAGGTTTTAATAATTTTTTTTTTTTGAAAAGATAATAAATAAATAAGATTGAAAAAGATATGAAAAATGGTAGAATCTCGATCTAATTGTCTACAGACGAGCACCGAGATAATCCAAAACAATCAATAACTTGAACTTTTTTAATATTTTAGGAAACTTTGGGTGGAGGTCAACGAGAAAAACAGTTTTACGAGTTTTAAAAAATGTGCTACTTTTGAAAACGAAAATAAAAAATATGCTATTTTTGCCAATTTTCAAAAGCTTGGTTGTTCAGTTTCAATTATTCAATTATTTAATTATTTAATCATTTAATGAGTGTGGTTTTGAAATGTAAAACAAAAAATGCAGAATTTCTCAACATTTTGGCGCAAAGTTTTTGTATGAATAATCCATTTTTCTAAGCATTAATGCAGAATGGTAACGCATCCTAAGATAGTTGAAAGAAAACTTACCCACACAGCCAACAAGATTCACCGGCTTTGAACTGTCCATTGAAGAAATCAACGGCATTGACTCCCTTTCCTTTACATTGTGAGCATAGAACAGCACCTGTTTTCATTCAATTTCACCAAACAATCACCCTTCACATCATATTCCCAATACCTATATCCTTTACACCAAACTCATAAATCCACTCACCATTTCCATCGCAATCGCCACAAATCA
Organism: Cucumis hystrix; assembly: GCA_025688845.1. Taxonomy (NCBI): domain Eukaryota; kingdom Viridiplantae; phylum Streptophyta; class Magnoliopsida; order Cucurbitales; family Cucurbitaceae; genus Cucumis; species Cucumis hystrix. The sequence goes on along the minus strand of CM046886.1, from coordinate 3,197,574 downwards.
CACTATTAGGTTTGGTATTCCGATCATTCTTCGCAGCCTAGTCGATTAGAATAACACACAAACAGTTTTCAATTTCATTTCCATCCAAATTTAACATTCCAAGTTCATTATCCACACATTTCAAACAAAAAAGAAAAAAAAAATTCATACAATTGAGATTCGAGAAGAAGCGGAACCTTGAGAATTAGATGAGGAAATCGAGCAGGGGAAGAATAATCGTGGAAGCCGTTGTGAATTAGGTTGAGCTTTTGATTACTACAATCTCTAATAATTGCTGTGAAATTATTCGAGAGAAGATTGAGAGATTGGAAGTGAGAATTATACAATCTGTAAGAGGAGTTTGTGAAAATATTTAGAAGAATGAAAAGGATTTTGAGTTACCAGATAGTGTAGTTGTGGAACTGAAGCAATTTGCGGAGGGTGAGAAAGACGAAGACGCCATTGAAAGTTCGAACGGTTGGCTGTGTAATGGATTATACTTCCAAAAATATCTAATAATAAATATATATATATATATATATATATATATATATATATATATATATATTTATATTTTATTATTATTCTTTTTATTCTTTTTTAATAACGATTATTATAAAAATAAATAAAGTAAAATTATATCATTTCCACTCCTACCATTTTATTGAAAATATTTATAAATATAACAAAATATTACATTATATATAGATAAGTGTAATTTGTGTTTATCATAGACACAAATAGTAGTCGATCTATCTCCGTCCATCACAAACAAACTCGATATTTTTGTTGTATTTGAAAATGACCCTAATAATAATGATGATAATATTCAAATATCGCAATTGCTATCATATCTTGATAAGTTTTTCTAACTTCTGCTTCATATGGATGGTAGTTCTACGTACTTTTAGAATGTTGATAGTCTAGGTTTATGCATGTCAGTTGAATTATGTTGAATAATTCAGATTTAATTATTTTTTGGTTGAGGATATATGTTGTAATTAATTTTTTAGCTAAAATTCGGAGACTCAAATATCTAAATCTCTTGGACCATCTTTTAAAGTTGGGTTGAGTTAAGTATATGCTATTATATATGTATATTCACCAACGGATTTAGTATAGGCTCGGGGATCGAGCCCCCTCAACTTTATTCAATTCTTAATATATATTAAAAAAACAATTTATCTTTTTAATATTAGTAGTTAACTTAGTGGATACTCATTTCCTCGATTTCCACTGAGAAATAATAATTATACACTCTTCCCTACCTAAATTAAAACTATTCAACTTTATTCATTTTATTATTATTTTTATTTGTAGAAGACTTCAACATTTTTTTGCTTCTTCCTCTACATCCTCTAAGTTTATGAGGTAAGTTTTTATTTATTTATCTGCGTTTTTTCTTTTTCTTTATAATTTTGTAATTATGTTTATATGTATTCATTTTAATATTTAAAACCATTCTTATTTTTTGTTTTAGTTTTTAAAATTTATTCTTCAACTTCTTCTGGACTTCTTCTTCAATTTATTTCCTAATTTAATAGATAAGTTTTGTAATTTATTTTATTCTCTTATCAAGTTTGTTATTTTATTTTTATGCATTTGGTTTTCATATTTCAAATCATTCTTATTTTTTTTCTTCTATTAGTTCATTTGTTTTATACCTATTTTATTAATTCTGATTGGGTTGTTTAAGTTATATATTTTTATATGTTAATAACTTCTTCATTTATTCTCGTTACAATGTTATGTTATTATAGATTTAATTTGCAATCTAAATTGAAATTTTTTTTAAAAGAAAATTGACGGGGGTCATCATCTTCTTTGAAAAAAAAATAATAATAGTGTTGAGATGTATTGTATGTATATTTTTTTGACTAAACTATTAAGTCTTTTTTCAATAAATTTTATGGATTCGTCCACTGTGTATTAGTTGAACATGTATGATTTGAATATTAAACTCGTTAGGTTTTAAAGGCAGTACTAAAATCAAAATTATTTGAGGAATGCTAAAAATGTAATTCAACAAAATGATTATTATGGGCTAGTTTTTAATGTCAACTAAAATATTAATGATTCTTAGGTATGAACTATATGAGAGTGAGACAGAAGTTGATGAAAACCTTCTCAATGCCTTAAAATTTTTAGTAATATTTGGCCTAACAATAAAGTGGAAATTTTCATAAACTATATAGTATTCTTAAAGTCTATTTATATTTAAAAAAATCATTTAAAGAAACAATTATAATATAACTCAATAAAACATTTTTAAATATAATAAATTAAACCAAAATGTTAATGAAATTTTAGCCGTTTTATCATTTATGATATTGTTGAACTATCTTTATAAAAAAGAATGCGTTTGCCGGGAGTCGAACCCGGGTCTATTGCTTGGAAGGCAATTATCCTAACCGTTGGACTACAAACGCTATGTGTTTGTTCAACGTTAATTATTAATCTTTATCAAATTTTAAGTTTATCAAATTATATTAACTCTATATATACACATTTTTAATAGGTTTTTATAAGAATTAAAATGTATATATATATTCACACTTAAATAAGAAAATTTTACTCCACAATTTTGTCATGAAGAGTAAATATTTGAAAATATTGTCATGAAGGGTAAATGTTTTTTCAATTTTATTCTAAAATGTCGTGATTCGACACACTTGTTGTTGTGTTGTTAAAAAAAAAAAAAAATTGTAATCGACTACTTCAATAATATTTGTCATAAAAAGGAATTACATAAATAATTAAATTGATACATAACCCATAATTGTTGTGAATTATTAAAACTATTTCACATCAATAAAAAGTATTTTCAGAATAATATTATTCTAATTTTCTGTTTTTTTTTTTAAATTTTTTTTTACCTACCTAACGAAATCATTTCAGTTATTAAAATTGCTATTTGATATAATAATTGTTTGGTAGATTAATCTGTTTTTCTTGTTGCTCGTTTTTGTATATAGTATAGATGGACATAATGCTTTCCTCCTTCTTAATTTTATATTCTTTATATACTTTTAGATAACTAAAAATGTAGGTTGTGTTGTACGTGAGAACTTTGTTAATATATATTTTTGTTAAAATAAATAAATAACATGTGGTAAATTAAAAAATAATAATATTAAAAATATATAATAAAGCTTAAATAAGTAATTCTTTATATATAATTTTTTTTGAGCTACATTTCTAACATATTACATTTTGTATATGAATTAGTAAATTGTTGTATAAATATAACTTTAATTGATAAATGTGAGGAGCTTACAAAATAAACTATATTTAAACCTTAATAAGTAATACTATTAACAATTAGATTAGAATTAGGATGAAGTAATAAATAATTAAATTACCTCTACAAACAACTTATATTTTTATGGAATTTGAAAAATCAAATCTATTTTGTTTGAGTGCAAAATGGTTACAAATAGTATTAAATGTTTTAAATGATTTTTAAAAACATTATTCACCTATCTGGCCTTAAGTGGGGGACTTTCTTCGTTCTCTATTTATTGAAAAATTTATATTTTGTTTATTATTGTATTATAATGAAACAAACATTGAAATGCTAAATTAAATGATTATTTATTACAAACCAAATAAGAAATTAAAATGATTATTTATTACAAACAAAAGAAGAAATAGGGATTTTCTTTCATTGTTTTCTAGAAAAAGTAAATTAAATAACAATGACTTTTTTTATAAATTAAAAAGAATAACTTAAAATTGACATTAATAATATTATAAATTTAAAATTTGACAAGGGATAAAATCAAAAAATGATTTTTTCCAAGCTACTTTTAATATAGTAGACAGATATATAAAAATAAAATGATACAAATACTAGTTGTTAACCCAGGGATATAAATTGTCCTCTAGCACCTTTTAAACCAAAGTTCAAGTTCGTTATTTTTACTGTCTTATAAAGATCCAATAACAAAATTTCAACGTGTCGGTACTCAATCTACATGTTTCACATAAGTATTAAAATGTATGTCCCCTACGAACATGTAGTAGTAAATTAAATTAAGGATGAACAGTTCAAGAACATATGGTGCTGCTTCAAAATGTATTTTCAATCCATTCATTATTCTTTGCTTATTTTTCACTAAAAGGACATTATAATTTCTAATTACTAAACCTTATAATTACACCCAAGTCCCAACTTTAATAATGTTTAGGGGGAAAATATGTGAATTTTGAGTTTGATTTTAATTCTAGCTTTTGTATTTCATTTTTTATCCTTATGTTTCTTATTATTGAGTATTTTGGTATTTCGTGATTACTTTAATTAATTAATTTAAAAATTATTTTGATGTGAATTTTTTTAAGATGGCAAAAGTAACTGAAATTATTTTCACAAATAGAAAAAAAGACTTAAATGTACGCAAAATAATTTGGTAAATAGTTTTAGGTTTTTACTATCATTTTTAAAATTTATTCTAATAATGATAGAAAATTAGTGAAACTAATTTAATTTAATGGAAAGTCAACCTCGTAATTATAAATCTTCGAGTATAAGAATCCAACGTAGACAAAACACCTAACACATTTATATATCACAAAATTAAAAGTAATCACAAAGAGAAAATGAAACCTTTTAAAATTTATTAACTTTAGAGATTAAAAAAAAGGGATTTTTTCAAGAATAAAAAGAATTGATAAAATATTTACAATTTATAAAACAAAATCACCAAAATATAAAATTTATTACATTTGATTTTTCTACGAAGGTAAATATTTTGTCAAATATTCTATTTTTGACACTTTTTCTTAAAAAAAACACGTTGAGATACTTGTAATTTTAAAAGAAAGAAAAACAAATGTCATATTAATCAATTTATGTTTATCTTTTCGTTTAGGAAAATTCTTATAAATAGTTAAAAAAAAAAAAAACTATTTACAAAATATAACAAAATTTCAAATTCTATCCACGATGGACATTGATAAATACCGATAGACTTTTATTCTATCAATTTTTATCAATGTCACATATAAACATTGATAAAAATCAGTATTTTGTTATATTTTGTAAATAGTTTCACTATTTTGATATTTTAAAAAATGTCCAATAGAAATGGTGGTTATTATTTAGCACAAATTTCTTCACATTTTTTTAAAGGAATTCCTTCAATCATTTAAAATTTTGGTATGTAAACATATGTTTGTCTTTGACTCTCGCATCAAGTCCACATTGGATTTTGTTGCGGGTCTTCAATGGCATCTATCAAGTCACTTCTCTATTGAAATACTTTGAATTAACTTGTATAAAAGGTTTGTGCACCTTATCACAATTATAGTGTCAAACTTACTTACTTTGGTATTTAAGTTAGTATAAATAGTGACTAATTCAACTCTTAAGCCCACGAGAAATAAGGTAAAATTGTTTCTATGAGAATTACCTACTCTACAATTTGAGATGGTTGAATGTAGTTATTTATAAATTTGGCCTCTGACACATGCCTCTAGTTATATATGAAGGATAGTGTAAAAAACTGTTTATGGTGTTCGAGTTTGCACGATGTCAGTCCGAGTGCAACTCAACTATTTTTTGATTGGTATATATTCATAGGTTCGGTCAATCGGTCTGTCCAAACCTTCAATACCTTAACATTTCTTTTTAGAGACTTTTACTCCTCCATACCTCTTTCCAATATCCTTTGAATTTAGATCTGTCCATGAACGTATGAACTTTAAGCCTTACCTTGGGCAACCGATAACTTTTTGTTATATTACTAAGTAAATAATATAATAATCACAACTCGTGACCTTGTTTCCTTTTCATTGCAAAGGTATGAAGCAAAGCCACCACTTCGGCCTTTTGCTTATGGAAGCCAAATGATTACTTACAAAAGGTGAAAAGTTTTTGTTTCATTTTTAAAAGCATATTTTTGTTTGAAAGTCTAAAAATATGGAACTTTTTTATTTGTTAAAAAGAAGTAAATTTAATATTTAAAAAAATTAACTATAATTTAGCATAAAGTGTTTTTTTTTCTTTTTCTTTTTCTTTTTTTTTACAAATACAAGATGCAAAAAATAATTTAAATCCACAAGAGATTTTTTTTTTACATTGCTAATAAACATGGTAATTAATTGAAAATTCACCAATTTAATAATCAATTAGGATGGTTTTAGGAAATTGCATCACAACCATGTTTAGAGTATTAAAATGTGTTTTTAGTAGAAATTGAATTAGGTAACAGTGATTACTGTCGTGTGTGTTTTTATACGTATTTATAATTATTTTTTTTTATCTGTGTTGAGTTTTTTTTTTGCGAGTATAAACACTAAATCATTGTTTTTTTACTAATATTAAATTATTGTTGTTATGAATGATTTTGGAAAAGAAGAAAAAGATACCGTTGATAAGACAAAAGAAAATTAGATTAGAACAATACATAGTCATAAAGAACCAAGAGAGAAAAGTTGAATCTTTAGGCTCAACCTTTGTCCAACATTCCTTTGTTCTCGACCTTAGACTAAAACCAACAAGCCCAATTTTTTAATAGGCACGCCTCTAAGCTTAAAAATCCTACGTGGGATTCGATTAAGTTATCAGATAACCTTACTCCAAACAAGAATATGAGAATACTTACGTTAACCTTCTCTATATTCTATAAATACATAATTATAACCTCCTCTATGTAATTAAACCCCTACTCTTAAACTCCTTATATAACCTTTCCGTTTTTTCACTCTTTAACTTAAAGTATCAGCTGAGTATGTAGCAAGCATCGATATCACATTAATTTGTAAGTTTTCTTTTCTACATGTCACGTGTTTTTCTTCTCTTCAAAACAAATTCACTATTAATAACACACAGTTGTGTTTAGACACGTTTTTTTAGCACAATCATTAAAAACAAAAATACATTTTCCCATTTAAATCTATTAATATTTTATTAAGGAGGCAAAAGAAATAATTCCCAATTAGTGTAGTGATTTTTCAAAATTAAACTTTTTTTCCCTATTTTTTTTTAACTATTATTTTAATTAAGTTAATTTTGTAGTTAAATTTCAATAAAATAAAATTAAGAGACATTTTCAAAAATAACAAAACATTGAAACTATTTATAAAATATAGCAAAATTCTTCTTTACATGCATTTAAGTTTTTTTACTATATTTTTTAAATAGTTTCATTTTTTTACTATTCATAACAACTTCCCAAAATTTAAACTATCTTTTTCTAAACTTGATTTGATTTTTCAAAATATCGCAAAAAATTCATCGAACCATACTATATTTTATATATAGTTTCATTTTATTTTACTATTCGTGACAACTCTCCAAATTTTAAACTATTTATTTTTAAAAACTTTTTGATTTTTTAAGATACCGACAAAAAATAGATTAAAGAAAAAAGAGACTTGCAAATACAAAAGGTTTAAAAATCAAATATTCTAAAACAAAATATCGTGATTCAATTTGAAATACAAATATAAAAATAACTATACATATATACATGTGACTAAATATATTTTTAATTATTATTAGTATCATATTTAAAATATCATCTTTTTATTAGTTCCCCATGAAGAGTTAATAAAAAAAAATTATATATGCATTTTTTTTATTGTAATATGATGTGGTTTTAGTAAAATTGTTGTTATTTCTCTTTTGCAATTAAGTATAATTAAAAAACCTAAGTACACCTCTTAAATGCTATTTATGTCATTCTTCAATACTTTTCTTTCAACTAACATTCTTTTAATTCCTCGAGTTCATTAAACACTTTTAATGTGTATACGTATACGTTATTTTATTTTAGTTTTATTGTATCAATTTCATTTCTAAGTTGTTGTGAATGTATCAATTTTGTTAGATCAATAGTTCTAAAAGTTTATGATTGAGTCCAATTTTTAAATATTTATAAGTTAATTAATTTAAATCGAATGTACATTTATATTTATTTATTATTGATGGAAAGAGATAATTTATTTATTTTAGTTTTCAATAAAGTTAGAATTGATTTTTTATTTTATTTTATATAAATGTATTAACTCAATGAAATTTAGGAAAAGGAAAACCCAATTTAAAGATATGTACGTTGAAAATAATAATAATAAAGAAAAGAATTAAAGCTATCTCCAACCCATGAAGCGAAGTCCTTTGACTTCAACATCCCCATCATGTTCCCAATTTTCGTTCATTAACATTTTTTTTTTAAAAATCATAGTTTATGGAACAAGCAAATATCCCTTTAATTCAACTCTATTCAAGTTTTTATTTTATTTTTATTTTTTAAATATGCCAAATTGCTAAAATTACTCCCAAAGTTATATGAAAAACAAATATTTCTTCATACCTTTTAAGTTTTAGATCTGATTTCTATGTGATCTCTACGTTTTTTTTTTAATGTTACAAGTTGGGGTATTAAAATGGGATAGTTACAAATTTAGCCATTAGATTTAAAATAATTAAATATATATTAACATTTAAAAAAAAAATGAAAATATAGTATAATTTGACAAATTTTATAAATGATAGAAGTCTATCACTGATAAACCATACGAGTCTATCAGTAATAGTTTTGCTATATTTGCAATTTTTTTAAATGTTGCTATATCCTTAGTTATTATTTTTAAAATGGCCATCAATTATCATTATACTGTTGAAAAAATATGATAATTGATAAGTTGGGTTGGGTTGCAAATTTTTTTTTTTTTAAAATTGGGTTATAGAATTTAGTAACTCAGTTTTATTATTTACTATTATGAAATGAATTTGAATTTAGATTTAGAGTGTGTTTGGATTATTTTTAAAGTGTTTAAATTTGAAATTTTAAAAAATATTTAGGTGTTTGGTAACTTTTACAAATGCATTTTAGAAAATTAGATTGAAAAATAATCTATTTTAAATAAAACACTCTAAACTAAATTTTGAGAAAATAAGTTTTTAAACAAAATATGTATACAAACACTTATAAAAAGATCTAACCATATGTTAAATTTTAATTTCATTTTAAATACACTGTTTAAAAGAAAATGTATTATTGAAAACATTTTTTTTCTATAGATAATCCAAACTCTAAGGTTTGTTTGGATTTACCGTTTTTTAATGTTTTTTATTTTTATATTTTAAATGAATTTGAATGTAGATTGTTGTTTCAACTAAACCCATAAATTATGGGTTGGGTTAGGTTGAGCACATTGAATAGATAAGTTCAATTTATGCGAACACGAGGATCTTAGGATATTGGGTTAGTCCATAATTCAACTCCAATCCAGTCCAACCCAATTTATGTTTAGTTACGAATTTAAATTTTAAATTTTGATTTTGACCTCAATTTAGTCCCTTTATCAAAATGCTACAATTTTATCTTTGAATTTTGTTCCAATTTGGTCCCTAAATTTTAAGATTTTATATTCTTATCCTTAATTTTTTTCTTTAAATATTCATTTTTTTAAGTCAACTTTGAATATCCACCTTTTAAACATTGATGTCAATGTTTATTAAGAATCATAAAGTAAAACTTTTAAATTTAATTTTAGAATTGATAAAAATAAAATTTAATTATTTTTAATTTATTAACATCATCAACCATTTTAGTGAAAAATTAAGGGTAAAATCGAAAATTCTAAAACTTAGAGAATAAATTAAATTGAAACAAAATTCAAACGTCAACAGTAAAATATTAAAATCATAAAATTTTTAAAAGACTAAATTAAAATCAAATTCAAAACCTATAAAAAAATATATAACATCTTGAAATCTAAAAACTAAATAAAATTTTTAGTAGCAGTTAAAATTGGATTATTAATCCCACAGTAATAAGAGTAACTAGATCTACAATTTAAAAACAAATAAGAAAATTACAACTGAACTGAATTTTGCAATCTCAGTTATTTGTTAATATAGTTTTTAAATTATCTAAAAAAATAAAAATCCGTTCTTTGGTATTTGTTAATATAGTTTTAATTTGTTATTGATTTGTTTCTAAAATAAAAATCTGGTTCCCAATTATCTCTATTTTTTTTTAAAAAAGGGAAATTATCCAAGTCTTAAAAAAATAATTATTATCATTCCATATATGAATATATAATATACACACATCCAAAGGACATACGAAAAATTAATATAATAAAACTAATTTCAGTATTAATTTTTTTAATAAAAAAATATTTATTATTTAAAAATAAAAATCTTTGATTATATTACAAAGATATTTGAGAATAAGAAAGAAAATATATTTAATTTTAATTGTATAAAAAAATAAAAAGATATTTGAAAATAAGAAAGAAAATAGGTGGCGGATTATGATTGGAGGTTAAGACAAAATATATTTGTTTGAATTTGAAATTCAAAAATGGAGTCCCTCAATTATTCAAGAATTTGGACAGAAGACAACAAAATAAGACAATTTTTTTTCCATTTTTGACCCCACAATTTATTTATTATTTCATTTTTTTCACCAAAACCCAATAACAAAATAAAACAAATAAAATAAAATAAAAACTAATAAAGCCAGAATTGGATCTATAAAAATTAATATTCTTTTCAACAATTAATTTGTGAATTTATTTATTCTCCCAGATTTCTCTCCCTTTCCCTCTCTGTCTCTTTCATCTTCTTCTTCTTCTTCTACTTTCTGCCCTGATCCGTACTCAAATCGAGCTCAGTCCCTTTCTCTGAATCCGCCATTGTTGATTCTTCTATCATCTTTTGGGTCATCTCCATTTTCCCTCAAATGGGTAAAGGTGCTTCTCTCAGTGACAGTGTTCTGAAGAAGATCATTCTCTCTTACACTTATGTCGCCGTATGGATCTTTCTCAGCTTCACGGTTATCGTTTACAACAAGTTTATCCTCGACAAGAAGATGTACGATTGGCCTTTTCCGATTTCCCTAACCATGATTCATATGGGTTTTTGTGCTTCTCTCGCTTTTCTCCTCATTCGCGTCTTCAAGCTTGTCGAACCAGTTTCAATGTCCAGAGATCTCTATCTATCTTCTGTTGTCCCAATCGGAGCTCTCTATTCTCTCTCATTATGGCTTTCTAATTCCGCTTACATTTACCTCTCTGTCTCCTTCATTCAGATGCTCAAAGCTCTGATGCCGGTCGCTGTTTATTCGATCGGTGTTCTTCTTAAGAAAGAAGGTTTCAAGACGGAAACCATGGTGAATATGCTTTCGATTTCGTTTGGTGTTGGGATCGCTGCTTATGGTGAAGCCAAGTTTGATGCCTGGGGTGTAGCTTTGCAACTTGGTGCCGTTGCATTCGAGGCGACTCGACTTGTTCTGATCCAGATTTTGCTTACATCTAAAGGAATTTCGTTGAATCCCATCACTTCTTTGTATTACGTTGCGCCTTGTTGTTTTGTTTTCTTATTAGTGCCGTGGATCTTCGTTGAGTTCCCAATTTTGAAGGCTACATCTAGTTTTCATTTTGATTTTGTGATTTTTGGCACTAATTCCTTCTGCGCATTTGCCCTAAATCTTGCCGTGTTCTTACTCGTTGGAAAAACCTCTGCCCTAACTATGAATGTCGCCGGCGTGGTTAAGGACTGGCTCTTAATCGCTTTCTCATGGTCGGTGATTAAGGATACTGTGACTCCAATCAACTTGTTTGGCTATGGATTGGCTTTCATTGGAGTTGCATATTACAATCACTCGAAACTGCAGGCTCTGAAAGCGAAAGAGGCGCAAAAGAAAGCCGCTCAGGCCGATGAAGAGTCCGGAAAATTGCTGGAGGAAAGGGAGAATGATGGATTGGGGAAGAAGAACGAATCTGAAGATTGAAGGTCAATCAGAAACGGACACAGATTATAGCAATAAATTAAGAAGAACAAGAACAACAAAGAGATGAATCGCTATGAACAATTGGGTCAGCAGAGGAATTTGGGATTTCTTCTCCATCAGCTCAAATTCAGGTTGTTTTTTCTGAATTTCATCATCCTCCATTACTGTTAGTAATATTATTAGGTGTTTGAGATTACTTCTGTTGCTTGATTACAATGCTGACAGCCATTGATGGATCTTCTAATGTGTTTTTGTAGAACTAGAGAATCTCAAATGCCATTTTTTTTCTTTTTTCTTTTTTTGCTTTCTTCACAGTATCATCTTCCCCTTTTTCCCAATTTCAATTTTTCTTTAGAAACTTTTTTTTGTTCAATGAATGTTCAGTTCAGTGGTTATTTATTCAGATTAGGAGTTGTATTTCATTGTTCTTTTGTTAATGTCTTATGATACTTGGATTATATTATTTGGGTTTATGGATATTGTGGTGTGATATGATAGCAATAAAGTTATGTGTACTCTAATAGTTCCGATTAACACCATTGCTGATCTGACTATTGATTGCCTAACAAGTCTACAATTGGATCTTCTTTTGTTTATGACACTTTTCATTCTATTCATAGATGTGGATCTCCCACTTATGAATGAGAATAATTTTGAAAAATCATTTCAAAATTGACTTTTTAAAAAATAAGTTGAAGTTTCAAGATTTGAAAATGGCACCTACCTCCATTCTTAGTACATAAATTACTAGTTGAGAAAATCTTTTATAACAAAAGAAATTAAAATATTTATAAATTACCATAGTCTATCTATCATGTATGTATACATTATTTTAAAAGTTGTCATATTATCTTCGAAACAAACATTTGTAAGATAAAATTGTATTCGTGATTAGGAGCAAAAGTCCAAAACGGCCATTGCCTAGTGGCTTCATCCAACATTACCGGCATGAATTTCTACTCAAACGTAGTTTTGATGCATTTATAAAAAAGCCAACAATAACAAGGTTTTGAAGTAGTTTGTGAGGAACCAAATTTGCTATAGGACTATAGAACAAGATTTACATAATTGAGTTTGTTGTTAAATGTTGGATTCATAACTTTTAAACTTTGTCTAACATTTTTCTTGTAAATGAGTAAACGACCCCCTAACCTAATTTTATTAACTTGTGACACGAACCATGCTAAGTTTATATAGTTTTATCTACCCATAGTTAAATGTTGGCCAAGGTTTTTAAATTTCTATGTAAATTTGTTACTTGTATAGACTAGGGAAATGCCTAAAAACTCAAGCTATCCCATTTACAATGTTTAAAAAATGCCTTAAGTGCTATATTCATATTGGACAACTTTATTTTGTTATTTTCTAAAAGCATGTAAATTGGAATATTCTTTATTGCTAAAACCTTATTAAATACATATATAAAATAAATTGCCATTTCACCTTTTATTTTTCCTTTCTTGTTTGTACAATCTTTTGATTTAAAATTTGATTCTCCTCTCCCTTGCACTTTTCGTGAGATTGGTAACTCTAAAATGGTTAAAATCACTTTTGATTAAAAGCATTTGTCTTTATGATATGAACTTGTATAACGGTTTTCTTCTTTAATTTTAACAAATTAGCGAGATGATTTTGTATTAGTAGGTTGGTACATTTTTGTTAGTAAATTAAGTATAATTTCTTTTTTCTTTCTTAGTTCAACGATACGTGAATGTGAGACAAAATTCTAACATGCTAATCAAGGCTTGATAGGTATGGAAGACCAATTGATTTTTGTAAAAAATTTAAATTGTAGGATTTAAAATCAAAATCAAAGTTAAATTAATTTTCTAAGAGAAATTGTTTTAAATGAAAAAATTATTGAAAAAGATAGTAAAATTTTATTTTTTGTATCTGTGATAGATTCCAATAGACTTACATAGACATCATGTTCTTCTAGACCGTTCTTTTAAGAGAAATTGTTTCCTAGTCTACATGAGTCTATCATAGTTTATCACAAATAAAAAGTAAAATTTTACTATCTTTACAAATAAGTTCTCATTTTGTTATTATTGAAAAAAATAATTTTCTAAGACTCACATGCACGTAGATTTTTCAAATTAAAAATTTATCAAATATTAAACCAAATTAAGAATTAATTAATGTTGATATCTTTAAACAAAGAAATATCGTACTTAGCTGTATAATGGTTGCGATTATCTTTGTGCGGTAAAAAATATGTTAAAAAAAAGTAAAAATGTTTGTCATGCAACAAACTTTGGTTGAAAAATTAGTAGTTTTCAAAAATAGATATAATTTTAGAAAACAGGTAAGTAGTCTTTAATCTAAAATATAGATCTTATGTACGGTTTATTTATTTGTAGTTTATAATTAAAAAGTATATGTGTACATAAGTCGGATTGGAGGTAAATTATGGACCAACCCAACCCAATCCACAATTTATGAGTTATCATCAAGTTGAGAGAGAGTTGCGGATGGGGTTGCCAAATAGAGATGAGAGAAAGAAAGTTTCTAAGATGGGGAGAGGGGGTGCTAGACAAAGATGAAAGAAAGAAAGAGGGAGTTTTAAAGATGGGAGGGGGGCAGACACATGTGACAGGGGTGGCTGCAGCTGAACTATACATCTAACTAGTCTATATATATATGTGAACTAGAGTTGGTACCGATCGAATTTGTAATTTTTGCAAATTTAATCCAATCCAATCTTACAGTTTGGGTTGGGTAATGGTTGAGTTATCGGATTTTTTTTAACATCTCTAGGAAAGAGAGGTGATTGGATTGAACCAGATAAGCCTATATTGGCTTTGAGAGCCAAAACACTGTGAGCTATTAGATCAACCCAAACAAGCATTTAAGTCCCATGTGGAATAGAAACCCTATGACTTGTTTCTTTGTTAATATTTAATAAGGGGTCACAACTCTATCTAGAAAAATATGTTATTCTCCCTTCTAATAGCTTTACCCTTAGTTAAATGCTAACTGAAGCATGAGAGTTACACAATATCAATGTGGTCATCTTTCTTCCTCGAAGTACAAATTTATTATTGAAAAAACGTAAAGGTCATACGAGACTCTTCGTACAAAATTTGTTACCTCCATCTATTGGTTGACATAAAAGAAAAAAGAATTGTATGGACACATATATTACAATAATATGCAAGTGTTTAGAACAAACTAGTCGAGTGGTAAATTTTGAGAATTTTTTGAACCCAGTCATAAGGAGTACTTAAGAAGACATAAAATTCATATATTTTTACAAACAATGAATTTCACAATTTTACTATCCACTGTCTTCAACACTTTAGCCCAAACACCAACCCAATAAAACTATTCACGAATATTGATAATTAGTAATAGAATGAGATTGAAATGAACATAATTTAAAACTCATATTTCGATGGAGCGTTTTGGACGAAATTATAATATAAAACTCATCTTGAGAGTTTTCCATCCAAACATTTATTTGATCATTTTTTAGATATTTTCATAAATGTCAGTCTGTCATCAATTAGTCACGACTTATAATTTTTGGTTATCCAACGGTGTGATTTCTATCCACGTCATCTGCGCGCGGTAAGTAGCCTTTTTGCCGGTATGTTGCTGGTTAGCGGGAAGAACACGTCGTCACTTTCCATTTTCGTTCTTCTTTTCAGGTAAATCAACGATCTGGAACTCTCGATTTCGAGGAATTCCAACGTTCTCTTCTTGTAGTAAAACTACACGCCAAACTTCGGATTGAAGAAGGAGAAGAAATTGCGATTCGATGATGAAAAGAGGACTTTCAACTCCATCAATTTCTTCCCTACTGTCGCTGAGGTTCACTCGTCAACAATCTTCATCTTCAAAGTTCGGCGTTAATCCACTTCCTCTTCGATTCCTATCTTCATTTACGAAGTCTCCAGGTCTCTCTCACATTGGCATTCGCTTTAGATATTTACATATTGTAATGTGAATTATGAAATTAGCATGTCGTGTATGCGTGTGGAAGTTCATTCTCTTGCTTATGCATGGTGGTTACTGGTTAATGATTTATGAAAAGATTGAATTTCTCGCATGATGTGTTGTATTTCTTTGATCGCTGATTCTTTTTTAGTTTAATTTCTTTTCGTTATGGTACGGTCATTTGACGTTTAAGCATTGCATTGATTGTTGTCGTTTTCTCGAATTTTAGCTTGCTGGTTGTTTTGTTTAGTTTTCTGATGGAAGGAAGCCAGGGTAGGAAGTGGATGGTGTTCTAATTAGTTATTTTTCCCGAGTTCATGTATGATTCGTATTGATTTTGGGTAGGGGCTGGATTTCTCGTAAATTGCAGTTGTATTTCGGACTTGTAATTTGAAATCCATTCTTTCAGGGCTATTAGATAGGTACAGGGTTCTAGTTGAGCGAGGGGAGCTACAACATGATCCTTTTCAAGAGAGCGTGGCTTCCGAATTGGAGAGTTTGCTTGGAAGGTTGGAGCAATATGAAAAGGATATGGAAGAGTATCATGTACTAATTGGAATTGATAATACTGTGATGCTTGAATGTCAGATATGCTTTTGCTCTTACAAATAGGTTGAAACCTACTGCTAAGTATTTTTTTTTCCTGAATTTTTTATTTTTAAGGTAAAACTAGCTGAGTGGGAGCAGAAAAGGGAGAAGGAGAGGCGCAGACTTTTAATGGAGGAAGCTGAATCTAAAAAACAGGGTGATGCAGTAAACAAGCGCCGAAGCAAACTTCTTGAAACATTGATATTTCGGTTAGACACACTTCTTTCCTCAGTCACGTTACTGAGCTTAAAATCTTCAGCTGCTCCATTGTGGCATCTGATTATGAACTTTGTAAATTTTGTTCTTTTGCAAATATTCATTTATTTTTCCTTAGGAAAAAGTCTGAAAATATTGAACCCGGAGTTGGAAAATGGGTTTCATACCTTAACCGGGAGAAGAAGTTGGATTCACTTGTAGGTCGCTGTCCTTCTGCTCCACATGCTCCTAGAGGACTGTACATATATGGCAATGTTGGAAGTGGTAAGTTCTGACTGTGATAAAATTTTATGTGGCAAGCTTGGATATTTGTTATCAATTCATGGGGGGTTTAAGTTTATAATCTGACTATTGCTCTGATTTATGCTTATAATCTTAGAATCAATTTAATTCTGATTTACTAAATTAATTTCTAATAATCTAGGGAAGACAATGCTCATGGACATGTTTTTCAATGCTACTGAAGGAATTGTTAAACATAGACAAAGGTACCATTTCCATGAGGTGAGGCGTTATTCTAGTTTGGAAAATTGGAAACATTGGAACATATAGGAACAATTTCTTTCCAACCATTGTATTAAGCTTTAATGTTTCAGAGAGGCATGCCTCCTTTTCCAGGATTGGTATTGGTCTTCAATTTTACTCCAATGTATGGCAGGGTATGCTTAAAATTAACGAAGATATGCACAAGATATGGAAAAATCAAGTGAGGGAGAAATCTTCACAATCAAGCACTTCAAGTTGGATTATGAATCTTCCATTTGATACAAAAGTGAAGGAGTGGTTGGCTGGGGAAGAAAAATACAAGCAAGAGGTACAGATGAAAAACATTCTTCCTGCTGTTGCTGATAAATTTCTTGTTGATCAGCAAGCGGACCATGTAGGAGCTAGCATTCTTTGCTTCGATGAGATACAGGTAAATGAAAATAAAC
Source organism: Cucumis hystrix (assembly GCA_025688845.1). Lineage (NCBI taxonomy): Eukaryota > Viridiplantae > Streptophyta > Magnoliopsida > Cucurbitales > Cucurbitaceae > Cucumis > Cucumis hystrix. The sequence continues at coordinate 3,180,170 of CM046886.1, read as the reverse complement.
AAAGGGAAAATTCTGGCTCATATGTTTGCTTCGTGATTGTACTATTTCTTGACATGTCAAAATAACATATGAACAATAGAAGGCATTATTGTGTAAAAGTAGGAGAACTATAGTTTTGAAACTATGGTGCCCAACTTAAGAAAACTAGAGTTTTGAAAATTTGGAATGAATTTTGAGGTGTTTAGTAAGGAAAAAGGTTGTTTTTTATCGCTGATATCTGAAACAACTTTTGTTCACACACGTTTTGTACAAACAAACATTCTGAGATAACTACCATTAATTCAATTCGTCCATGATGTTTTATTTGTTGGCTTACCTTGCTCTCTCTTTCAGACAGTTGATGTATTTGCTATTGTGGCCTTGTCTGGAATTATAAGCAGATTATTGAGTACTGGAACAGTTCTTGTAGCCACAAGCAATCGAGCTCCAAATGACTTGAATCAGGTACTATTCTAACTGAAATGTTGAACAAGAAGATATAAACTAGCTGGTCATTAGAATTTAATTTTCCAGGTTATTTATTTTCAAATCTTACGGGCAGGTAAATTATGGTATTTAAATTTACTATGTAATCAGATTTGAATATATTTTTATATTATTAAAATTGGCTCTTGATTGAGCCAAGTCTTGTAAAATATGAATAGTAGATTAAGGGAATGGAAAGATAAACCAGTCAATGTTTTTCATCCACACGATCAGTCAACTTTTTTTCATATAGGAAATTGATAATCCTCATTGAAACTAACTAGTAAATGTAAAACTATAGAGAAGGGACATAACTAAACATTTGAAAGTAATTGAAAATCAACTTGGCAACGGAGCATTTGTACAACTAAATGATAGTCAAAACAAAAACACAGGCCCTGCGAATCCTAGGAGGGGCCACAGCGGTTTTTCTTCCCTTTCCTTTGGAGCTGATTACTTAATAACTTCTTTTAGTTTAAACAATTATATTTCAAAGTCGAAAAATCATAGAGGAAGAGAAGATGAGTGGCCCTCTCAAAGTCGTTGAACTCTAGAACTTCGTTTGGGAGCTATAACTTTCTTCCTCTTACTTGATAAGATGTTTGAGATAAGCATTCATTTGACCTTTTTTTAGGATAAGGCATTAACTTTTCTTTGATATAATTTCACCTTCTTCCTTAATTTTTTTTTCCTTTAATGGGAAACAAAAAGATATCCATCCTTGTGTGGAAAAAAAAACTGTCCCCTCTAAGCAACTGGTGGAAATTTGAAGATCTTCCTTCAGTTCTCTATATTTCTCTCAATATCTGCAACAGTTATCTTTTCTTTTATTCTTTGGTGTTACGTGGGAGGTTTTCCATTTCCTAAAATTTGCAGAAGAGATCCTGACATGACCAACATCCCCTGAATGTGGCCGTTAATCTTTAGCCATCTAGATGGGAAAGAATCGATCATCCACTCTAGGATGATAGAATCAATTGTGGCTATAGATTTTAGCCTTTTGTCCTCAAGTATTCACGTCTTTTTTCTGTAATGTGTTATAATCAATCATCTCAGTATCTGGGACAGCATTGCCATCTGGGTATGACTATGAACTTCATTGGTTGCTCCGTATTTTGCTTCCCATTTTGAGTTCCAAAATATTCTGACTGGTTATGTCATCTAAATAGTCTGATCTCAAAGTCACAGACTTGGAAGCTAAAAAATTGTTAGATCAACTCTTTTAGGAAGTAACTCTCTTAACAGGATCGACCTCAAACATATATTTTTTAATCAATTTATTTCCATGCAATTAGTACCTTCTTTAAGTGGCCATTTCTTACCCCCATCAGAGCTACTAATAGAACTATGGGATCTAAACAGTAGTAAACCATAATTATGAAAAGGGCACACTGTAAGCAGAACGTTAGGAGAATGTTGTGGAAATAATTCTAAATAAATGACTTAACCAGTCAAAAAGCAGGTATGCAGAGAACTTGTTATGAAAATTCATCATTTTGATTGTGTCAGATGGATTCTGTTAATACAGGATGGGATGCAGAAGGATATCTTCCAAAAGTTTGTTATCAAACTGGAGGAGCATTGTGAATTTGTTCTTATTGGCAGTGAGATTGACTACCGGCGCTTTATAGCCCAAAGGTCTTTTGACCAGGTGAGACTATTAACCATGTAACTCGGTATTCAAATACTGTACATACAATTTTGAAGTATACTTTGTTGAAGGTATATCCATTTGAATATTTCCGCCTGAAGCTTTTAGATCAATTGAAGTTGTGAAAAGTTGATTGCCTGTTCAACCCAATTTATCTTTAGTTACTCGTTTGATATCATCTACACAAAGTTATGTTATATCAATCCTGAGTTATAAAGCACAAGTACTTTAGTTTCAATAATGTGTATGTGACGCATCAGAGTTGAATTCATCAATACTTCTTGGATACTTAAATTAGAATGTTGAATTTTTTATTATCTTTTAAATCCACTTTGGCACCTAGACATTATATGAAATAATATAGGAGAGTAATGTAATCTGAATGCTATTAAACTCCGAATCCTGGTTCTCACATAAGAAGGAAAAAAACAACTGTTTTAACCTTATAATTATATGGATATATTTGATTTTGAATTTTCTTTTCCTATATGATACTGAATCATTGTCTTTCAATGTTCTTAATATGTGTTTTGTTAATCATGTACGATTTTCTAATCTTTTTATTTTTAATGTCAATGTTTAAATTGCCATTGTTTTCCATGGAAATCATTGGCATACGTAGTTATTGTCTTCCTTTCCTATTCTATGGGAAACTGTTGGGTTGGATGGTTCACGGCGTACAATGGTTGTGTTATATATTGACTTATGCAAGACTGGTTAATGTTTCGTATTGGCTACTGACTACAGGAACTGATGCTTTCTCATCCACGTGTTATTTTGATTTGTCCCATTATGAGAGTGGTTTTTATCATTATTTTCATTTGGACGACTTTTCACTCTTTGAATTTCTTGAGCAATTTTTATTGACAATGGTGCATTGCATCAATGGGTTTAACACCAGACGGACAGCTTGAGATGCTAATATTCATTTACTGGTTTTAGTTTTTTTTCTACAGTGTTTGAGATTTTTATTCATTTATCATTGGATGGACATGTAGGTGCACTATTTCTGGCCTTTAGATTGCACATCAATGAGGAAATTTGAAAATATGTGGGTAGAAATCACCAGCCAATTGGGAGGACAAATCACCTCTGAAACTATTCCTGTGATGTTTGGAAGGTACTTACTAAACATAACTCAAATTTGTTCCATGAGGTTGCTTTACCAATTGTATCTATATCGATCAGAAAATTGGAGGTGCCAGAAAGCTGCAATGGAGTGGCACGATTTGCATTTGATTTTCTCTGTGGTCAACCGGTATTATGCTTATCTTTGTATTATTGACACAATGATATACAATTTCGTTCAACATGCCTTATATGCATTTGTAATGGTGTTCAATTGATAGTTAGGATTGTTTTACAGAATGGTGGACATGCCTACAATTGTTAGTATAGTTATTTCTGTGAGTTATGATTAATATATTACGCAGGAAGTCCAGCTGATATTAATTCAAACTTCCTGCCCTTTGTTGACCACATGATCTTATAGCCTGATGGGGTAAGAAGTACCAATTACAAAATCTTAAAGATAAGGGATCAATGTAAAAGGGGAAAGGTTAGATACATTTAGAAAATCCTAAACGAGACCGCTTTGTTGATCTGCAACGATTTAACTGATAAAACATAGGCTATTTCAACCTTTTAGTAAAATATGCTCTGATTTGGAGGATTCTTGGTCCATGGTAATTAGTTGTTGGCTTATCAGTTTTGCCACAGCTATTTGTGACCGAGATTTTTTACTTTACAAGGCATCTCTTGAACCAATGCATTCTATCTAGGGAAGACGTATTGACTTGGATATTACACTCTGAGAGGTATCTGTAGTTGTTAAATATTTCATTATATCGTTTTAACTGGTCTCTATAGGTAGGTGCTGCAGACTATATTGCCTTGGCCAAAAACTACCACACTGTCTTCATATCCAACATTCCAATGATGAGTATGCGCATCCGTGACAAGGTATGAGCAAGCAATTTTTTCAATATCGTTTATTTGATCTTAATGAAGCTTCAAATCTCAATCTGGCAAATGTTACCAGCCTCAGTGGCTAAATGAAATTTTAAGTGAGCATATTGTACTGGCAGCATGCCCTTGGTAATTTGCATGCATATTTAATTGAAAGCTCTCTCTGGCCTTTGACACCTTTGAAGCATAATATTGAGTATCTTTCGTGCTGCCACCATTTGTACTCATTTTAAGCTTAATGAATTGCCTTTTTTCAGGCCCGGCGGTTCATCACTCTCATTGATGAGCTATACAATCACCACTGCTGCCTATTTTGCTTGGCAGCTACGTCAATTGAGGACTTATTTCAAGGGACTGAAGAGGGTGCGCTTTTTGATTTGGAGAGGTGATTGTTCCTCCTGTGTTTGGGTTGAACATTGCTTTTTTGTTTTTTTCTTTTTTTGGGAGAAACTCTGAATGTGAAGGCTGCCATGAAGTACCATCTTCATTTTTAGATATTTCCACTTTTAAGTGAACTTTCTTACTTCAGCTCGAGTATATTGATTTGTCAAAGTATGTACTTCAATCAGGATTTCATTTCATGCTCGCTCATTTACTTGAATTTTTCAAATGACTAACGGCTAGAAGAGTTTGGCAAACGTGTTAGTATATGATGGCATCTGCATGCATTCAGAGTTTAATAATTCTAATTAGTGTTGTTTCCTGATTTTAGTTGGTATGTCGGTACTTTATGAGCATACATGTACATTGTTTGATCATTGCGGTTCCCTTTCTTAGAAGTAATAGACCCTCATCATTCAGTTTAAAGATTGATATGGGTTCCATCTTTTGAGCATCAATTTAAGCTTTGCAATTGCAACTGTGCTATAAACTTAGTATCTCTGGTTGCAGTTTTCAGTTTGAAACAGAGGCAGAAGGGGGAAAGCTTCGTCGAAACGTCCTAGTGGAAGGAAATGTTGGATCAGTGGGTGCTCCAACTGCAATTGTGTCAATGCTATCTGGTCAAGAAGAGATGTTTGCATTCCGTCGAGCTGTAAGTTTCCTGTCTCCTTGTCTTCTATAATGGTTTTTGTATGATATGCAAAAGGTGTCTCTACTTGTGTCACTGCACTAAGAATACTAGTAGTCTAGTACGAAGCAGGCGTATTCCATGGAACCAACAGGTTATGTTCGTGTTTGGTTTTTTCTCTTAGTATTAAATTTATGCGTGGGATCAAATTTTAAATATGTTGCTATATATCTTCTGTGCTCTAGATTTGGTTGCTTTTGTTATTGAAATATGTAATTTTCACACATTGATAATATTCTTGTGGTGATTCTTAGAGTTGATATTTTCTATCCTTGTGATGGTTTTTAGGGTTGATATTATGAGTAATTGCATTCATCTTAACTCTTTATTAATGCTAGTTAAGATTAGAAACTTCAGCTATGTAATTCTGGTCATAAAAGGTGCATTTCTAATTTGGTGGAGTTAGATGTTTAATCCCCCAACTATGAAGTGGCAAGTGTGTGTCTATTTAAGTTTCCAATAGGCCCTTAGATTTTAAATTTTTTATTTAATAGATCCTTAAACTTTTAATTGTCTTTGACATACTAAAATTTAAAAAATCAATTAATTTACTAAGTGTAAACTTGAATCTTCACTAATCAAACTCCTAACTTTCAATTTTGTATTTAGTAGGTTTGTGATTTTAAAAAATATTGAATGGACTAAGGACTTATTAGCACAATTGAAACTTTAGGACATACTGGCCACAAAACTAAAAGTTAAGGGTCCATCAAACATTTTTTAAGTTTAGAGACCTAATAGATACAAAACAAATACTAAACTTGTAATTTTACCTTCTAATTTTTAATAAAACCGCAATATTTTGTTTATCTTCTTCCTTATACAATGAACGGTAAACAAATGCACTGTCCTGTTGTTTTTTTTTTCTTTTCTTTTCTTTTTTTAAGCAACAATGAGAAAAAATGCACTGTCCTCTTATGTTTTTTCAGACAATTTGTTTTCAGCTTTTATAGTAACAGTGGTCTTCTCCATCCTAATCCTTTGACTTAGAAATCCAGAAGGAAGTTTACTCTGTATACCTTCTACTTATTACCATTGTCTTCTCCACATTAATCAGTCGATTTAATTGTGATGTAACATCTATCGTTTTCAACTCTATGAGCTTTCCAAAATTATATATATAAGATCAAAGGTCAAGAGTCCAGGACGAAACTTTTAAAAGCTGAAACCAATACCATAGTTCGCATTGTTTACAGATGTTTTGATAGTTTTAACTTTTATATATTATATATAAAGTAGAAAAAAAAAGAAGGGAATTATTTTGTTGGATATATTGTTGTGTCATTTAGAGTTATCTGTGTGTGTAGGTTTCTCGATTGATTGAGATGCAGACACCCTTATACTTGGAGGGAGTGCGAAACGTTCATCCATATTTCCAAAGACGAGAACAAGAATCATCAGTTGATCCTCCAGCCCCCAGGTTTGAGTTCCATCAATTAACTTGATTTTATAAGGTACTCTCCTCCATTGTTCAAATTCTCTCTAATCTCTCATGTGGGGATAAAATAAGTGAAATAGATAGAGATAGGGATAGGGATAGAGTACTCTCCATCCAGATTGCAATATATATATATATATATATATTTGATTTCTATTCCATTGCTTCTGAGGCCTGTTATAAAAATCACATTAACTAATATAATTGAAATGAGAGTAACTTAATAAAGCTTTAATAATCCTCTCATTGCCTTATTCCATTCTCTTCCTACCCATTAATAATGTTATATCTTTTCACCCTAACTTGGTAAAGTTCCTTCTTGTTTGATCTCTATAATGTCACTCCCACATGCACATAGTAATACTTTGTGATTGCTCAAATATTTGTTTAGAATACATGATACATATTATTAGGAGGGATGCGACAACAAGTCATTTGTCAAAATGAGCATAGTTCAATTAACATAGTGTTTATATTTGAAAAATTATAGCAAATAGCACAATTTAGGAAATAAATTAAAAATATAGCACAATGATAAGATATTTGTAAAAATAGCAAATGTTAACTAGTCAACTAGTAAATTTTTTTATAATTAAGTGACTGATAGCTTATATATATCAATGATAACACTTGATAGTACATTTCTCAAATTGAAAACTATCAATGATGATAGCTATTGGCGAAGGAGCTGATAACTATTAATTTGGGAAAATTGATAAGAAACCTTTGGAATGATAGTTGGACATGAGATTTTTAGTCTTTTACCAATTTTTGTGTTATATATGCAATTATTTTATCCTTGTGCTATATATATATGTGTATATATATCACTTAAATGTCATTTATGCAACTTGCTCTTTACATTATCAAACTCAATGTTAGAGTTTCTCTCACACACCACATATCGTCCAAATATATGTGTGTGTCATTTTTGCATCTTCCTCGTATAATAGATTATGACCATTTATTTTCATATTAGCTTGTGAACATATCCTACAAGTTTCCATGGTTGGTAGTTTTGGTATAACTATCAAGACTGCATTTTTCAATTATTAAGATTTTGTGAATTACATTTACAAAAGAATTTTAAATGGACAAGTCCTCCAAATGTCCAGATGTTATTAGTTTATTAGAGAACTAGTGTTAGAAGACTTTTGAATAATATTAACAATGTAGAAGCATGGACTTGGCATCTTATACCCATACCACATTGTGACTTGTCCACGTGCCTTACAGTTCAATTGTTAGGAAGGACTTTGTTTCTAAAGAAAAATAAATTGTGAGACTTATCGAATAGAAGGGAAAATGAGGTAAAGTAAAATACAAGGGAAATTGTTGAAATAATAAGAAAAAAAATAGTAGGTAATGAATTTTTGGTTTTTTAGTGATTTTGTATGAAATATAAATAGTTTTTTTTTTCTTTTTTAAAATTCCCAAAATACAATCCATTTTTCCCCCAACATTTTCATTCTCTTTGCTTTTGTCTAAGAAGAAAAATACCATTTTCTCCTTTACTTTGGACTTCATTCTATTTTAGCTTTATTTAAAACTCTTTAACAATTTGGGTTTGTAGTCTTAAATTTAATCTTTCAAAATCAATTCTTATTGAAATTGATTAAATAATAATAAATAAAAAATTGTTGTTAATACCATTTTGTCCTGTACTTTTAACTCCATTCTATTTTAGTTTTAATTCTTTAATAATTTTAGTCCGTCGTAATCTTAAATATATTTTAATAATTTAATATATTAAATTAAAAGGACTAAAATGAAATAAGTTTCCATTAAACTATTTTAATCATCGAACATTGTTGGGTTGTAGGAATGGTGCTTTAGTTGTTGAATTAGGCATGTGTTAGCCACTATATTTATATATGCACGAAACCCTTTTATTCAACACAAAAAAAATTATAAAGAAAAAGAAAAGGTCTTTTTTTTTCTTTTGTCCCTTTTCTTTTAGGGATAACTTAATCTAACTATGTTGTGTTTGTGTAAATGAAGTGGATTTTATAAGTAATAAAAATTAACATTTAGTTTGTCACATACTCTCTACATTGTGTTTGCTACACTCTTCCCTCCCTCTAATTGCCTTATTCCCTCCCTTGCTTCCTTGCACTTCTCTGATTGCTCCTAACCAATGACCACGTTTGTGCATTAGACCTATTGATTGTTGATCATTGTTTTTAGCAACCTTTTAACCATTTATCATGAGTGCACGACAATTTTCTTTACTTCTACTGTCTAGAGAGAAAAAGGTGAAAAAGAGTGCAAGGATTTGAAGGAAGAAGACGAACAAGCGAGACAACGAAAGTAGCCTCAAGAACTTAGGTGGTATGTGATCGAAGCAAACAAGAATTAGTATTCATTATTTTTAAAAAACTAGTTTTTATAGTAACAATTGTAGGAGAAGAGCTTCTCACTCGTAGGATGAAAGGTCATGTCAATTATCACGTTAGCACAACTTAAATATATTATCACATCAAAAAATCCAAATAACAAACCATAATTTTCAAACCAAACCATCAAATTGTAAGTTTTAATGAACTAAAAGAGATTTGATTGTTTATGTTTTACAATATTAAGCTTGGTATGGGCTATAGTGTACACACACCATAAAAAAAATAGAAAATTTATACGGATAACTTGGTTTTTAGGGTCTAAAATGTCAATGAACCTAGATTTTTTTAAGAAAAATAAAATCAAATGACTTTTTTGTTTACGTCCTTGACAGGTAAAATTACAAATTTAGTTTGGCATTTTAAACCCAATTTTTAGGGGCAATTTTCTACCTCCATCTAAATCTTCCAAAATAATAATAACAATAAGAAGAATCGGAATCGGAATCTTTCCCAAAAAAAGGAGAGAGAGAGAAAGGAAAAAAGGAACAGAAAGAGAAAAGAAAGTAAGAAAGAAGGAAAGGGTTCCCAGGGGATCGGAGGCAAAGGGAGGGAGATTCGTCTCTCTCACTTTCTCTCTTCTCGCTGTTTATCCTTCTCTCATATAAACCCACATTCCCTCTCTCTTTTCCAACTCAAATTTGCTGCTGCATTAACTCCTCTCATTCCCGTTTCCCTACTGTTTGATCGTCCATAATCTTCCCACCACTATGGTTTTGTTCTTCAATTAGAATCTCTCCTTCCTTCTTCTTCTTTGATTCTGAATCATGACCGTGATGGGTCAGAAAGGAACTCAAGTTTTAGCCTATAAACGAGATGGGTTCTTCTCAGTCTTTGATTTGGGCTCCCAATGGAGTATCCAGGAAGGCCACTTCCATCCCGGAGGCTTATTCGCCAGTGTCGGTCAGATGGGTATCGGGTTCGGCATCTCACCCAATTCTTCAAATTCGGATGACGCCAATTCTCTTTACACCAATTTGTGTATGAAATATGTACCTTCTGCTGAGGCTGTTAATGTTGAGGAAACTTTTGTCAATAAGAAGAAGAAGAAGGGTGGTTTTCAATTGAGAATTAAGGTCGAAAATCCGTCACTGAGAAGGTTGATAAGTGGTGCAATTGCTGGGACAGTTTCAAACACTTGTGTGGCGCCATTGGAGACCATTAGAACTCATTTGATGGTGGGTAACGGTGGCCACTCTGTCACTGAGGTGTTCAATGATATTATGAAGAATGACGGGTGGAAGGGATTGTTTAGGGGGAATTTGGTTAATGTTATTCGGGTTGCACCCAGCAAAGCGATTGAGGTATTTGAAACTCCATTTCTTGTTGTTTTAATGTGTTGGTCTTGAATATTTTTTCTTTTTTCTTTTTTTAGTTGATACTCCATTGCACTTGATAACTTGGATAGAAATAGAATATCTCTGCTTGCTTTTGATGGCTTTCCTGTTGGGTAATTGCTTATTAGAATGGTTCTATGGAGTTTGTTAAATTTAATCCTTCTATACATTCTTGATATTCTCCTCCATATGTCGGTTGAATATTTGTAATTTGCAAGACCTGGTTTATAACTATTGATATGAATTGGAGGAGGAAGTTGTTGAAGGAATTCAAACTTAGGACCTTCTGTTTAATTCTATAAACTGTGGATCCTAAAGCCTATGGCGTTAAGATGTGATAAATTTATAAGTTTATGTATTCTCTACAATTCCCTTCTTTGTGTTCTTTAACTAATTGACCTGATAGTAATTAAATAGTTATGGTTCTGTTTTGAGTTGGTCAAGGTTCGTCCTAATTATCATTCTTGCACTTTGCGGGAATCCATTAGATGATATAATTTATAGAATATTGAACTCATGGATTTCCTTCTTGAACAATTTGTTATGGTTCAAAGCCTGTTTTGTCTTTGAAACTCATCAATGAAAATTTTTCCATTTTCCCTAATAGTTTTATGAGTTGTGAGAATATAATCTATGTAGCTTTCTCGCTGTCATCAACTTAGAGGTGTTTGGGTTACTGAGTTGAGTTTTGAAGAGTTAGAAAGTCTGTGTTTGGAGTATAATGTTGTTTAGTTTGGAGTTAGGAAACATTAGAGGAAGAGGGAGAGTAAAAGGGAAAGATAAAGTTTCTCAATAAAGGTATGAACTTCAATCGTGAACATTGTTGAAGTTGAGTGTTATGTTGAAGTTGAGTTATTTAACACTGAAGATACTTTGAATTTACTAACTTTTCCCTAGCAAATCCATTTCCAGATTGTAAGAGGAAGGACTTGACCCCATCTTCAATGAAACTACTTTTCATATTTATTTCAATGCTTACAGATTCATCTGCTGTTCTTTCTGCAGCTTTTTGCTTTTGATACAGTCAACAAGAACCTATCGCCTGGGCCAGGCGAGGAACCAAAAATTCCAATCCCTCCTTCATTGGTTGCTGGAGCCTGTGCTGGAGTGAGTGCAACCCTCTGTACATACCCCCTTGAGTTACTCAAAACCCGATTAACCATACAGGTAGCTGGAAAGTTTTAGTGAACAGAAACAACATTATTTGTTCTTCAAACAACATCATTGAATCTCAAACTCTTGCTAACTCTTGCAGAGAGGCGTTTACGATGGCCTATTAGATGCTTTCATTAAGATCCTTCAAGAGAAGGGGCCTGCAGAATTCTACAGAGGACTTGCTCCCAGTTTGATTGGAATTATTCCATATTCTGCCACCAATTACTTTGCTTACGATACATTGCGAAAAGCCTACCGGAAGATCTTCAAACAAGAAAAAATAGGCAACATTCAAACCCTTTTAATAGGATCAGCTGCTGGTGCCATTTCGAGCTGCGCAACATTCCCACTGGAGGTAGCTCGCAAGCAGATGCAAGTCGGGGCTCTAAGTGGAAGACAAGTTTACAAGAACGTTATCCATGCGCTTGTAAGTATACTTGAAAGGGAAGGCATTCAAGGCTTATATAGAGGGCTTGGCCCCAGCTGCATTAAGCTAGTGCCTAATGCAGGCATTTCATTCATGTGTTATGAAGCTTGCAAGAGGATACTTGTAGACAAAGATGATGAAAATTAGAAGGTAATTTTCACATCAAACTGTTTGCAGTTGAGAAGAATACCAAATCCCCTCTTGGATTGTAATAGTAAAGTAATATTCGATTGGTTATGTTTGATCTGCATGATTCTTGAACGTTATAGCTAAGGAGCAGATTTCAGCTTGGCATGTCTAAATTTTGTATCATCCTAATGCTGAGAAAGAGAAGAATTTGTTTGATGATCTAAGAGAAGTTTTAGAATGATTTGCATCAATTTCTTTTTATAAACAATGTAAAAGATATGGTAAAAGTATATATTACTAAATGTGTACTCTTATGATTAAAGTTTGCTTCTAAGATCATCTTTTATAATAATGATTTTCATCATCATTAGTTATCCGGACACTCATTGATATAAAAAAACAAAAACCTGACATATGTATGCTTATGCCTAATTACAATTCAGATTAAAGCAAACATTCTTCAACCAGGAATGGTAAATTACAAAAAAAGAAAAATGGCCCTGTAAGTTCAAGAAAATTATGATTTAATCTCTAGTTAAATTTTCATCCTTTTGACTTTATAAATTTAATAAATAGTCCATGTGATTGGATAAAATATTCATAAAGAGTCCCCAATGAATTCTATAATCAAACCATTTGAATGAATTCCTAACTTCAAGTCTAATAACTAAATTTGGAATTTAACCATATATATGTATGGGCGAAATGGGCAGAGACATTAGATAGAAAACACTTGGAACATGAACGGTTATTAAATTATAATTTCACTGTCGTAACAATTCTGAAACATCAAAAAATTCAGTGTCTGTTCTTACAAATTCTCCTGATATATAAATAATTCCTTTTATCTATTTTCATTAAACAAATGGAACTTCACAATACTGCACAAATATAATATTATAACATACCAATACAACTTCAAGACACCTACAAATTCTGGTGTAAAGACCTGTGAGAGAATCTGAAAAACCTCATATCATTTCTCATTTTCTTCAAATTTGGTTCCTTCCTGAGGGCTCTTTTCTCCATGCCTTGATTTCTTTCTTGTCATATTCACAGGAAAATCACCACTTCGTGAGAACAAAACTATGATGCAACTGTCTAGCAATTGATACCACATTGACCGTTGGCAGCCTTCGTCGAGGCCGAGGTAAATGGATCGATTCGCACCCAAAGCAAGGAGAAAATGGAAGCAAGGAGAATGGACCAGACAATGACGATGGTTGGTGTACGATTTTGCCTTCCCAGTAAACCCTTTAGGAAAGGATATAAATGGACAATAACCCACAATGCAAAGAACAGCTTACCAAAAAGAGGACCCCAAGATTGGTAACCACTGTTAATGGCATACGACACACCGGCCACTATACCGACCATATTCATAATAAGGACAGTGGTGGGAGGGATGAGGAGAGAAGTCCATTTGAACACATAAAGCTCTGCAAAATCCCCATCCTCATCGCTGGCCTTTGACGTGACAGTGAAGTTGGTATCGATTCCAGCAAGAACCTTTAAGAGACCCTGGAAGACGGCGAACAGATGAGCTGAAGTACCACCAATGACCCAAAATTGTTCATTCCTCCACCAGTCTTCAATGCTAACCCCACTCCATCTGAGTTCAAGAATACCCGTTGCAAAAATGGAAACGAAAAGGAGAATGAACCACATACTGGCAAAGTTGCTTATCTGCAAATTAAGAGATGAAAACATGTTATTTACAAACGGAAATGAACATATAGTGTATTATTATATTCAGATTGAATATACGATGTCTTCAGATTAGAAAATGGAATGGTTATTTCATCATAAGTTATAGAAACAGGATGTCAATTAACGTTAATGTTAACACATAATATCAAAATATGAGGAGGAATCCCACATTTAGATAAAAAAGACAAATGATTTATCATGGAAACATAATTAATCAGGCTTCAATTTCACAAGGAAGAAACTATCAAATTACCTCGGGAATGATAAACTTTCCAGTCAGAAGACAGAACGCCGGAAGCATACAGTAAGCAATAAGAGGAATTGAGGTGATAGGGTAGACGATGGTATTGATATATGCTATTCTCTCCAAAAGCTTTAACCTTCCATTGTAGCCATACCAGATAGGACAATGCCTGCTAAGCAAGATTTCAATGGAACCCAAAGCCCATCGAAGCACCTGATTTAAACGATCAGAAAGATTGATGGGAGCAGATCCCTTGAATGCTGGCCGCGGAGGCATGCAGTAGATTGAAATCCACCCACGAGCATGCATCTTAAACCCAGTCAAAATATCTTCTGTCACAGAACCATAGATCCACCCAATCTAGAAGTAAAAAAACAAGGAGTTAGACCTGAGCTTATCAAGCTCATCTTTGTGGCTCTCTCTTAATAAGGGGTAGAAAAGAAGAAGAAAATGTGTGAGGAAGGAGGGTAAGGGATGTTGTATAATGGCAACTAACCTCTTTGCCCCATTCTGTCTTATCTTCATATCCACAACTGATGACATGAATTGCTTCCTTTAGAAGAGTTGCAGGATTGGTTGAAGGTGGAATACCTCCCATTTCCATGAAAGTGGCTGCAATAAAAACTGGAGATTGGCCAAAGCGCTTCTCTAAACTCTTCTGAGACATCAGGAGTGACCTCTCATCATCATATCCTGTAAGACAGAAATTAAGGTAAACATTCAGTTTGCAATTTCCATCAACTTATCTCATGAAAACTGTGACAGTTTCATATGTCACAATGTCGCAATATTCACATGGTTAAAAAATAATTTTCCCTCTCTCGTACGTCCAACAGTTACAGAAGTGGCAGCTGGACCTCCACCAAGTCTCTTAAAGAAAAGTTTTATTTATTAAAGAAATGTTCAAAATGGAGAATAGAGAATTGAGGATTTTGAGGATAAACCAACCTTCAACACCTTCCTCGATATCTTCCATATTAAAGATGGGAATGGTAGACTCAGTCCTCTTTGCAGCCCTCTTTTTGTCGATGTACTTCTTGTTCCTTCCCTTCTTTCTTGAACCACAGCAACTCTTAATGATAATATTTGGTTCCAAATCTGCCTCGGTCAGTACAGGATCATAACCATATAGAGCTTGCCGATTGAAACAACAACCAGTTCCCACATAGACTGGACCCTGGAGGCCATCCAAACCCTTCAAGTTTATCTGAAAAGCATAGGAAGAAAGAACACAATGTCAATCACAAGTAACGACCCAAAGCCCAAAAGCATCACATGTTGAAATATATGATTGAAATGCTCGATGACAGGTCAAATAACCTACGTCGAAAAAGACTATGTTGCGATTGGCATATCGATCGTGCAAATCAATGCCATCAAAACGTTGTGGGAATTGTACATAACATGTTTTCTTCCCATACGCAGGGTCCATCATGAAACACATGGCTTCCTTGAGAGCTTTGCTGTTGTTGAAGTAGTGATCACAATCGACATTCAAAAGATATGCTCCATTTGTAAGCACGGCAGAAACTCGGATCTGCAGATAGGATGAAATCAAGTCAATAAATAATTACAGAAAATCACAAAAAAATGCAGTCTCATCTTTTTACTATTACTGTTGTATATATCTTTTTTCTGGCAATTATAAGTCAAATTCTTCCTTTTCTTTCAATTTTTGTATCTTTTATGCACGATTGTATCAAATAAAAAGACAAACCAATGCATTCATTGCTCCGGCTTTCTTGTGGTGCTGGAAACCTGGTCGCTTCTCACGAGAAACATAAACAAGTCGTGGCAGTTCATTTCCTTCAGTATCAAGACCTCCACTGTGACCTAAGAAAACCTGGCATTCGAACATACACAATATCAATATTGCCACCCAAAAAAAGGATAAAATAAAGTGCCAAAACAAAACTATTTAAAAGCTAAGAGACCTGTATCATTCCAGGATGATCCCTGGGATTGTTTCCAGGCCATGCCGTTCCATCCTGCATGGTCCATCCTTCCTCAGGCATCTTTTGTGCTTTGGCAACAAGAGCATTGATTCGAACCTTGAATTCTTCGTACTCTCTCTGTAAAATGGCACCTTAATTTTTAATGTTTTAAAAGAATAAAAAATATGTATCCATCTATTTAGCCTTTAAAATTAGATAAATAAATGTTATTCCAAAGCTAAACGAATTTGGGGGATCCAAAGAGCATGCTTGCAGTTCCCAGACCACATTCTCATTATTGAAACACAGACACAAAGTTCTAAGAATTTCCATCTCCAAAATGCTCCAACCGTTGGGACTATTGCTTCATGCTATTTCTTTTTTCCTTTTTTCTTTATTGGATTGCTTCATGCTATTTCATATTAGCATGAGAAACTCACACCATGAAAGAAAGTGCAAATCAAACAATGGGCACAACTATATGAATATCAAACCATAATAGCCTGCTTACCTTCATTGCCCGCCGCTCTTTAACAAAAGAAGGCTTAATCTTGTCCTTCAAGTAGTCTATTTTTTGAGCAAAATAAAATTCAGGGGCCCTTGGCTCAATGTTGTGCTTCTTGCAAAAGGGAACCCACTTCCTTGCAAACTCTGCAGTTTCAGAGAGCGCTTCAAATGTAAGCATTGCCGAACCATCGTCTGATACATAGCACGAAACTTTGTCCACTGGGTAGTCCACGGAAAGTATGGAAAGCACAGTGTTTGCCGTGACAAGTGGAGGCTCTTTGAGTGGATCCACTGTACTGACAAAGACATCAACAGGAGCTAACTGTGATGGCTCTCCTTCACGATCATATCTGTATGGTGAAGACAACAATTGACTTAATAGTAGAACTAATAGCCACTGCCCAATGGTCTTCCAAACTAAACCCATTGGATTAGACAAAATGCAGAAAAACTAAACCAACCTTAGTGCGAGTCTCTCAAGGAAGGTCTCGCGATTGACAGGAGACCATTTTGGAAACTGATCCAGAAGCCAGGAAAGGGCAAACCAAACCTCACAAATAACTGATGTTAACCACAAGGGGTATGCATCTTTCACAGGGTGTGTCAAACGGTACTGTAAAAAGAAGCCCAGAATAATAAGACGAAGTATGATCACAACACGATACGGGGTCAAGTGAGAGGATGGAATAGGAACGACACGGCTCAGAGGTTGCCTAGCATCATCAGCCCTGTAAAATAAATAAATGAAGTCAATGAAATTAGCATCGTTGATATTTAAGTAAATAAAAAATAGATTAGGGGCATATAGAATGATTTTCAAAAAAAGAAATAACATGTTTCATTTTTTATCAGCTTGCATAGCTTCACTTTATATATAACAACTTGCTAGATTTGGTTGAAGTACTTACATTTGAAGTTCTTCTCCATTTGACCCAGTGCCCTCCATGTCCCCCTTCCCTTCAGTGTACCTACTTGTCATCTGCATCATGTTTTTCTCTTGTTTCAGTTTCCAACCTTCCACTCTTTCCTTCCAGTCAACATTCCCAAGCCCATAAGAATTCAAATCCTTTGATGGATCCACAATTCTCACGGGAACTGTGATATGAAAAAATGCAATTAGTTAAAATCTAAAACAACAAGAAAGCTTCCTCGAAGATCATGAAAAACTCAAGCTTCTTTATACCTGGCTGCCGTGGGTCAACATATGGATGGGACTGCATATGCTTTTCTGGAGGACCCAAAGGACCAGATGTGGTTCGCACTGATTGATTATCAGGCGTAGCACAAGGAATTTCTCCAGACACCTAAAGAACCCAAATGTTAAACAATTGGAGGCAATAGAAATATCTAAAATCAGAAACATATTCATAAATGTTAAGCAAACAAAATATAACTATGAATGTACAAATCAACAAAATGTATTGTGAAATTGATAAGTTCATACTGATTGGCCATTTGTAAGGAGAGGTATAGGTTGAGACTCGTGTCTCGCAGACGTAGATAGTTCAGCATCTTCCCCATGCCACTGTCGTTTAGTCTTGCTACTTCCTTGTACGTAATTAAACTCGTTCTCAATGTCATCCACATCATCCTCGTCATCATCACCATCAACACGAGGACTCCCTGAAATGAAATAGCTTTTCATTGAGTGTTTTTTACTCGGATCAAGACAGCAAGCATCAGAAAGGAACTTGAAAACTCAATCAAACCTTTGTGCCTCTTGTATCTAGTCTTGCACTGAGGACAAGACTGGTTCCCATCTTTCCTCTCATACTCATAGCAAGGACGACAAACGGGAAATGCACATTCATTGCAAGCAACAAAGACATCACCAGAGGCCGTAAGACCAACTGTGTCGCCACATATTTGACATGTTTGGCTGTTTAAATTCTTCAGTGGTTTAGGCTGCATCATTCAAACAAAAATGGAATATGGATAAGTCACAATATCAGCAGCCATAACATAGAAAGAAGGTTAAGTAAGAATTGCAAAATAATGTACAGATCTCAACTAAGAAATACAAATACAGATCTTTGGCATTTCACAAGAAGTACTATCAAACCAAGTCGAGCTCTACAACAGTACTGAAACACGAAGTGAAGAATCGCAAAGACTGATACCCCATTTCAAAAACAAAAACAAAGAAATGAAGGGGGGAAAGTGCCAAATAAGAACCAAACTACAACAAGCATAAATCGAAGCCCCAAAAGCCAAAATCCAAATAACCCACGAAACAGAGAAACCAAAAGTGCATCATCAGCAAAGACATTAGAGTTGAAGCTCAATCATCAATAAGTATCAAAATCAACACTCGGATCCACGTATTACAGTACAAAAAAAAAAAACATAACGGATCTAGTTTCACATGATTAGATAAGTCGCAATCAATTCCAAATTCGCTAAGATCGCAAACGAGAAGAAGAGGGGGAAAAAGAAAACCCCACATCTAAAACTTTCACTGCACAGATCAACACACCACACAAGTGACACTCAGATGATAAAATGAAGAATGAAAAACCAAATTGAGTGTTAGAAGCTGGGATTGAATGTGGACGAAGAAGACTAACCCCACTATCGGAATCGTGGCGAATCCGAACAAGCTCATTCCTCTTGTAAGATCCAGCCACCAATCCCGCATTTGCTTCCATAATGTGGGAATTTCTTCAGATTCCAAACAAGAAGCAGATCGGAAGAGACCCAAATAAGAAAAAAGAAGAGAAATGATTCCCTTTCTCCTTAAATCTTCTCCCACTCAGTACGCCATCTCCATCTCCATCTCCATCTTCCAACTTTACTCTAAACCAGCTGCTATCTCTCTCGTCTTTTAAATATTTTTTATATTTACCCTTTTTTATTTTATTATTATTATTATTTCTCCGTCTCTTTGTCTTTTACTTACTACCGGGTCGACTGGTTTCCAAACGGCTCGACTCGGCTCAGTAAGCCACGGGAGTTTCGGGGACATTGGTAGTTGACGACGTGGCAATAGATGATTGGGTGAAGAGCGGTAAATTTGAGGTCGTTAGTTTAGTTTTGGAAGATCAGCCAGTGAGAGGTATACACGTGGAGGGTTTCGTTGAAGTGTTGCTGTCGAGATGGAAAGATAAAAAAAGAAAGGAAAGTATATTGATTTTGCTGTTTACAGGCTGTAATGAGAGGCACCGGAAATTGTCGGTAGCGTTGGAAGGTGATGGTTGTGGTTGTCGGTGGACTCCATTATTGCAAGCTGTGACCTCCAAATGTTATCTTTTTCAATTGGCTTCCTCTCTATGCTTACGGCTCCATAGCTCTATTTCTTTCTCTCTCTCTCTCTCTTTTTTTTTTTTTCCTTTTCCTTTTTTTAAAAATCATATATAGAAATAGAAACGAAACGAGTTTTGAATAGGGTTTGTTTTCTACTATAGCAACGTCTACTACAAATTTTGTTAAAATATAGAAAAATTTTAGAATCTATGATAATAGACACGGGTAAACTATTAATTGTTTTGATGAAATTCTATGTGTCTGTCATTGATAAAATTCTCAAATTTTGTTATATTTTACAAATATTTTCAATAATTTTGTCAATAATAATTATTATTTTTTAAAATATAGTAAAAGGAATCAAAATATTTATAAGTATAAGAAAATGTAATTGTCTATAAATGATGGATGAAAATAGTCACTAATAAAAAACTCAATCAATTTTTTACGTTAGTGATATTTTCATGTATTACTTTTATTATAAGTTTTTTTTTTTCATTTTAGGTCCAATTTTCTAAGGAAAAAATATATATTTGGTTAAATTGCAGAAGGTAAAATATGAAAAATTGGAGAAAATATAAGTTTGGCTTCATCCAAATTTTGAGTAGGGTAATTTTAGTGGTATAAGTATTGTATTTAAAAAATAAAATTTATGGTTAAATTAAGTTTGAGTGATTAAAGATGTATTTTAGTGTTTTTTTTTTTAAATGATAAAAAACGATTTTGACTATTTTAGAAGCATTTTCGGCCATGCTACAATTTTCTTAAGTGAGATTCTATGTTGATCTATAACCTTTGGGGAATAGTATAATAAGGGGGAACATTATTAAATTTGAGATCTTTTTAATAACTAGTTCTCATCATGATATCATGTGTGATATTTTGCGGCAGGGGGTCAAAGGTAAGCGATAGGGGAGGCAAAGCGGTTTTGCGAGGTTAGTGAAAGAGAGATGTTGAAGGGGGTTGTTACGTGCCAAGAAGAAGAATAATATTTTACATCGAGTGTATCATTATCAAGTATATCAACAATATAAATTTAACATAGTATCATTATCAAATATATTGACAATATAAATAAATCTAGTATATTCAATAATATATTATCGAGTGTTTCATATGTATGAAAAATTGCATAATTATCAAGCTTATCAATGCATATAAGTCAAATACATTAGCAATATAAACAAGTGCGTCCTTATGGAGTTTATAAATAGTATATGAGTGAAGTGCATCAGTAATATAAACAAGTGCATCATTTATCAAGTTTATCGGTACTATTTTATTCAAGTGTATGAATAATAGTATATCATTATAAAAAAATAAATCACTAAAGAGTGCATCATTATCAAATTTATCAGAAATATATCAGTCAAAAGTCGCTATCAAGTATATTAGTTAAGTGTATCAAGATTATCAATAATATAAACAAGCGAATGATTGACAAATTTATCAGCAGTTTAATAGTCAGTCAAGTGCATCAATATCAAATATATTAGGTTTACCGGTCAAATGTATAAAGTGTGTATCACTGGTGTATAATTAAATGTATATCAATAGTGGAAAGCTTTGTAACATTTTATATCTTTTATAAGTGTGATAGATTTCATTTTTGCCAATTTTACAAACAACAAACATGTGAGTTACCGACCTAATTGATATATATTTGGTTTTGTCGTTTTTGTAAGCAAAATGTTAGATATTGGATTAATACAATTACTAATTAAAATTTTTAGGTGGTGTTATTCTCAAATTTTAAATTTTAATAAGATTCTTGTGTTTTATAACCGTTGATAAAATTATAATTATTTATAAACGTAGAAGAAATTATTTTAATTGACAAACTTCTGAAAATATTTACAAATATAGTAAAATATTACAATCTGTCTTGGTCTATTGCGTTCCATTGTACATAGACTGTCATATTTTGCTATATTTTATTTTACTTGAAAATAGCCGTAAATGTAACATATAGACGTATATATAATATAGATATCTATAACCTACATTAATCAACAAATCTAATAAACCTTCAATCAAATTATATGAAATCGTCAGGTTTGGTTTAAATAAAATTCAGACATCGATATTAGTTTTTTAAAAAGAAAAAATAATCCTCCATACAATTATTATTTATAATTAATTAATATAACAAACATAATTCAATTAACACCAAACTTTTATTAGATCCAAAAATCAAATTTTCCGAACTCATAGTCTCGTAGTCCACTCCATGGTTGCAAGTTATGGGCCATTCTTCATTTAATATAATATTGTGTCCTTTCAAGCAATTAAATTGGCGTTGAACTAATCTTAGATTGATCCAATTGCATAATTTATAAACTTTGAATTATTGCCATTTGCTTCGTTTTGAATTATTTACTTATTTATTTTGTTAAACTTGCTTGCTTCAATTTATTAAAAAAAAAAAGTAGTCCAAATTGTACCAAATTAAAAATTACCTCATAAATCCTACAAATTAACTTTTTAAATATTTAAAATAGTATTTATAAGTAAAAAAAAAATATTTATAAACACTTAAAAGGTGAATCGTAACGCAGTTTTCCGTCCATATTCATTTTGAAAGCTTGCCTGTATTTTATTCTTTGAATAAGTTCATTTCTCTTCAATCATTTTGTTACAACACACGAGATTTTTGTTTAGAAGGGATTCTTTTAGGACCGACAATTAAGACAATGATAGAAGAAAGAGAAATTGAAAATGACAATATAACAAAAGAAGCCACCTTGTTTAGGGAATAACACATGGCGACGCTATATATCTCATTCTATCAATCAAATAGAAACTTATTGTTAAATTTTAAATAGAAATTCACGTGCAATTATTAGGAAAAGTTACATTAAGTATAGGTTAAAATATATTTGTTTGTATGAAGTTTTGTTAGATTATGGTCTCCATACTTTCAACTAAAGGTGATCATCAGTATGTCGAAATCGATTTTTCGATTAAACTGTCATCGAATCGACTATGAACAGTGTAATAAACGATCAAACCGAACTTTAACATTAAGAAATGTTGATCATCGACGAGTAAATGCTGATCGGGTTGGTCGATTTAACATTAAGAAATATCTTTTGAAATTTTTCGATTTAAAACTTTTCCATGCCTACACCAACTGACCGACTTTGGTTTTGTCAATCGACTCAATTTTTTAGTCTATCATGTTCACCCTTACTTTGAAGTGTTCTATTTTAATTATAATAAATCTTAATCTTTATTATACATTTTGAAAACATATTCACTTATTTTTATTATAAAGTTTGAAAACGCGTTCACTTATTTTTATTATAAGTTTTGAAAACATATTCTCGTCATATTCTCATTTTTACTTACTTTCATTAAAATTAATACTATTATTTAACCATTTTGGTAAAATTACGGAACTAAATTTAGGACTACAATCTTTTCTCGACATTGTTTATACATAACTCAACTATTTTACTATTAATATTTTTTAGTTTTAATATCAAGGTTGTTAGTACAATTTTATGTCATTTAAATTTTATGTCTTTTTAGTTATGCTCATGTTGGCATAACTCAACAAGTAAAAGACATTATAACATGGACTAGAAAGTTTGATATTTTATTTTAATCTCTAGATTTCAGGCTTAATTTCTATTTGGTCTTCATGTTTCAAATTCTAATACTTTTGTCCCTAAAATTTCAATAATGCTCAATTATAGTTCTGACCAATACTGGCTTCATGAAAAGTTGATTAAGCTAATTTTAAACTCAAATAGATTGATGAAATAGCTATTTGAATTAGCAAAGAGTTAATTTGAAAAAACTGAAAAGTCACCTCAGCCAACAACTCCATTGCTGCAAGATTTCTGCCAGCCACTTTTTAACCTCCATCCTATGAATCACAATTTGCCACTTCTTCAAAATTGAAGCCAAAACTCAAAAGATCAAAAGAACCAGTTGAATAAAAACTCAAAGAGAAAAGACTGTGTGTTGAAATTGGGTACTGTTGTTAGCGTTAGTATTCCTGGACAAAAAACATATTATGAGAGAGGAGTGGCAGAGCACCTCGACGGAGGAGAAAAAGACGGTGAAAGAGTGACATCGTCAATCTATTTAGTTTCAAAGTTGGTCTAGTTATCATCCAACTCATCTTTCTGTTAAGTCGCTAACTATATTGTTATCTCATAGACTAAAATGGAGCATTATTGAAATTCCCAGATAAAGTGTCAGCTATTTTTCTCTATTTTATTTCTTGCTCCAAAGACATATCATGGAATAAGTGTATTTGGAGAGAAGAGGAGCATTAACTTGGCAGATCAAATGCACATAAAATGAAAAAGCTAGAAATCAATGCAAGTTCTTGAAACACAAAAGAAAAAAAAAAAAAAAAGGCGTACCTCTCTTCCATAATCAGCTTTGTTAATATTCTACAATACACAAATGAATCAGCTACCTGTCAAGCCGCAACACAAAGAAAACTCTCTCCAAATTGATGTAAGAACAAAACAAATACAACTAAACGTGTGTTTTTTTTTAAAGGATGGCCATGTGGTAAAAACGGCTCAGCTTCTTGTATCTAATTCTCACCCTATTTTTGCAAATACATGTAATCTATGACAAGCTGCTTTGTGGCTAAAACAACCATTACAAATCGGAAAATCTGAACCATTTTTTTAGAACCAAGAAAATGCAGGTTCTTAAACTCAAGACTGATGTTTGCCATTGTTTTCAATGTCTGTGAGAGTGCTTTCGACCGCCGAAATGTGGCTCTAGCTTCTCCCTGGTCCTCTTCTGTAAAATCCTCGAGGTTAGCGAAATGGCTCCTATGATAGCCATGGCATAAAAGACTTTATATGGAGACAAGGCCAGGCTACACATGTAGCTATAATATCCAGCAACTAGATAGATGAAGTCCAGTCTGATTTCAGTCCGTGATAGGCCAAAGAAGGAAAATATATAGGAATTGAACTCGGGTTTTGAATTGCAAACGCCGTGGAGGATAACTCCAATGCAAAGAAACGAATCCAGCAACCATGGAAAGCTCTGGTTTGTCCCTATTCTCTGCAATCCCAAAGAATAGGCAATGTGAAAATCCACAAGATGCTTAAATGCAAGGTGAAAAAAATCAGAGCCGTTGTTCTTTAGAGAGGAACATGAAGGATAACTCCAAAAACTCAAGAACTTGACTGCAATTAGAAAAACATGCTGAGTGTTATTGTTCTATTTCCAAAGGATGCCAAATAGAAACTTGATAAAACCCAAATATATTGAAAGATAAACGATAATGAAAATACAAGATAAAAACCTAGGTGTTTGAGTTACTTGGACCCTACCAATTTTGAGTTAACTCTCAAGCCTATTCACTTTCCAAAACATTACCTGTCTTACTACACTGCCCTCTCTTCTCTATTGATAACCAACTACCCAAACAAACTACTTAACTAATGACTAATATACCCTTAATATCCCACCAATGTCATTCCTATCATTTTATGCTACACATTTTAGACAAAAAGAATATCTCATGAAGCAGATTCAGGCAACCATTTGTTTCATAATCATACCTGCAACCAAGCAACAAGTGAGGGTGCAAACATAATTGCTGCCACAAGATGCAAGATCAATAAGCTATGACAATGATGAAATATCTCCAATTGTGTTTCCCCATAACTTTTTGCAGAGCCAGGACTGGTGGAAAGGTTATCTTCAATAGACTCCTTCAAGTTCAATTCATCGGTCAGTGGAAATGTGGATTGTTGAGAACCATTTCCACCTTGCAATTTTTTGCTTCTTACGTGGCTGCAAAAAGAAGCTGTCAAAAAACTGACACAATACATGTACAACACTTGGAGCAGCAGCATAGAAAAAAATGATAAAAATCTCAACTCAGGCAAGTAGAAGAGAATAATAGTGTCTTCTCTAGTATTGTAGGGAAGGATTCTATTTGAACCGGCTGCCAAAACTATTGATTTCATACACAGAATAGAGAACCTAAATTTCAAACCCATTTTGTTTTTATTTGTTTGCCACCGCATCCTGTTAGATACTTAGATTAATATAGAGTAGGGGTATAAAGGTAAATAGGAAGTTGGGGAGGGAAGAAAGGCATGAGGAATTTGGTGAAGATAATGGGCTGCAACATTCCTTGAAAGAGAGGAAGGGCAGAGGGTTAGGGTTCTTTTACTTGTTTGTTCTTTTATATTGTAATTTCTGTTGAAGGTATCAATAAAATAGAAACACTACATCAGTGTTCTATCACATCCCTTTTGGTGTTTCCTTCTATTGAACTGTCAGAAATGTACATGAAAGTAAATCTTTTATTCGACCGCACATTCTGATCTACTAAGCCTACATTCCATTCAACTTGTAACATGTGAGTTGCATGTATCATACAAGATTGACACTTCTTAGAAGACATTTTAAGGTTCCCCCCAAGAGAAGAAAATAATAATGAGAGGGGTCAACTTACAAGTACATGGACATTTCAGGTTTAATAAAATGTTACATTTCTTAGCTGTCGTTTTGAAGGTTTCCCCCACAAAAAGTGTTTGACATACAGCAGTGTCTTGGGGATGCACAAATTACACCAAATTCTTTTGTAATTATAGCTTTTAAATTATTAACAATTGGAAGATTCTCCTTCATTATCTCTTGGGGTCTTTGTTGGCTTTTTTATGATACCCGTTCTGTTTCTTAAAAAAAAAGGGGTCCCCCCACCAAAAGACAAAAATAGTGATGGAACAGAGTCAAATTACAAGTACCTGGACAGGGCGTTGTGACAACAGAAAGCATGGAAACCGAGTAGCAAAAACAATCCCATAGCTGGGTGAATAAAGCATGCCAAGGAAATAGCAGAAAGTGCAGTAGCCAGTAACGGATTGACTCCCAACACCCTTATAACCTAATATAAAATGAGTGAGATAATCGATCAAATTGAACATCAAAACTTCATAACCTAACACTATCGAAACAGAAGCAAGTTTAGTTAATGGCCAATAAGGGACAACAAATTCTCTGTTTCTCATAATTAGATTCTCCAGTTAAATATGAAGAGTATAAATTTGGAAACAAGCTCCTTTCCAAATATTAATATGATAAGAGTTATTAGCATATAATGGTAGTCCAAGTCATGGACAGCATAGTTTCTTATGGAAACAGATCTAGGATGCACTTGGGAGCACTTGTAAGGATACTCAAGGTTCATTGCATCAAATAGGCATAGTACTTGCTGAATCAGAAAATTTGAAAGCACACATGAAAATTACTGTTCAGTTCATTTTTAGTTTACAAACATACGAGTAAAGGTAAATGCACATTAGAGTTATTGGACAACTTGAAAAACACAGCACATCATGACTTGATTTTTTTTTTGGAAGATGTAACCAAAAGTTGAAGCCTTAAAAATGTAAATAACATAGTGTATTGTAATCAAACAAGCTACAGAAGCAACAGTTTCCACATTGGGTCAAAATTAGCAAGACTACAGAACATAAAGAAAAACAATAACAAAAGATTCAATATTAAAAAATACTTATATCATAAAAACCCTAAGCTTGGCGGCTACTTTACTCTTCCCCAAAAACACTTTCCACATATCATGACTTGAAATAAAAATGGCAAACATTTAAACCGGGTTGGGTTTGTCCGACGAAGATCTAGTTCTAGTGTACTATGAAGTGTAAATGATTAACTGCATTTATTATCAAAGATAAAATCATACCTTCAATGATTGAAAACATGAAAATAGTTTGCCAAACCAACTAAACAGCACAAAGCTGACATTCCCCTCCCACACTTGCCACCTGCAACATGTCAGGCAGTCATTCAGGCACATATGACCATGCAGTAATAGGCATTTGCCATTCAGAAAGATGGGTAATATATTCACAGCATGATGAATGAATCATTGACCTTAAACCTTCTGATTATTTAGACCAATATGTTTGCTACATTGACACTCTAATAGCCTACCCTCCCACCTTTAGTGTTCGGTTAAGAAGTTTCTTCCATCAGAAAATGCTTAAGATATTATTCAATCAGTATTCCGATTCTGTGAATTTTTAATAAGTATTCCAGTTCCGTGAATTGTAAAACGGAGTAAAAATCTGACCTTGTCTTGATGAAAACATGCACAACCGCCATCATGTAGAAAATTAGCTGGGATACCAAAATCAGAGTAATGACAGTAGCATTTGCAAATGAATAACAGACCACCGAGACTGTAGTGAAGATAGTCAAAGGAGGTAGTGGTTGCGAAGTTACAAGTGATAGGAACAAAGATAGTAAAATAGGTACAATGACCAAATAAAAAAATGGGAATGGTATTCTCAAGTTGGACTCTACAGCTTCCAGCATTGAGGGTATGGGAAAATCATGATTCCATGCTTGCGCTTGCCGCATCAGTGCAAAAAAAATAACAACAATACAAAAACCAACTATCTGCAAGAAAACAATGCATAACATGAGATTTTTAAACATACTTGGAATATATATGATAAATTTAATGCATGCATGTGAGAGAATGAGAGAAAGAAAAAGGTTCAAAAGTGTCTCATAAACTCAAAAGGGAGGTAGAATACTAGAAGAGAAGCGTCTGAAAAGCACGACAGAAAATCAAGATTGGCATTCGGCGCTGCATATTCAGAAATAAAACTGAATATTTAATTTAAGCTAGCTGACACCAGAGTGCCATCGCAAAGGCTTGATGAGTCATCACAAAACTCAAATAGAAAATGTAGTGGAAAAACAAATATGTGCTTCAAGAGGTTTAACAATAGCTAATCTATTGGGTGTGGGGTTTTATTGTTTTTTGGGCTCGTTATGTCTTTGTATATCCTTTCATGAGAAAGTTTGGTTTCGTATCCAAAGGGGAGAAAGAAAAGTCGAGCGTAAAATAAAATAAATATATGCAGGACTCTTCTTTCCCTGGGGAATAATGTGAAGTGGCTAAAGAAATAAGCAGGTATAAATTTAGGGTATTGACAAGCCTGATACCTGTGAATTATATAAAAGCAAAAATCTGCTGGCAGCTGCACTGAGAGAGACAGCAACGCTTGTTTGGTATGAACAGTGAGGATCTACCTGTAGAGATGAAAAGAGTTAACAAGATCAACATTTCTGTACATAAGAATAAATAAAAGAAGAATTATGGAAGAAAGTTCATACATACCAACAATAGAACAGTTGTTTTCTCAGATCCGGCACTGGAACTCCAGAGTGCTGGTGCGGAATCAACAAGAATTGTCTCACTCTGAAGATTTGGGAAAATATGAAGACCAGATATCTCATCCCAAGCGAGTGCTACAGGGGGAAAACAACGCAATCTGCACAGCCCTGGATTACCAAAAAAGTGGACAATGTGGATGAATAATTACATGAAAATGTCATGTAACATTGTCCCAACTCTCAACAATAGAGATTTCCATTCACACGTCCATGGTGGGTCTCAAAGGAACATAAAGGAGGTTGGTACTTAGTAGATAAACTATAAACATTTTATGCTTGAAGATGAAATAAAACACCTAACACCTAACAGAAGTTTGAAGATGATGACGTGAGCACTGCCAAAGTTTAAACCCTAAAAATGTACATGAAACTTGAGCTTCTCAATGTTCGCTGATGATATGTATGTGCAGTGTATATCCATGAAATTTGAACTATTAACACAGTAAATTGAGGAATAATTAGAGATCTTTCAAACGAATTTCACTTTCCTCTCCATTTCTTTTCATTTGTTTTTACAATCGAGAGTGCAGGAAACACTTGGGAAACCCTTTTTTTCCTTTCAAATGGAATGCAAGGCTAGAGCAGGCAAAAGCCAAATGATCAAGAAAAGATCATTTTGGAGATTTTCTCGCCCATTTATTTTACCGAATAAGATTATAAAAGCATTTCATAGACCTTTTTGTAATTTTACTTTATCAACAAAATGCTGTCACCATTTCTCATCCAAAAACCAAGTGGGGTGGAAGCTTTGAACACTGACCTCTTTGATCAATAGTCTAGGATGACATAACATATCATTTTTTGAAATAGGAAAACAAAGGAAGAAATTTGCAATCTTTTCTGTATTTTGTTCTTTGTTGGGTCTCTTTGTTAATTTTTTTAGTCCATTCTGATATTTTGTCACTCTCTTAAGGAGTTTGTATCTTTGAGCATTAGTTTCTTTTCATTTATTCAATGAGAAATCCCGCTCATGTTTTACAAAAATGATAAGCACAAATTTCATTGATGTATAAAATTTACAAAAGAAGGGCAAAAGTACCATGAGCTACAAATGTTTCCTCCAGTTGATCAAAAGAGGAGATTATAAGAGTAATAGAAAGATGTACTCATGTACATGTCTCAAAATAAAATGGAAGGAATGAAGAAATCCATGTCCAGATTTAGAATATAAATCTATGTATTGATATGTAAAAAATATGCCATAAGACACAATATATGCAAAAAAGTATTGAACTTACTATTGTTTTCGATATCTTCAGCTTGATCATCTGAAAAACTAGAGCTCTTAATTCCACAACCAGTTGTTTCAAGTTGCAAGGTGACCGGAAGAAGTCCTAAGCTAATGGGGAATGATAAATTCAACACTAGGGAATGATCCTCCTTCACAAATATGTCCTACAGCACAATTAATTTTAAAATAGTCTAGTCATCAAGTTGATACTGAGTGATTGGAGCACTTAAAGAAAGCATTTCATAAGGTATTTACATCATTATAGTACTTGGAAAGAAGCATCGACCAAGGTGAGATTTTCACCCTCCCTGCATCAGGATTAAAGAATTGCCCAACTGCCATGGAAACTGCAGGTGGAGGTCTGCCTGAAACAGTCTGACCATCAAAATAGTTACAATACATACACTAACTTTTACACAATGCTCTTTAAAAATAAATAAATAAGCTAATTTTTCTTATTTACAAAAAGTAAAGTACAATTTACACGCCATAAAACTGTACAAAGAAGAAACCAATTCGTTAGGTTATAAGCATTCCAACCTTAATCTATGAAAAAGGAAAAAGACATCTGGCGAAAAAACAAATTCAGAAGCTTATGGTAGCAAGAGGGATGATCTTAAAGACTAATCTTCTTTTATAAGACTAGATGTCTATTCTTTTTATGGAAGTAGAAAGGATAAACTTAAATGACTGAGTGAAGAATGAAGATCAATACCGGTCGAGGTGCAACTGAAATTGTAATAAATTTGAAGCCATGCATATCCTCAGGTCCCAACATCAATAGAGCAGAAGGAGGAGCTTGTTCAGTCTGACTCCCAGGTTCAATCTAACAAGCATAGCACAGATCAATGGAAGAATAAAATCCTAGACAGTCATAGTCTAGTCCACGAGTACAAAGATGTCAAAAAAGAGAAAGATCCACTTATAAACAAAACTATTACCTGTCTCGGTGCTGGTCCTGAAGGAATTTGCACCATCTTCGAGGTCACTTCAAGAACCCTTTTACTTAAAGGTAAGCTAGCAGACTTTCCCTTTTCAGGCCAAAGATGAAGCCTAACCCCAGAACATGGTAACAGGTTTGTTACAAATATAAAGTGGCTTTTGCCATTTGACCCCTACAGAGAACAAAAGTTTAGAACCTGTACCCAAGGAATAATATAAAACCAATAATAAATATCGTCAAACCAATGGGAGAGAATATTGGCAACTTAGGGTTAACTTAAATGAGATTTAAGAGAGTGGAAAAGCCTCAAACTTAATCGTATTGAGTGATAGCAAAGTTAACAAAGTTCGTTAAACTACATCCCAATGCTTCAGCTTATAAGGTTTTTTTTCAAATTTATAAGAAACAAATTTCATTGATGTGAAATTTACTCTTGTAAGGGTTTAGTAACTAATGCCTCATAGGACTGACCTCACATCAGAAAATATATTATTTCATGCAAGAAATGAAATAATAACATGTGTAAAAATTCTCAAGATGGAGATGTAATTGTAACTGAAGCTAACCAGTTTCTCCAAGTCCAACCAACGCCTGCGACCATCCATGGCTAAAACAGTGACAGTACTCGTTTGAATATATAGGTCCCTTTCTAGGCCATCATCATTCCAATGGACGTTTTTGGGACAAGCATGTGGAGATAAAACCACAGATCCTGCAATATATCGTGATTGCAATCATTCTAAATACAGAGGTTGTATTAGACAACTTTTTTTTTAATATTGAAACTTCAAAGAAAAGCTAATGAATTCATGAAACGTGATCCTGATTCTGTATTCTAATTTATAACCACAGATCCTATCCAAGATAACAAAAAATTCTTTTAGACAAAACCTAGTTAAAACCTCTTGCATGCAAAAGTATAGAGCTCAACTACTTAGATCCATGAATTGAAGGCAATGGAGAGTGAACTTGTTTTCTTTTTCCCAAACACTATCTTGATACATGTGATAACTAATAATTTGATTCATGCATTGGAATAGAATGTTATAAGGAATAACAAGCATCAACATCTATTTGCAAACACAAAAATAATATGACAAACTACCAGATGCATCTTCCACGTTTTTAGCTGGAAAATGAGCAATTTGTTGAGAAGTGTGTGACTGGGTCCTCCAATTGAAACTCTGTGGTATTCCACTATGCAGCATTCTTGTCAATACAGTGAGTCTTTTTCGAGTGGCTGAAAATGGCTGGCCTGTACTAGAGTCTACCAAACTAAGAAGGGTGTGTGACACCTAGACAAGAAAGAAAACTTTCAGAACAATTTAAAGACAGCTTATACTGTTGCAAAGTTTCAAACTCAAATAGAAATTCCACTCACCTGTATAACTAGTTGATTACACCACAAAATCGCCTGATGTTCCATTGATAACCAAACATTTTTAACACCTGTACTGCTGATCATAAAGCCATGTGTAGGAGGAACAATCCCATCCAGGGATTCTAACTTTGACCTTACCTGTAGACAGGATAGATCAATATGCATTGAATATAAAAAAAAAATTGATAAATTCTATGTGTTTAAGCCAAATGCATTTTTTTAATGAATATTCAAATCAAATATGCATGAGAAAAAAATGTTGTCTTTTCCATAGAACCTAAAAGACCAAATTGTAGTTTAATCAAGAAAAAGTTCCCACAATGCGTTAATTGGCTGCAAATATACCTGGTAATCATGATAACCCCCAGAAATTGAAACTACCACGACATGTGAAAGTGGTGGATCAGATGCAAAATACCCACTTCGAGTTAATTGAACCTCAAAGCCCTTCCTCCATTCCTGATTTACACGAGTGAAGTACCGACCCAAAGATGGTTGAAGTGCTAGAGGTGGTGATCTAAAAAATATGTGAAAACCAGATGAAGCACAAAATTAACAAACCCAAAATGCTCTCGGCATTATGTAGGTGTAACTTACTGATGAGGGCTAGAAAGAGTAAGAACTGTTTCAATGGCTGATTTTCTAAGTCTTGGATGCACAACTGCAGCTCTAGCAACAAACCCGCCCATCGAATGACCAACCAATATCACACTTCTAGGTAAACTTGCAGAGTTAGCAGCACCTTCTTTAGTTCGGGCATCAAAAGATTCTTTATATTGATCTAAGATCTGCACACAAAACAAGGTAGATTGGTAACCAAGTGAATAATTTAACAAAAGACTCACAGCACAAATCCACAACACAAAACCATGACATTAAAAAAATAGAAAAAGAGGGAAAAAGAATATACTATTTGCATTATTCTTGCATAACAGAATTGGCAGGAATGAGCTAATATCTGGATTAAAGTCAATTATGATGACTGCACAACAAAATCCAGCAAGCTAAATTTAAACAGAAGGAAATATTCTATAGAGATTTTTTTTTTTTTTTTTTTTTTTTTTTTTTTATATATTTGTGAGTGTCTGGGCCAGCTTACGCACCTCGACTAATCACACGGGACAATCCGCCTGACCCACAACATTTAGGTGTCAAGGAAACTCGTAGGAAATTAATTCTTAAGTAGGTGACCACCATGGATTGAACCCATAACCTCTTGGTTAGACATTGAGACTATGTCTCTTTTCACCACTAGCCAACCCAATATTCTATAGAGATTTTGATACATCCATTTGAGACTATCTCCGCCACTTACATTATTTTAAAAGATCCATTGTCCCTTTTCCAACTAAATTTTCTGGAATGGATAGAGAAGCCCAGAAAAGAGCAAATGAGTGCCATCAATGATGAACATGCTAATGACCAATGAGTGAATAATAGAACAATACTTCTTCCTACCATATAACACATCCATGCACCCACCCCTCCCCTCCCATTTTACTATGATGGAAAAAGGAAAAAATCTTGAAATGATGTAATCTGTCAGACATAACAAAACTTTAAGAGTAAATACCCTGTGGATGGTGTGCACTACATATTCTGCATGTTCTTCAAGTATACCACCATCCATTGCAGAATGTTCCCCTTCAAGATCCACTGCAAACCAATCCAACCTACGAGTGTAGTGATCTGGCAACTGAAAGTCATCCAAATTAGTGTCTGCCTCGCCCTCCACCTTGCCTATGAAAGCCTCCTGATAAAAAGTTTGCTCGAGAGGGCCTCCTTGGTAAGCCCTATCAGACTCAGCTGCCAAGGATCGCACCTGTAATCAAGAAAATTTGCAAAAGAAAATCATAACTTCTATTTACAGATTAGAAAAAAAAAATGAGACATAATTAATTTGTGACTGTCAAATACATAAGGGATATAAAATCGAAAAAATCTATATTATAAAAATAGAAGAAGCAAAAAAAGGAAGACGAAGACCTTGCCTGCTTGTAGCTACCTCCATTTCCTGGAATGAAAAGAACTGGAACCCCATTAAGTTTCTTAAGATGTTCCTTGAAATCAATCTTTTTCCATCCTTCATGATACAAATACACCCCATATTTTTCTGACGATAAGCCCACAGGTGAAGAAATTGGAATATATGTTGGATACATGTATGTCATAATACATCCATTAGAAATTGGTTTTAAAATTCCATATGTAGCAGCAAGGCTGATCAATACGGTCACAGCTACAAGAACAGCAATTCTGATTTTGGCTCTAAGGTCTTGCATTGTTGGGTCAAACTACCCGGTCCTCGTTAAAATCTCTCTCTACAAAGCTCCCATAAATATCGGTTTCAAATCCTACACAAAACACCACAAAATCAATAATCCACTCTTTCCCAAACACAAAACATCAATAAATTCTAATTTCAATTGATAATCATGCCACTCTACTTCTTTTCATGATGAAATGCAACGGGACTTCGATGTATTTTCTTGTTTATTGGACATGAGAAACCAAAACCACACGGTTGGATTTAGATCCACTTCAACAAAAAAAAAAAAACATGAAACGTTTAAGAATGGTAGAACCAGAGTAAATAAACTCATCATAGTTACTCAATCCCTCAGTAAACCGCCACACATTAACATGCATAGAAACAGCAACAAACGCAATTAAATAACGACATCTAAACCGTGAAATGCCTTCAACGACCAACTCTTCGCAACTAAACCACCAAAAATCCGAAAGAAGAAATAGCATT
This sequence comes from Cucumis hystrix, assembly GCA_025688845.1. Taxonomy (NCBI): domain Eukaryota; kingdom Viridiplantae; phylum Streptophyta; class Magnoliopsida; order Cucurbitales; family Cucurbitaceae; genus Cucumis; species Cucumis hystrix. Next base: position 3,144,977 of record CM046886.1, on the reverse strand, counting down.
AAATAAAACACATCTAGAAGCAGGTCGTTGAGAATTCAAATTATACAAAAACGGAAGAAGAAATAAAGATGGAGGTAATTTGAAATCCAAAACCAAAACCAAATCCAAATCCAAATCCATCGATATGGAGGCATCAACAGAGATAATTAATATGAAGTGAAAAAATAAGGGAATGGATCTGGAGGAAACGGCAAGATTAAGAATGGGAGGAGAAATGAGAGAAGGGAAAAGCTTACTGGATCGGTGGAGAGCAAAGGAAATGGCGGGAGCATGAGAGTGTGTGAACTAATCAGATCGCGATGGATATATCTCTCTGAATCGGACTTTCTTTTTTCTTTTTTCTTTTTTTTTCTTTTTTTCTTTTCTTCTTTTAATTTGTTTTCTTTTCAATTATTCCCTCACCCACAAAAGAAAAGAAAAAATGAATTAATTGTTTTAAGAAAAGGGGTGTGGGAAAATAGAAGAAAACAAAGATTGAGAGGTTTGACCAAATTTTGACTCGAGATCGACCGTTGTGTTTGTTTGCGAATGCACGTACGTGGCGACTTTTTATTGGGTCGTGAACCCATATTTACGGGGATTTTATCAACGCCCTTCCGTGCCCCGCCCTTCCGAATTTCATTTCGTCATAAACAAAGTACTTCAAAAACTTTGGATAAAATTTTAAAATTAATTATTTCAAGTTCTATTTTTGTAAAACATACTAAAGTTTATTAAATTTTCTAAACTCCTTTTAAATATTTCGTAAATAATTTTAATTTTTTTTCAATCCATCAAAATTTATTTTATTATTTAAACAAAATTTTGTATTTTTATAAATATTTTATTTATTTTTGCTATATTATTTGAAAATAGCTATATACTAGTTAAGATACTTAAGAGGAATAGAACCGTTGAAAAGGCTATAACATAATTTTATTTAGACTTCTATTATTAGAATGTAACTCATTGTTAATTGAGCATACATAGCACACTGTTTGATAGAAAGTCACGGGCTTTCGACATAGTTTTGCATGCATAGATTGATATTCAAACCCATATGATAAAACATCAACTTTTGAAGTTTGTGTCTATTTTGCAATAAATTTAATTCAATGGACTGCGAAAAAACAATCAAATAATCAATAGCAAGATATAGTAAGGAAGTATGAATACAGAAGTTTAATTTTCTGCTTCATAACTCGTTCGGTTCTCTATTTATCAAACCCCTCAGTTACAAAGTTTCATTATTTAAAAAAGATAATCTCAATTTGTGTTCTTGTCACATGGTCTCGTGAGGTATTAAGATGGCTCATTAAATCAATTTTATGAAGTTGGAATTACGTATCTGCAGTATTACAACTCAATAATTTAGTTTTATATTTTTGTTATATAGGAGTATATATGCTCGTCTCTTTTACAGTGTTTTACGAATAAAGGTCATTACGTTTGATCACCATCAATCAACTAAAAGTTACGTCATTTGTGGTCATTCCTTGTTTACATTATAAATATTTAAAACTACTCACTTCAAGTAGGTACCTTACTTCACGATTGGAACCTTAATTATAACAGTTTGATGTTTCCAATTATTATAGTGTATAATTAACTATATTATATGCTTATTTTATTACGTCACTTGCTATTTTGTTGTTATCATATCTTTTTCTATTTGTTTACAATGTTTGTGATTTCTTATGATTTAAGAAAATATATACTAATGTTCCATTTGGTTACTCATAAATTTTTATTATATTAAAAACCATATAGATTTCAAATTAGTTATATGTTTATTTGCCATCTCATGAAATATATTGTTCATCTATTACATTCTCGAGGAAAAATCATTGATTTAATACAATATAGAAATGCAAACATGTAACTACAACATGATTGAACTCTTATTAAATTGTATAATTAAAAAAAGTTACAAAAAAGAAGGATTATTTTTCCTTACAAACTCAATATTTCACATACTCGTGATCAATAGATGAAATCAAATACCTGACATCTTATAGAAAAATTAAAGTAGAAAAAATTTCAATCTCTCTTTTTGAACTTTAAAGTTTGTATCAATTTAAACTTTAAACTAATAATTACATCAATCTAAATCTTGAGATTCGAAAATTGAATCAATTTAAACTCTAAACTTTTACAAGTATATCAATTTAAAGAATAAACTTATATAAATGTTTTGATATATGTATAAAAATTAAAGTTTAAGCAAATGTATTTATGAAAATTTAAAATTTAAATTAATACAACTATTAATTTAGAGTTAATTAATAGAATCTCTAATATCTAAGGTTTAGGATTTAAATTAATATCATTACTAATTTAGAATTCAAATTTCTACCATTTCAAAATTCAGTAAAAAAAAAAGTATACACGTCATTGAGCTTTTTTTCTTCCCCTCTTTTGGAGATATTAAAGTTAGGCCTTTCATCGAATAATGGTTTCAACTTTCAAAAGGTTGAAAAGATTGAGAAGTTTTTCTATATAAACACTCAATATATCTAATTCAACATATTATTGTTGATAATAATCTGCCACCAACAATTAACAAATACCTAATTCAAATTATGTCACTGATTATTAACCTACAAAATAAACAAACAATACATGTATACTTAAAATGATCAATTATAAGCAATGATGTACCAAAAACCAATATGAATTATACTACAGACATTGTTGATAGATTGTAGTGTTAATATATTATTTACGTACATTAGGTTTTTGTAGCAATATTAATTTATTGTTTATATATATCATTGATAGATTGTATTGCTAAAAAAGCAAATGTAAAGTACACCACCGTCACATTATTATCAATAAACAACAACATTAGACCTAATTCATGCATCCATCATCTTTACACAATAATAATAATAATAATTCAATTATCTTTAAAAAGATGGTCATGTGGCAAAAATTATTGTAAAAAGTATAATCAAGTAGAATACAATTCAATAAACATATAATTATAAGAGTTCTAGAGAACATTATAAAACAAGACATTACCTTTAGTACCATAACACGTGATTTCAAACAAGAAAATAGAATCTTCAAACTTCATAGTCGAATTAAATAAACAATTTTTACTGTCACATGGACATAACTCAACTACTTCTAATGGTTAACCCCAACAAAAAAAAAAATTAAAATCAAATTGACCCTCCAATATAGTTTTGACTATTTAGTTCCCAAACTAGAGGTGGTAACAGCTATTTAGTTATGTATTAGGGTTTAGGGTTCCCAAACAAGTTGGGATGGATAGGGTAAGTAAAAAAATCCACCAAAGGTATGATTCACTGTTAATTACAAATTGTCTATTAAACCCACTCATTTCTCATTCCATTATTCAAGTCATCTCTCCCAGTTACCAACTCGACATGCCAAACGTCTCCTCTGTAGTTTGAAACAATTTAAATCCCTAATGGAAAAAGACTATTAATAAATTGTTACAATTCTTAACTAAGTTTGATAGACTAAACTGCTACCTTCGTAGAAGCTGTAAGCATCGTCAAAATTACGTTTAAAACCTAACAAGAAATTTCCAGTTTCTTTATCGTAAACCAACTGATTATATAAAAGCAACAAATTATATTGTGTTAGCTAGTCATGTTAAATAATATTATCCCCACACATGAAATTAAAGGCTACCCCATACTTAATTATTCGTTTAATTTCTTTGGAGTCGACATGGTTAATATGTACACATACTAATACTATAATTAATTTACTTTGTCATACCAGCTATATCCGTTGCTTTCCCTTAGCATTTAGCAGCGTCGCCATCACTTCTCTTGTTGGTTGTTGTGTTCTTTAGTATCTGTATAATATATATAATCATTAACAAATGAATTTAAAGGACTATTCAAAGTCAAGATTATCTAGTAAAACAAATTAAAAGTCACTTAAATTACTTTCTAAAGGTTTATAAACAATTTTCTTTTTACTTGTAAACATTTATTTAATTATTTAAACACACCCAAAATTTAAAAAAAAAAAAAAAGTATAATCATAATTTCATCGAAAAGTTACAAAATAATTAATCATATATTTACATTATCTATTAACTACATCATCTCAATCATTAACATATACTACATTCAATATGAGACATAATTTGAACCGATACTATATATCCATAATTTGTAACATACAAATATACATATACATAATTTCAAATAGGATCAAATGAATTAAAATTTTTATAAAATATAATATAATTTAATATTGCCGTAATTTTCGTATTCCTATGTATATAGATACTGTTAAATTAGAAAAGGCATAATTCAGTAGTGCTTCATAAATGGGAGAGAGGCGGCATAAGGGGTGGGCCAACCACACAATAATTTATCTAATAAATGTCATCACCCAATATTTATATCCGCCTTGGATAGATATAAAAACCTAAGCGAGTTAAGGGCACACTACCAAGCCGATGATGGCCCATCTCATTATTGTAAGCAAAGTTTAATTATGAATTAACAAACAGTGGTTTTTGTATTTAATAGTTTTGAAAAAGCAATTTTAGTCGGTTTGATCTTTTATTGCCATTTTAAACAAAAACCTAAGTAAGTTGCTTTGAACCTTAAACTTTTATGTATCATTAAGTTTATATCATTCTAACTTTTCTTCCTTAAAATCATGGGATCTAATAAACATTAGAAAAAGAATAAAAAGACAAGACTCTTGCTAAACAACAAATCCATAGATACCTATAGAGCTAAAGAACAAAGGTGCAGCAAATTCAAAATTCAAAATTCAACAAAAATAATTAATCTATTAAATATAAATTTTAAGCTTAGGTTTAGGTTTAACAGCACTAAGACCTCAGCGCTACAATTTAGCACATAATAGATGGGTAAATTTAATAAAAATATCAAAGAATGGAAATAATCTAACCGACTTTTTCCGTGGTTTAGCTCGACAAAGAGGTGGGAAACCTAAGTGAGAAGGTTCAAGACATATTCACCGCTATGCTTGCTAATGGTATTAATACTAAGTGAACTATATAAGGAATATAAAATTGAGGAGGTCGAATCTCTTGAGTCTATATTAGATCCGTCATGAACAAAGATATTTACGAATAGAGCTAACGGAGAGGGTTTAGTTTGACGTACGTGTCTAAGCATTTGATTCTCGTTTTGTAACGTGGACAACTTCTCTTCAAGCTCCGAATTCCTTTTCTCCAAATTTGTTGCCCTTTCTTCCAACTCGCTTAAGTACACCTTTTTCCTTTCCCTTGCTTGTTGTGCTGAAACTCTGTTCCTTAACAATCTTCAAGACACGAAAATGGCATTCAGCTACCAGTATTTCCTCCACATACGATACGACAGAAGAAATTTGCAATTATACGCTACTTTTTTTACCTTACTCTAGACCTGAAAATCTTACCTCTTCAGCCTTTTGCTTTCTTTCTCAGCCGCACTTCGTCCTCTGCTCCTTACGCTATCTGATGCAGGCGCTTTACCTGGCGCAGAAATGCCGACTGTGGAGCCAGAGTTGCCGCAGATCTGCGGAACTCTGCTTATCTCCTCCTCATCACTCTCCACTCCTATATCTGCAGTAAAGAAATAAACAATATATATAACGTAATTCTCCAGCAAACGAACAACATTAGGACGCAATTCCAGAAACTTACTATTAATAATTATATATACGGATCTACGTCAACAACTTCTACACAAGCTTGAACGAGGAAGGATAATCGCATAGAAGAAATGCGAAATTAGGTTAGGAGAATATGTTTCAATCGAATACAGAGCCGCTTGCAATTTCGCCGTGTAAAAAGATAGTAAAAGGAACGATGATAAAATGAAACAATGATTTGATTTTGAAAAATAAAATAGTCCCCGATAAATCAAAAGAACAAGAAAGAAAAAAAGACAAAAATCTTAACGACATCCGGCTGCACTAATTGACGTTCAGTATTTCCGCTAGAGATCGTAAAGAAAACGAAAGAAATTCAAATCAAACCTTCTTTAACATCAAGTTGAAAAGCGGAGCTAGACGATCTTTCACTACTCGAGCGCATACGACTGATGGTGGCTGCGGAGGCTCGTCCCTGCATTACGCCGACGAATAATCAACACCGAAAAGATTGGTGTGAGAAAAAAATTTGGAAAGCGCTGCTTAAAAGGAAATGAAGGACTGAAAAAAAGAGCGGGATATGTTTGGTGACAGTACCTTTATATGAGAGGAGGTTGCTTTTGGTTAAATCTGGCCGTTCAATTGCTTTTTCAATCTGACGGTTGATAAGTGAACAACGTGGATGAAGATGAGCTATGCAAAGTGAAATCAATCAAAGGTTGTAAAGATGGTAGCGTGGAGTAAGTTAGAGCCGTACGATTAGATTTTGAGAGCACACATCCATACATCGTTAAAGAAAAAAGACACAGTGTATGGATTTATAAACCCGAACTTTGTCCGTTGTATCAATTTAAATAATAAATTAAATACATATTTGGATCAACTTTTTAAGAAGATGTTTAAGATAACGAGTGAGTTATTATAATTGTAGGTTATTATAGTTGGATTATAATAATTTGTATTTAGGACGTAGATTGTTTTAGTTTTGGTTATAACAAACTAATTTAATTTGAAAAATCAATAATAAACATTGGAGCAAATAATAAAAAAATTATGAATATCAAATAGTAAAAATTGTAATAACGTAGATACTATAGCAAACTTAGGGTTTTGAAATATTGTTTATTGTATCTAAGTGAATATTAAATAGTATCTCCTAAAGCAGATTGATTATTATAATTCTATCATATTGAACTTTGAATGGTAACATTTGTCACCTAAATTGCGGTAAAAGTTGTAATTTAGTATTCAAACTATAATTGGTAAAAATTCCGTTTTTTACGATTAAATTTGTAACAATTTAATTTCTAAACGTTGATCAATAATAATTTATTTTTTGCATTATATAAATTTACAACAATTAGTACTTGTTGTGAATTTTTTTTGACTTTTTGACTTATAATATATACATCGGATTAGTTGATCAATCTACATGTATGGTTTTTTTTTAAAATTGAATTCTGCAAAATTTTTAAAAAGGAACTAAATCATTGTCAATTATAAAACTTGTTTACAAATTTTTAAGCAAATTAATTATATCATTATCGATTAAAGTTTATAAACTAAACTGCTACTTCAATGAAATATATATAGCGATCAAGAGTGATTTTGTATACGTTGATATGCTGCTTTACATACTCACATTTGCATCATCCATTTTTAAAAACACATATAAAATAGAGTCAACCACAAAATCAAGCACGATGAATCCACAAAAACAACGATTTAATAAGCGTGTTTTTATAGTTAAACATTGGAACTATTTTATTTCAAAAACGAGTTATTTTAAAAAGAAAATAATAATAAAATATTGACTAATCCAAAGCACCTAATGAAACAATTTCAAAGCTTACCTTAAACAATTTTTATCAAAGTAAACATACTCTTTTTATTTCAACAAACTTTTTTCCATAAACAACCAAATGAGCATTTAGTGGCCTAAAAAGTTCAACATAGGACCATTTTTATTTAAAGATTCACTAACTTTATACTAAAAAAGTGGTTTATATTCATTGAATAATATAGGTTAACACACTCATCTATCTAGTGTTTCTCTCATATATTAAATATAGTGTAAAAATGTCCATCACATAAAATTATTGGGTTGGTAGCCAATTACATGCATCATACTAGTAAAATTATTTGGTGTCATCCATAAATTAGGTCCCAATAATTTATTATTATAGCTAATAACTAAAAGGTGAACGTAAAAATATTTACAAAACGTAGTAAATTTTAGATTCTATAAATTATAAACAGTGATAATCATCGATAAGACTTATATCAATGTCTTTTATTAACCTAATTTAAAATTTCAATATATTTTGTAAATATTTTTACTAATTTTGCTATTTATAATAATCTTTTTACTTTAAATATCTAAGCATCCTCGTACTATATATTTGACCTCTTTTATCATTTTAGGAATCTTTTGACTATGAATGAATGAACGAATCTACATTTCTCTTTAGTTGATAGATACGAGATGTAAAAGGTTAAATTGTCACATCATTTCAAACGTTATGTACAAACATAGCTCAACGAACCCAAAATTTAAAAGTTTGAATTTTCCACCCGTATTATTGAGCTCAAATATATATACACATATATTAAATCTAATTTTTGTTAGTACATTTTTTAGTGTAGTTTTTATTAAATGAACTATTTTCTAAAATAAAAGGTAGAGATTTAAACCTAAAATCTCTTGTTCTAATTTTTCAAAATTTGTTGACCATATATTTACTTAACAGTATTAATCATTTTTTTTATAAAAAATTATAATAATTTTTTTTTTTTTTGTATTTTTTAGTAGTGAGTTGTTGGTACAATTATTATATTCTTAGATGTATGGAATTTACAATTAGTATAAAAAGATATCCAAATCTAAAAGAATCCCCACATACTTTTTCAATTGGAAAAAGAGTAGCTAACCTAAAAGACTACCAAAAGTAACTTGTAAGCTTCTTCTTTTTACAATAAAAGGTTTGTTAGTTGCTTTCAACCCATAAATTTTAAATTAATACCATATAGAAAAATCATGGTAAATGACAAAATTAATAAAAGTATTTACATAAAATTTTAGATTCTATCAATTTCTATCAGTGCATTGATAAACAATAATAGAACTCTATCAGTAACTATCAATATCTATTACTTATAGAATACAACATTGTTATATTTTGTAAATATTTTGATTCATTTTAACGACCCACTATATATATATATATATATATATATAAAAGTTTGTTTTATGTCCCATAATTCCTCTTCATGATGCTGGGATGGAATAACATAACAACCACAAATATTAGTACTTAGTAGAATAACAATAATATGCTCCTTGTCTTTAGTAATGAAAGTGAAACTATCTATAGAAATCATTCTACAAAATTCTTCGCCCATATTATCAGCTACCCAAAAAAAAAATTCAATGTGACTCGCGCATTTGGCATTCGAACTTTTTTCGGGTCCATGTTAGGCATCCAAGCCAAACCCAATCTTCTACACAAACACTGCCAATGAAAGAATGAAATCTATGTGGAAATCTATAGTACATTCATTTTCTATTCCTCCTCTTCTTGTTGAGTAATGGAAAAACACAACTAAAGTAGTTTGTTCGAAAGGAGAGATAAAGCAATAAAAAAAGCTAACCGTTGAGGCGTTTGGTAGATGAAGAAGATCAAACAGATTGAGGAGAAGACCGATCAAAAGGTAGGCGTGGATCAGGAACTCCATCTTCAACTCGCTTATCTTCAAACCATTTCACTATTCTTTTGCGAGGCAGATTTGTCACTTGGACGATGCTACTAATCATTGCGTTCTGTATTTGTTGTGCAAAGAAGAAAAAAAGTTAGACAATGGTAAAATAACATGTCACTTGATGATATACGTAGAGCTCGGTCTACGACCATCTTGAAGCTCGATAATTTGATCCTCTCCATCCCACACCAATCCTACAATTGTTCCGTTAAGAAATAATATGCTATAGAATTCGAAGTTTTCAATACTGCTAAATTCTACCCTCATAACCTATGTTTTTATGAGTTTATGAGGTTTTTGAAGCAAAGTGAAGAATACGAAAGAAGCCATAAGTTTAAGTAAGGCAGTAAATATTCACGAGCACACATAAAAAGAAACAAGAATAAGTTTAATGAGAAGGCAAATGATCTTCAAGCTAAGGCTGGGCTGAGGCATGTCCGTAGGATCCGATCGGTGTTCATTACCACAATCTTCAACTTAGAAGATTTGGTATTCCTAATAAAGAGTTCTAAAAACAGTTTTTTTAAGAAATCAATCCAAACCACCCCTTAGAGAGTTGAGTTAAACGATTCCATTCATCTACACAGATGCACATACATATCCAAGATACAAATATAAACCATTGGTTGATCTCCTGTGTCCTAACAACATTAATGATATCCTTGCATCCCTACGGTGGGTCATCCTTTTAGTGGTTCTAAATATATATTTGGTTGGCCATTACACGTGCATTATTTGAACTCTGGATTCTTTTCTTTTTTTTTGAATTCTTTGGAGTAAGTGCAATGGTCATCCTTTGAGAGATTCTTTCTCATCCTTCCATTGCTTAATGGATTTTATTTTGTTTACCGTAAAAATAAGCCATTTGCTCATTTTAATTTATCGTATCTTGTTTCCAAATGGAAATCTGTGTTTTGATCACCTACGAGTGCGGGGTTTCCTCTATTTCATTTACCAATGAAATGTTTCTTATGCCAAATCGAGCATAGCTATTGGAGTTTGTGGTTCGCACCCCCTACACCCAAATGTACTAAAAAATGAAATATTATTTATAAAAAATATGTAAACCATTATCCAACACAACTATCTAGCTAGCATCTTAGAATATTTCATTACCCCAAACATCTCACTCCATGATATTTGATAATCATGTTCATTCAAAAAAAATTTCTGAAAGCAATGTGAGGAGCTCTACCGTGTGATCCAACACAAGATTCAAAATTCCTATATTTTTTTCCCCAGAAAACTGGCACAGGAATTCATCAGATACTCAAAATGTAAAGATTTTATCAACTTCTTTTGAGGCGCAACTAATGGAGGAAACTATACTATACTTACAGTTGGCCGCTTTGTTCTTCTATAAACTCTTTCAAGAGTTTCAATCTGAACCTTCTTCAGTCTCTTTTGAGCAGCCCAGCTCTGTTGCATGACATGAACAGGCACCTTCGTCCCCTCCTCCTCTTTTGCAGTGTCTACTACTAGGGGTTCTTCATCAGTAGTTTGTAATGTTTTAGTTTCTATAATTGATGGTTTAGGAGTGTCTGGAAGACTAGCACTCAACATCAGAAGACTGGGTGGTGGTTCGCGAAGCAATTCGAGAACGATGGTCCTGTCGAGACAAAGTTCAGCAGCAAGACTCTTGATCTGCAAAGTAAAGGATGCATTAGCCTTCAGCAAGATAAACTTGCAAAGTAAACACTGCATTAGCATTTAGGAAGACTCTTCTTCAGTAAAGTCAACAACAAATTGAGAAAGTACAGAGTTTTTTTTATATGGATGACCTTACAAGTTAGGTGGAAATAAAATCTGACTGGTTTCTTAAAATAAGTTTTTCTGGCATCGGCGAACGTATTTTATTTTTGGGCTTGCTCCCTTTTCCCTCTCGCTCTCACTCTCACTCTCTCTGCACTTCCAATGTTTCCTCCTGTTGCTCTCACTCTCTATTTGACCATTTTGTTCTTGCTCTCGCTCCTCATGTTCCCTCACTCTTAGCTCCCTATTTAAAGAGGTTTTATAGGATAAAATCTCATTTGGTATCAATTTGTAAGAGTATTGATATAATATTAAATCTACCTTCACTCACCAAAGATTTTGGGTTGTGATTTAAAATGGTATCATAGTATATGAAGTCCATACCAACATTTGATCCAAAAACAAAAATTTGGATCCAACCTTATGAATCATGAACCCAGTGAGGCATATCTTGAAGGAAATGTTGAATAGCCCACGTTGATAAAATAGAGAGACGACACACAATCTTATTTAAGATCGATGAGTCTCCGCAAATGAAATTATAGTGATTTCATACTTTGATACCATGTATCTAATATCAGTCAGGATATTCAAATTTCGCCTCTTTCCAAACGGAACTGATTCAAGAAGATTTTGTGCTTTGTAGTTCCCAAATCAAACGGCAACAAAAACCACAGGTTACTGATATTGCATAAAAGGTTCAATGTTTGAAAAACTCACGCTCGTTTTACGGCGGCCTTTCTTCAAAGCCAAGGCTAGTCGTCGAAGTTGCCAGTTCTTAAGTTTTAAGGGCATTTCCTCTTCTTCATCATCTTCATCGTCGCCGTCGCCGTCGCCGTCAACGTCATCATCCTCGTCATCTTCTTCTTCTTCTTCTTCTTCATCAACATCGATGCCAAGAGCTAACCCTAGCTCGCGCTCAAGTCTGGCAAGGTCCTCTTCGCTAAATTCATCGTCTTCACCCTCATCCAAGGAAGACGCGTCATTCTTGAGATCTTCTTCCAGTTGACTAAACAACAACTCAAGAGCATCCTCCTCTACATCCTCCTCCTCGTCCCTAACTTCTTTCGGAATCAAATTTCTCTGCAAAAAAAAAAAAAAAAAAAAAAAAAAGAATAGAATAACAAAATTCGAAGTTTCGGATAAGCTTAATTACACGCTCATGCCAACGCAACAGAAACAATAAAAGATTAAGTAAAATAAGATCACCACACTATCTAGAACTCTACCTTCTTTTTCTTCGAAGATGATGAAGACGAGCTGACAGATGAATTTTGGTTCCGACGGCGAGCAAATGTGAGCGACAGAGTGCGACAAACCGGAGGACGATGCAGACGAGTAAAATTGGATGGAAAAGGCCGACGTCGAAAGAAGAAGCTACCTCGGTCCGAAATCGACGGCAAACCTGGAAGTGCTTCCGGTGCCGTCACCGGTGCCGAAAGAAACATCGGTTGATTTATGTAGACAGACTTTGTTCGATGAATATCAAGCGGCAAGATGATAAACCTTCCTGTTCCGTCCAAAACGACGCAGTTTACTTACACGTGCGGAAAGTTCATTTATTTCTACGTAATTTTGTTGTTTAAATGACCATTTTCGTTTTTTTTTAAAAAAAAAAATACACAGTTTTTTTAAAAAATAGATTAAAAAAAATATTTGAAAAACATTGTATTTTTATACGAATTATAAATATTTTTATCAATTTTTTGACAATTTTTTTTTATAATTTAGAGCGAAAATGCAAAGATGATAAATGCGATGATAACTCTTTTTTTTTTTTCTAATCAGATTTATTAAAAATATAAGATTTAAAACTAAAGAAGTATTAGATCAAAATTGAACAAGTCTTTAGCACCGATTGGTTCGTGTAAATTACCGAGTGGTGTATTCAAAAAAATTGTTTAACTTTCTTTATAATTCAGTAAAAAAATATTACAAAAAAAAATAATGATAAGAAGTGGAGTATGGAGGGATTGAAAGCTACCTGCTAAGTTAACCAATGATATTGATATTATGTCATTTATATATGTATATATATAATTAGTATAAAGTTGAGAAAGACTCGAGTCCTAAATATATAATAAATTCATTGATGGGTATATTTATTTTGCATCAAAAGAGAACTCAACTATTTAATGTACAATAATGGTGAGTTTTAGTCACATATTTTTATGAACACATTTTTTAGCACGTATTACGCGACTCAATCGACTAGTTAAAAGTATTATAATTTTTAAATTTTTTTTCCCATTAATTAGTACCATTTCTACATCAAATTACTGTGTTAATCCATAAATATATAACTTCAATAACTTTTTATTGTTCAATTAATTTTTCATCAAATTTGGTTAAATAATAATTATAATAACTTTCATCCCATGAAAGACTCAATGGGATAAGGGTAGAGACTAATTATGAGATTTATTCAACATAAGATTACTAATTAAATTAGAAAATGATATATTAACCAAACATTACTTTTCAATATGCGATTATATATTATAAAAAAAAATCTCCAATCTAAACATTACTTCTACTTGAAATCATTACTATGAAGAGAAAAAGATAATTTAACCCAAAAACATAAAACATAGATTATAAATGAATAAGAGAGTTTATTTATTAATTTTGTTGAGCAAAAACTAAAGCCTATAGGAAACATAATGAAGAAAGATGTTGGTTATAATTTGATTTCATGTAATAAATAAGCATTTCCTTTATAATTAAGCTGCCTAACCTCAGTCCCAACACAAAATAAATGGCCTTCCAATCCCAATTCTCCCTTCATTCCAGCTGTTTCCCAGACAAGTTTAAAAATCCCCATTGCTCTATCAAGCTGTCTCACCCCATTCCATACAATTTTCTCTTCATCACAGCTCAAAACCCTCCCCATGAACAACAGAAACTTGTCATTCCCATCACCCTTCAACAACCCACCACAAAAATCCACTTCAATATCCCTAAAATGCCCAAAAAGATAGTATAGTAAAAGGGTGAACAAGCACCTGGATGAGTGGCCCAATGTCTTTGAAAGCTTCTTTTGCACCAAGCTTTCTTGAAGTTTGGCTTCTCTGAATCCAATGCTTCTATCACTCCACACATCTTTGATTTGGGAAAGCCCTTCTTTCATAACCTCGAGCTTTGTTACATAATGGACCAAACTCTTCTCGTCTTTCAGATAGCCGATCAGATCGTTGAACATCTCGAGCATGTCTTCCCATCGTGGCGGTGGAGATGACTTGACAACGGTTCGTGATGGCGCTGGTCGAATCCATGAAGAGAAGTCAACATTTGAATTGGTGGCAGTATCCAAAAACTTTAGGCAACTTGAAACTATCTGAAGCGCCATTTTGATCCCTTTGTCGGTTGAGCGATGAGATAATGGAAGCAACTCCAAATTTAACTCTTTCAGTATTTGATCCAATGCACCAGTCCAAATGTGATGCTGTGTAACCTGTTTAAACATCAAACATATACTAATATAACATTTGGGTTTCATAGTGATTTATCCCAATGTTAACAAAAGAAAACATGACTTGGCCTAAAGGTGTTTGGAGATTTTGAGCCCAAGGATTCAAATTTCATAGCAACCACTCACCTAAGATATAAGATCACCAATCCATCCAAAAAAAGCTAAGTTAATGGGTGATGGTAAATTTCATAATATATCAATACTTTAAGGCTTCCCTTCACTTTGAAATATGTGAAAGATCCAACAAGTACAAATCAATATTAATTGGAGCGGAAATAACATTCTAAGAGTTTGAACACATGAACTCTTAATCTTAATATTAAATCACCCATTAACCTAAAATTTTAAGATAAACTAATGGACAAAGGTAAATTTAATGTTACATCACTGCTTTAAAACACTGTCTATTTTCTTTTGGACAATTCTATATGGTCTAACCTGTGGGCATATGGTGTGGCGCACCAGTTTCCTTTGTTGGACTGTGACCCCGAGGATGTTGCACACCTTGGTGAGTGAATCAACAACCATAGCCTCTCGTTCACTTGAATTTCTGAACCATGCGTGAGGCTGACAATTTATAGAACTCGATCCAGCCATCTCTGTTATTCTCCTCTGAGCCGATGGAGAACCAATCAAGATTCTTACAAGGGACTTGAAAGTGCGCATTTCCTTTTCAATACGTTCATCGCTAATGGTCGAATCATCACTAGCATTCACAACTCGTCCATCCATCAAATCCACATTCCTCAACTTACAGCTCAATTTCTTTATCTTCCCAAAAGCCTTCTCGTACCATTCAGACGGTAACACCTCTTGAACGGCGGAGGAGTCCTCTGCGGAATGATACACCATAGAATTTGATTGCGAAGCCCCACATCTTGTGTTAGTGAGATGCTTTAAGCGAGAGATGAAAAACCGCCTCTGGAAATGATTATAAATCATGACTCGAAAGTCACTTCGTAAATTTACTCCCTAGTGGAAATCCGAGCAATGGGTTTGCATATTCTCCGGCGATAGTGAGTTTGCCATAGCCTGGAACTTGATTGCAGCATTTTGTCGAACAGTTGGTGGGTGTACCCTTAAAGAAACAAAAATGGAGAATTTGGGTTGTTGAAATCCTTGTGCAAGCAAATTGAAACAGAAGAACTCCACGATTGGCAACTGGAATTACAAGATTGATGAGAGAAATGAAGCGAAGAACTGAGAATTAGCACTCGACCAAAATCAACAGCTGAAGTAAACAAATACTTCTGTTTTTCTAGTCTCTCTTTTTAAACACAATTTTGGTCCCATGAATATTTTTTAATTTAAAATTACATTTGATTCCTACTTTTAAAATAAAACTAAAAAAATAGAAAGATTTAGAAAAAAAATACCTAAATTTACTACGAAATTTCATAAATATCCTTCATTTTGTTGATTAGAATTTCCTGTATTTTTAGGATAATTATAATCTTTATTAATTATATAAAATTTTAGAAATTAAATTCAAATTGTTTTTCTAATTACATTATATTCAATTTATTATTTAAATGATAAATTTATTATAAAAATTAAATGAAAATAGTTTATTAATTCTATATAAAATAAAATAATTTCTAATAGGTAATAATTTAATAATTAAATATAACTGTATATCATTATTTTTATCACCACACATTGAATCTGTGAAATTTATTCCGGTGAGGGTGACGACTTTATTTTCTTTCTCCTTCAATTTTGATATTTTCTTCCATCAATTTCGGTGTCAACTTTCATATCTGATTTGTATTTCAAAAAATTACTTTCTTCTTCCCTTTCGATTTGCTAAAGAATAAACGATTAGTCTTTTTTTTCTTTCATTTTTTTCCGTATATTCGTTCTTCTTTCATTTCGTAGCATATGTTTTTTTTCCTTAAAAATTTTGTCTTTCTTTCGTTTCATATAATATATTATGGTCATGTTACTTCTATTTTGTGTAATTTTGTATTATTCAGTTCATCTTTTTATCATGTTTGACATATAATTTTATTAAATGCCTCGTCATTCGTATATACTATGGTATACCACTAAATAATAAATTTATTTTTTGTGATTTGTCACATATATACTACTGCATATATTCAATAATACATACACATATTCTTTTTCATGTCCTATGATTTTTTTTTTATTGCGTATATACCAATATATACACAGATTATATATCCATTCATTTTTTTTTTATTTCTTACATATATGCTACTAGCTTATATCTTTTTTTCGAAAGAAAGCCGTTGAGTCTCAGACAGGCGCAAAGAATATTGCGAGGACTTCGGACCTGTGAATAATTCATTTATGTTTTGTGATTTGTTACATACATACATACTACTAGTATATATTCAATAATACATATACATATATTTTTTTTAATGTTTTGTGATTTTTTTTACTCCATTTATATACCACTGTATACATAGATTATATATCCGATCAATATTTTTTTTTTTTTGAATTCTTACATATACACTACTGCATAATACGAATATTTTATATGATTTGTTACATATATACTACATATATTCAATAATACATAAATGATGTTATCTTGAATATATTCAATATACCCCAACCCTAATGTATTTCGAATACAAAATATAAATTATTACTAACCTTAAATTTTTGTCAATTTTTTTTTAAAGATCACCGTATCATTTGGTCGTCGATGTTCTTTTTCTTCATCTCTTATACTTCCCCAGTCTTCTATTATTGAAAAAAATGGAATCAACATTTAACGTATTCGAAGAAGAAAACTTATACCTTTTTTTTAATTTTCTAAACCCTATTTCTCTCCTTGTCGGTGCACATTTTATAAACAAATTAATATAAGAACCTTTCCTTCATAAACTTATTATTCAATATATGAAAAACAAGGTAAAACTAAAGAAAGAAGGGACGAAGAGAGAGATTGGAAAGTGATAGAGAGAAGATTTTTTTGAACAAAATCACCAAATAAAAAGAGAGAAGATTTTTTGAACATTTTTTTATTATAATATTACTATAATAGAATTAATCACTTACCATATTCACATAAAATATCTAATGCAAATATTAATCATGGTCCACTTTCTTTTTAAAATTTTCTATTTCTTTTATATATTATTTTATAAAAATGGATAAATTGATCATTTAGGCCTTAATTTTTTTTTAGAAATTTAGATCAATCTTGTAATATGATATATCATTTTAGGCGAAGTTAGTTAAAGATCCAAAAAAAATATAATAATAGAGCCCATGTCAATACATTTTCTAAATTAAAATTTAAAAGTTGATAATTCTATAATTATGGAGATAATTACAAAGTCGTAATTTTGATAGGTGAAAAATAAAGAGGGAGAAAAAGAAAAACCTCTATACAACCTTCGAACAAAAAGAAAAGAAACAAGAAACCAAGAAACAACGCTGAGAAGTAAATGGTGAGAAAAAGGAACAAAGGTAAAGATAAAATATATCTATAAATTCACTCACCCATTATGTCAACAAAAGATCAATGACAAATATTTGGGTGAAAGAAGGAATGAAAAATTTTCATTCTCAGATAATTTTAAGATCTAAGAATGGACTAAAAGACAAGTTACATTTATCTAATTGAATTGTTTTCCAATATAGCAAAATGAAACAATTAATTTATAAATACAACAAAAATTTTAATTTTTAATTTTCTTTCAAAACCAAGACACTTTATAGTTTGGTTGGTTTAAGTGTTCACCCGAACCACTAATTATAACGTTAAAAAAAAAATCTTAAAAGATATAAACAAGAAGATATTATTTCATGTTTCAAAAACCTTTCTCGACCACATCTCCCGCTGAATAATTTGCAAAATGTAAACTACATTTCAACAAATTTATGGTGAACATTTTGGAGTGTCAAATGTGAGCAATCCACTAGTAATCAAAATCCAAAATTTTGCCATTCCCATAAAATGATGATCTGTTCTCCAACAATTTCCCTCTCCAAGAGGAATGCATATTATTGCGCAATTAAGTTGGCAAACACCAACTTAGAGAGATACCATAATTATCTTCACTTCCATTGTGAATACACCGAATCAGATTTTGAATACGAATCAAAGTCACTATTCATGATCTTATTCATGAGCAAACTAGCTCTCTCTCTCGCTTTTGCTGATCCTCTCACAGAAAGATCAGCAATAACTCCAAAAAACTCGTTCAACTTCAAAGCGTCACTCAAACAACCTTCGCTTTCGTCGAACAATCGCAAAAGTATCTCAGTTGCACCTTCTTTACTCAGCATGCACCTTCCTTTCAACACATTAACCATTGAAATTACGATCCGGTCAGTTTTTATCAAAGCTCTCAACCCCTCCTCAAATCTAGCCAAGAGACCGAGAACAACAAGAGCAGTACCAGCGAGATCCTCACCGCTAGTGCTCTCCACTACACTGATAAGAACTTGGATGGCTCCGGATCGAACTGCCACAGTGCAGTTCCCGTGAAACTGCCCTAGCTCAGCTAAGGAACAGAGAAGGTGATGGGCAGCAGGAATGTTAGGAACTTTAAGTGCTCTAACCAATAGTTGTATCGTCCCTGCTACACCAAACTTAGCTTTGTTTTTGTCTAACATGGCAAGACTGCAAATCAATGAGGACGATAGCTTGACAGTTTCAGGGGAGCCAAGAGATATAAGTGTATTGAGATGGTAGATGGTTTCCATTGATGCAAGAAGCTTTTTCATGTCATGGTTCAGAGAGAGATTGAAGAGAATTGACAGTGAGAGAGATTGGATAGTAGAGGAAGATGATTTGGAAAGACCAATAAGAGTTGAAATCGATCCATCTACTTGTACAAGCAAGTTCCTGTGTAGAGGACTAACCTGAGTAATGGTGACCAAGTTTTGAAGAGCCTTTTCTTGAACTTCGTGAGCATCTGACCGAGCCCCCGCCATACACTCTGTTATGGTTTTATGTGCAGTAGCAACACTCATGGATCTCATGGAAGAAGAAGACTGGAAAGATGCAACTGACATGATGCTCAAATAATATTATTACGAAAAGAGCGTGGATAATACAATCCTAGAAGTTTTAGAATGACTTCAATTTCTAACCTGCAATATAAATTAGAAGCTCTATTTTCTAGGGAGAACAGATAAAATTAACTTGTGGCTGGATTTTTGGAAACATCATTCGATGTTATCAAAGAATGAGTAAGGTATATTCCTGTTTTGGTCCTTAAAGAAAATCAACATAAGACAGAAAATGATCCAACCATCCAAGAACCAGGCTGGAGATATAAATAAATATCATTATGTAGTATGAATCAGTCCAAATAGCTGAAAACAAGCAAGTCTAGTCAAACCACATAGTTGATTACTCCCTAAACAAAGGAATCAATCATATAGTAGAATAGCCTTTTTCCTGGGTCTTGATTGGGGAGAGAGAGAGAGTAAAAAAAGTATATATTAGAGCTCAGGCAATAACAAGTATATAGAAAGTTTCCTTTTTTTTTCTCTTGCACTCGGAAGTTTGAAGGTATATAAATTTAATTAACTCTTTCCAATGCAAATAAACTCTAATCACGATATACCAGTACAACTCTTCCAAAGTTCAGATTACGACATCCTCTGTGTTGAAATAGAAAAGGCAAGGAAAAAGAGGAAGGCATAATCAAAATGTCCAACTTTACAGGGCAAATAAGTGGGGATCAGGGAGGCACCCCAAAATAGAAACGCACAAGGGAATGCAATGAAAACATGGGGTGAGCTTATACAGAATCAGTCAAGAAGAAGCAAGAAGTTAAATGAGACAAAGGGGGAGAGAACTCACAAGAAGGATTAATGAAGAGGCTGAAGTTGTTCCTTTCTGAGGATGGTCCTATCTGCCATCATTAGTTACAGCCAAGTTCACAAGGGGAATCTGATGAAATTTACAGGACAAAACCACATGGCATTTAATATTCGGAAATCGTGAGATGGGCCTTGAATGCAGCAAAAGCCACATCTCACCCGATGTTCAACGTCGCCTGGAAAACATGGCCTCAATTAATTCTTTGACCCCACTGAAAACGACAAGAAATTCTACTTGCTTTCTAATGTCGTTACATAAATATAACATTTAAAAAAAACCCTAGCAAAAAATGATATTAAAAATCCAACCCAAGACTATAATTTGTAACAAGAATATAGACTAAAACAATGGGACCAACAAAAGTCATAGAAAAAGGACTAATCGTGAAGGGGGGAAATCTCATATGAAATCCAATCGAGATAATAAAACAAGTTTCACACTTATTATTTATCAATGATGACTCGAACAGATGGTGAATGAAACTTTGATAATGAAATACAAAAGTTGAAAACAAACAAATGATGGAGAGATGTTCCAATCCATCACATATGGAAGAAACTGTGTCTTAAACGACATTTACTCCATCCAAAAATAACTATGAAAATTAAAAATAGCTTAAGGAATGGTGCGCTGGAAAAGGGGCAATGCTCCCAATGCATCACGTTCTGCTCTCTCCTTTTTTACCTGCAAAACATACCCAAAAGGGGGGGGGAAAGAATCTTTAGGTTGATTCACTCAACTGTCTTCCACTTAATAAAGAGAAATGATCAATACTAAATTAAATTGTTTAATTTAGCTAAACGAAATCATTTACCCTAAAGTGCAAAGGGAAAATGATAAAGAAGCAATATAACAGCAGTCTAGCAAATCATTTACCCTATACCCTAAATTAGATTGTTTAATTTATTCTAAACTAAGAAGTATTCAAGAAATCAAAGGAGTTGTAATATGCAAATAATGTAGGAAAACATATTGCCCTACTTGCTGCTGCTGCTGCTGATGCTACATCGTAGCTAACGTTAATGCAAATTTCATTACCCTAAACTCAGACATAATATAAAGCAATCAGGTACATCAATAAGAAGAAATGAAGCAGGCTAGTCATCAAATCATCAACCTAGCGAAGTCCAATTCTTATCCCAGCCTCCCTAGTCCCTTCCATACCCGCCAGTAAATAAAAATCAAAGAATCCAGACTAATAAAACCAAAATTTTAATTACCAGCACACAGTTTACTTATTTGCGTGATAAAATAATTTACTCATGACTCGTGAAATTGTACAACAGAAGAGATCAAGAATTCAACCGCAAACAAAGTCCAACAAAAGTCATGAGTTTGCTTCAAAAGAAAGCATATCAAGGATTCACACATATTACCCAAAAGCTTATAACTATCTAGAAGGGACAACCGAGAAAGAGCGAGAAACCTCAAAGGAGAAACCAGATAACAATAGAACTACAATAAATAAACAATTCAACTACAATGCAAGTACGTAGCAAAATACCATCTACTCTAACAGATGGTAAATAAATTTTTTTTTTTTTTTTTGAATAATAATCTAACAGATGGTAAATAATATAAAAACCAATAAATCCCAAATACAGGTTATAAGATACAAAACTCAAGTATCGTGACTGACACTAAGAAATAGAACAGCTGCTTTATTCCTATGAACAGAGCCAGACATTTTCTTTCACTTTTTTTACCACACTTTTTTTTTCACTTTAATAAAAAAAGCAGGAGATCTTGTATAATGGAAAGACTTACAAGTGCCAGCATTTCCTGGAGATAGCTCCTGAATGGTGTTTGCATGGCCTGCCAATAGGTTAAAAAAAATAAAATTCAAACTATTAACCAACTAACTAAGGTTTACATGCTGTACTTAGCTGGATGAAAACAATTAAACCCAATATAATTATTTCTTAATTCTCGGTGACCATGAAAAATTACAACCATCCAATAAATCTCAGATTTGAAGAATAGCGCACGCTCAACAGTTATACTACGACCATGTTGGATACAGAAATAATAGTGACTACTCCGTGACAACAAAACGTAGAATTTAGATATTCAGTAATAATAAACATACAACACATTTCTATTTCTTTTCAGCGAGGCTCAAACCCGATCTAACGAGGAGAAAAATATCCATAGTAGAAAGAAAACCTGAAGATTATCGGGAAGATACTGATGCTTCATAGAAAGGTCCATGGCCCGTTTCAAACGCTGATTGCGTGCATCAACAATCTCCCTCGGGAGTCGATCCAAAGCCTCCTTCACATCAACATCATAGTACGGATCATACAGATCGTCATATCGAAGACCTAACATAGTAATAAAACCCAAAATCAATTCCCAACAGATCAAAAATCGAAATCAAAGCCAAAGAAAAATAAACAATTAGGGTTTCAGTTACCATAATTACGGAGTCGTTTGGTGAGAGTTTTCATGTGTTGACGAGCGAACCAATTCTTCTTTGGATCAACGAGGAACTGCATAAAGGACGCCATTTCGATCTCTCTCCTTTCTTCCTCCCCCAAAAAGTTTTGCTCTCTGATTTTTTTCACTGCCCACTTCGGCTTCGGCTTCGGCTTCGCCTTTCTCCCGTTTTCTGGAAGAATCGCCTGGTCGAGTAGTTGGTAAGATGTCACGACGGAATGCGAAATTATAATCTTCAAACGGATCGGCCCATTAAGTATACGGCCCAATGGGAGGCCCACTTACTTCGTCCCGTTACAAATACGGTAAATAAGGGAAATGGTAATTGGACCATTTTAAGAATAATAATTAAGAATTTAGCAATATTTTTAAAAAATTGTAAATATATAAACTCGTATGATCAATAAGTGATAGACTAATATTTGTAACATGGTCTATCGGTGATAGACTTCTATTATTGATAGAATTTGACAAATTTTACTATATTTACAACTTTTTTAAAATATTGCTATATACTTAATTATTTTGAATATAATTACTAAATTTGCAACTATTCCGAATAATTTATGCTAGTATATAGCAACATTTAAAAACAATTACAAATATAGTAAAATCTATGACCGATAGGCTCGTATGGTTTATCAGTGATAGACTAATATTTGTAACATAGTCTATGATAGACTTCTATTGTTAATAGAATTTGATAAATTTTACTATATTTGTAAATTTTTAAAAATGTTGTTATATACCTCAATTATTTTGAATCTAATTGCTAAATTTTCTACCATCCCTTGCAGATATTGTAATTGAATTTGAAAATATAACCAAAATTATGTTGGTATATAATTGCATTTTTAATCCTTCCATTTTTAGGATTTGGTGATTTTGGTCTTTGGGATTTTAATCTGTGAATATAACTTATGTTGTCTTCCTTTACATATCGTTTAGGAAAAATTTCCCCTCATCCATTGCTCTCATTCTTAACTTAACTCATTGAGTCTATGAAAATGAACCTTTCTAGTTCTGACCTCAATGTATTTAATTACTACTTTCAAAATAATTACATTTTAAAGTAAAATCTTAGATGAGTGTTTGGGATACTGAGTGAGTTATTATAGTCATGAATTTTTATAGTTTGATTAAAATATTTTTTATCTAAATTATTTTAGTTTGAATTAGTATGTATTTATCGTGTAAGCTATTTTAGTTTGATAAGAAAATAGTAAAAATTGTAATAAAAGAATAAAAAAAATGATGGATGTCAAATAGTAAACACCGTAATAAATTGAAAGTTTTAAAATTGTTTTTATCATAGGTAATTGGAAAATTTTAGATAGTATTTAGCGAGGATAGATATTATTTGCTTCATAGGGTTAATTGTTTTATTTTTAACTTTACATTTGAACCATTGTTTGAGGTAAAGTAAAGCAATTGTAAGTGTCAATAGTACCTAATTAAGCTTAATACATTGAAAATAGCATTTACAAAGTCTCTCGTGTAATTTTTTCACCCATGACTTTAAGAAATTTCAACATAACATGGTGGACCAACGACCTAGACCAAAAGAATTATCGTTACTAAAAAAAGAGACTTATAATGCTCGATATACTTTTATTATATGTGTATAAGAGAGTGAAACACAACAAGATTCAAAACAATTCAAAAGTAGATATATATATATATATATAATGGAACTAAAACTTTGTGAATGCAGTAGTAGTAAACAAGTTTTCTGAAGTAGTAAACAATCAAGCTCAAGAACACAGAAGTAGGGAAGATCAATGAAAGAAAAAGAATATTGAGAGAGAGAATTATATTTATATATACACTGATCTGAATCAAGGGTTTTCAACATTAATATATACAAAGCAAAAATCACATAATCGATCTCTCCTTTCTCTTCAACATTCTCTAATTTCTCATCACAAAATTTCTAACTTGTTTCTTCTATTAATTATAAGCAACTAATTAGTGTACTGTTGACAGCTAGAGAAACTGATCAGTAACTAAGTATATATGTTGGAGGTTATATATTCAGTCCTTTAACAAAAAAAAATTGGTAGAGGTAACTTTTCCATCTATATATATATATATATATACTTTTTAACCATAAATCTTCCCCTCGAGACAAAATACTCCTTATATGCTGCGTTCTCTTTTCAAGAAAATGAGTAACCCTAGAACGTAACTACTCCACACTCAACTTGAGCAACACTTTAGACAGTACTGCTCAAACTTAAGTCTGCTGGGCTTTCTTATGTTTTGATCTTACAGTACGTGTTCGTTCTTCCTTTTTCAATTTTTCATCACTGATAAAATGCAATACAATATCAACATGTTTAGTTGTTCTATCATATAATAATTGTTGATTTAGAGTGAGATGAAATGAAATGAAACGCATGCACTAATTTGGTTGTCACAAAATATGTCTATTATTGTATTTTGTTTAAAACCCATGCAACTCTTTAACTAATCCTTGTAACCATTGTAGCTTCTTGTACCGCCTCTATAGTTGCAATAAACTCAACTTCTACTATTGATACAATTGTTGCTACTACTGTTTGTATCACCTAATTACACTGCCTCCAAACATAAATGTATATAGTCAGTAAGAGTGACCTTATTTTATCTAAATTATCTCTAGCAAATCTGCCATATAATCAACATGCATAGGCATCGACTAAGTATCTAGCAGTAGCCATGTTAAATAATCCTTTTATTAATTCGTAGGCTGCCTGTAGCATCAGGGTATGGAACCCTTAAAGTTCAATATCTTTGTTTCTTTAGGAGTAGCTAGGATGATATTGATGACTCTCTAGTATTCAACTGCTGCAAAATTTCTCCTATTACACACGTTCTTGTTCAAGGTTGAAACCCTAAGAAAACACAAAGATGAACTTTATTTCAAAGTTGTCATTATCTTCACCATATCACTATCAATGATTTTGACAACTAAAACGTGACATTTCATAGATACTAATTAAGTACACATGAACACATGAAATAATGAGAAAATGATATTCGATCTTTTAAGACTATAAGAACTTCTGCTTTAATTACAATATTTATAAAAACAATTATTTTCAAATATAACAAAATAAATCAAAATATTTAAATGATAAAAAACAATAGACTAATATAATTAATAAACTACGTACCATACCTGTTTATTATTTTCAAAAGTTTATTTAGAACGTAGATAGGTGTATTCTAATCATTGACGGGAAAGAAAAGAGAGAGAAAAATAGGGAAGGGGGCCGTAGGAGAAAAGAAGAAATTAATGATAGGTCAAATCAAAAAGGGAAAGTCAGTTTCAATAACTAATTTCGACGCACACAACAATGCTTCAGGTTCAGGTGGTTAATAATAATGCCTCTCCACAAACCAACCATGGGGTCGGGAAGAACGTCCAATCAATGGCCATCCCCCCCCCCCTTACCTTCTCTTCCACCGCTCCATCCATTTTTTTCTTTCCTTTCTTTCTCTCCTCCAATCCAAATTTAGCTTCATCCATCGCCATGCTCGTCCATATTGAATTCCTTTTTCTTTACTCATCAATATGCATAACTAACCATTTTTCACTTCTCTCTTCCATCTGCAATTCCTAAATGCAAGCTACTTAATTAGCTTGCCGCGCCTCACATTTGTAGGAACTGAATCGACGACGGCTGGAGGAATATGAGTAAGAGATTAGGTATTGAACTGATCAAGAACGACCTGTAATCATCGAGAGGAAGGATTGAGAATTCTGGCTGCCTCAGATTAATGGTTTAGGAATTAGGTAGAGCTGATTGTTGAAATGAAGAATCTGTAAATCGAGAGAAGATGTCGTCGTTTAATACAATTACAGGTTCTTACAATATCATATAATTAACTCCATTCTTATTCTTCTTCTTCTTCTTCTTTAGATTGTTGTGATCGTGATTTTGAGATTAATTAATTTAATTGTTGCAGGTTTGTAGGAACTGAATCGAGAGAAGGCTTAGGAAGTAGGGATTACTTGGGATTAATTATTTTCTTCAAAATGTCGAAGAAGTCGAAGAAGCAGGGAATATTAGGGAAATCAATGTGCGGGGCCGAGCAAGAACGAGAGATCGATCAATTAACGAGAAACGACGGTAGTCATTACAGTCTCGACGGTAGTCATTACAGTCTCACCGGAGGAATCCTGCCGCCGCTAGGCGCCAATGGACAAAGTAATCGAAGATTAAAACTCCGTCGTCGTACAATATCGCCATTCGATTACAATTACAGGTTCTTGATTATTAATAATTACAAATAACTGATCTAACCTAATTTTTCTTCTTCTTCTTCTTATTATTACTACTACATGAATTGAATCGAATTGAATCGTGCAGAGTTTGGGAAACGTTTTTGATATTTCTTGTATTGTACACGGCGTGGGTTTGTCCGTTTGAGTTCGGGTTCATACCTTCGCCAAAGGGAGTTCTTGCTGCAATCGACAATGTAGTGAATGGATTTTTCGCGATTGATATAGTATTGACATTCTTTGTGGCATATTTGGATAAAACAACATACCTGCTGGTGGATGATCGGAAGCTGATAGCACTGAGATATGCGAAATCATGGTTGGTATTGGATGTAGTGTCAATTATCCCATCCGAAGTGGCTCGTGCTATTCTTCCTCCTTCGCTTCAGGCTTATGGATACTTCAATATGCTTCGTCTATGGCGTCTTCGAAGAGTCAGTTCCATGTTCGCCAGGTATAACCACATTCCCTTCAACTATATTCTCAACCATTCATAAATTTATAATTTACTTAAAAACAAACACCACCCCAATCCATTTTAAAAAACAACCAAATTACAAATTCATAGTGGAGATACTATTAACTTCAATATTTAATTTTATAAATACTAATTGATTATTTGTTCAATAAGTGATCGAAATGATATGGACAAAATTTAAAACCATATGAACCAAAAAAAAAAAAAAAAAAAAAAACAGACTCAAAATATTTCATGCAAATATAACAAAATTTACATTACTATAATAGAAGTCTCTCAATAATTAGTTTTGTTGCATTTACAAATTTTTTAAATATTGTTATAATTAAATATTATTCTTAAAAATGTTACACATTGTAATTATACCCTTAAAATCGAGCCAAAACCAAAAATATAAGAAATAAAGTAGTATTCCAAAGTTTTTTAAAACAAAGTATTTGTTAGCTATTTTGTTTTCCATTTTGGCATAAAGTATTTGTAAAACTTCAAAATCTATTTTAAAATATCTATAATTAAATTTTACTATATTTTACTATATTTGTATTTTAAAATAAATTTTCATTAATTAAAGTAATAATATTAAATATTTTCACCAAAATGATTACGAAGATTCATGATGAAGTAGTCTTTAGAAGCTAATTAGATAGCAAATAATTGTGAACTTTACAAATCAAAACTATGCTTAAATCTTTATCTTTGCAAATTTCACCTTCTTTTCGTTAACTATTTTCGTAAAATATTTTTTAGAAAACAATAAAACCTTTCAGGTCAAAATCTTCATCTTTGCACATTTCCCATGTTGTTTCTTTGACTATTTTCATAAAACATTGATGAAAATTAACTTCTTAAATCAAAGCTATGCTATCCTCATCTTTGAAAATTTCACCTGCATGTTGTTTGGCTAAATTTTGCTAGCTAACAACTACTTTCGACAAATATTGATGAGAATTCCTCACAAAGTATCAATCTTTAAAAAAAAAAGAAAAAAAAAACTTCAGTTTATAACTATTTAATCTTTTTTTTTAAAAAAAATTAGGCT
The DNA here is from genome assembly GCA_025688845.1 of Cucumis hystrix. Taxonomy (NCBI): domain Eukaryota; kingdom Viridiplantae; phylum Streptophyta; class Magnoliopsida; order Cucurbitales; family Cucurbitaceae; genus Cucumis; species Cucumis hystrix. The sequence goes on along the minus strand of CM046886.1, from coordinate 3,116,364 downwards.
TCTAAACATTTCTTCTCTCTTACTTTGTCATCTAAAATACCATTATTTTTAAAATCCAAGTCTAAGTTTTAAAATCTAAATAATAATAATAGTAATAGATAAATAAATAAATAAATAATTTTTAAAGACTTGTTTTTTATTTTCGAAATTTGGCAAATAATTCAATATATCAATTACAATTAATGAACTTAATTTAAAAAAAAAAAACTATCCTTAAATCCTTAAATCCTTGTATTTCTTTTGGCATCTAAAGAAAATGTTTAGATGGTTATTGCGTACATTGGGATATGATAGAGATGTAGTCCCATGATTCAAAGTTGATTTATTTTTCTTTGTCCCCTTCAATAATGGCGGCAGGTTAGAAAAGGACAGGAACTTCAACTATTTCTTGGTTCGATGCGCTAAGCTTATATTTGTAAGTCCTTTTTTTTTTTTTTGCTTTATTAACTTAATTTAACTTTTGAGCAAATTGTGTCTACCTTCCAAACTTCCCAATTTAGTTCCAAAAGATTCAACCATAATTAATATACATAGTTTTGTTTTTATATCTAAAATCACTTATCAATTTTTTCAAATGAATTTTCAAGGTCAATTAGATACAATTTTTTTTAAAAGTTTATGATTCCCTACATTACATAAGTATACGTTCATGTTTTTTATTTGTTAGGAAAATGATTTTTAATTTTAAATATTAAGCTTATAAGTCCGACCGACACATTTTTTTTGTTTTGCTATTCAATCGTATCAACAATCTTAAAAGAACGATGGTTAGTTGCATCTTAAGAGACACCTATCTTAAAAAAAAAAGAAAAAGCTATCAAACACAAATTTTAGGTAGATTATATCTTATGAGGATTGGATTGGATTGTATGTAGGTGTGTCTGTTCACGGCTCATTTTGCTGCGTGCTGCTTCTATCTAATAGCTGCAAACTATCCGGACCCAAAAGAGACATGGATAGCCTTGTCTATAGATGACTTTTATACAGCAAGTTTGGGAAGACGTTATGTTACTGCCGTTTACTGGTCAATTACCACAATCACAACCATTGGCTATGGCGATTTGCATCCTGTAAATGAACAAGAAATTACTTTTTGCGTCTTTTACCTCTTCTTTATTCTCGGCTTGCAAGCTTATCTCATCGGAAATATGACTAACTTGATCGTCCATGGCACCAGTCGAACCAGGAAATTCGTAAGTTTATCTTAACCTTCTTTCTTTCTTTCTTTACGCTCATTAGTCGGATATGAGCTCATGAAATAGTACAACTTAATAGATACAACTGCTCCAATAGCCATCTCAAGAATGCATAACTCAACAATATATCCATCTTCTCTTTTGTTTGTTTGATTCGAGATTAAGACTTGTGGAGGTTTTTTTTTCTTCAGTCATTGAAAAGACAGTAACATACCCATTTATATTTGATCTTGAATATTTTTATGTGTTCATCTTCATAACGTTGCATTGGATTATTTCAGAGGGACACCATCCAAGCATCCTCGAATTTTGCCCATAGAAATCAGCTACCTGTTCGACTTCAAGAACAGATGCTTGCTCATCTGTGTTTGAAATTCAGAACTGATTTAGAGGGTTTACAACAACAAGAGACAGTTGATGCTCTTCCAAAAGCCATCAGATCTAGCATTGCCCTCCATCTCTTCTATTCACTTGTTGATAGAACTTATTTGTTTAATGGAGTATCAACAGACTTGATTTTTCAACTGGTAACGATCTCAAATTCAATCCCTAACTTCTTTCCTACTGCCCACGCCTGTGTTAACATAACGATTTGGATAAAAGTAAACAATATAAAGAAAAAGGTAGTTGAGATATTAACTTCCTTAAGCTTTCTTGAGCCTCGAAGCCAACAATAATACCCCACTCCACCTATCAAAACGATCCCTTAAGCTTGACAATCTTGCTATTTAAGACTAGTAAATCAAATTATATAGAAAGCACAACGGTTAATTTTCATTCAGCAAAACTAACTTTTAAGTGGCTTTCAATCTTTGACTTTGGAAGGTAACTGAAATGAAGGCAGAGTACTTCCCTCCCAAAGAAGATATCATCTTGCAGAATGAAGCACCAACAGATTTCTATATCATTGTCACTGGCGCTGTGGTAAGAGCAAAAACAACCCCTTGATCTACCACACATTCCAAAAAATTTCGTACCTTTCAAGCATTTTCTGAATATGAAGTTTTATTTACGTTCTAATTTACAAGAAAGCTTCCTCCATCCAAGGCCAAATCTTAAGACAATTGAAGATTTTGAGCCTGACCTTTTAATTTGGAGGTTATATGAATTCTAGTAGTTGACCTTTACCACTAGAAATACATTTCATTTGAGAAAAAGTGGAATCATCAACTTTTTGAGTAATCGGTCCTTTTGATTATTAGTTGGGGTCGTGCTAGACTTATTTCTCTCAATCTTTTCAACATGTAGGAGCTTAGAAAGATTGAGAAACTGACCCTTCTGATTTGATTCGTTCTTGACTTTGGCCTTAATAGACTAAATGAACTGCCAAATATAGACTATAGTATGCATACCAACTGAAATATGGCTTCTGGTATTATTTTTCTTTGTAACCTCGACAAGAAGTTTATACTTCTTTGATTGAGCTATGGAATTTCTTCTGACGTTTACTCCATCTTGCAGGATCTTATTACACAAAGACATGGAATGGAAGAGGTAATTATGGGGGCAAGATGGAACTATTTTAACAATTTAGGGTAACTGGATTTTGATGGCATTGACAACACATAAAATGATGTTATGAGGTTTGGTTTTTTCGTGACAAGGATTGTTTCAGATCGTGGGTGAAGCAAAAAAGGGAAATGTTGTCGGTGAGATAGGTGTGCTTAGTTATAAACCACAATTGTTTACAGTCCGAACCAGCCGTTTGAGTCAATTGTTGCGTTTGAATCGCACCTCATTTTTTAATTTGGTACAAGCAAGCGTTGGGGATGGGGCAATAATAATGAACAATCTTCTTAAGGTCAGCAACTTTCCCTGATAATATTACTTTGTTATCCCTACACTGCTTGACTATAACAAAATATGAAAGGATGATGAAGATATCTAGAGACGAGATTGCACCTGTTTGAGAAAATTAATCATTGAAAGTTCCTAGTATATCAATAATAAGGGGCTCTTGGGAGGATGGAATGGAATGGGTTCGAAATGGGTTCCACCTTATTCATATTTGGATTGAGGGTTATAGACTCGGTTTGTAATGTCAAATTCAGTTCTTTTCCACCATTTTCACGTTTTCAATTTTATTTTTGTTTTGTCCTCGATTCACCGATCATTTAAACGCTCCTTAGATTTCTAGTAATTATAATTACATTCCAGCCTCCCAAACAACCCTAAAATTGTAGGTCGGAGTAGCTCATGCATCAATTTTCTCCTTCAGAACTTAGCCTTAGTTGTGAATGCTTAAAGAATGTCACTGATTCAAGTGACATCATTGAGAAAACAGTCTCATCTATATCTTGATTGGCCACTTGGTCTAGTTCTTAAAGCTATACGATTGCAATCTATCTACCAGATGTGAAGCAAGTCTACGGCATTTACGAGTGACTTAGAATTTATGTGCTAAGCGAAGCCACTAAGTTTTGGCTACCTGTATGTTTAAACTTTATCGTGCAGCACCTGAAGGAGATAAAAGACCCCATGATGGAGGAAATTTTGCAAGAAGTAGAACAGACATTGTCTAGGGCCAAAACAGAAATGCCTCTCAATTTATACCATGCTGCCGACAGTGGTGATGATTTATTGTTGCATCAATTGCTAAAGCGGGGTTTGAATCCAAATGAAGTAGATGCCAGAGACGGGAAGACTGCACTTGTAAACAAATCCCATCTATTATTCTTGCTCATCTTGGCTAACCATAATTAATCGAAATGGAGTTGTTAAACTTACCTGGCATTTTCCATTCTCAGCATATTGCAGCAGCCAAAGGAAAAGAACACTGCTTAGCTCTACTCCTAGAGTATGGAGCAGACCCGAACCAAAGAGGTATCTTTTGTAGTAGTAATTCCTGCAACGTGATGCTGAAAAGTTGGGGAAGTTAATTTGCTCAAGGCTCTTATGTTATGCAGACTTTGAAGGAAACGTACCCGTCTGGCAAGCAATACAAGGGAAGCATGAGTCCATAGTCAAGCTTCTAATGGACAATGGTGCCAATATTTCTTCAGGCGACGTTGCTCAGTTTGCTTGCACCGCTGCAGAGCAAAACAGTATAGATATGCTCAAATTCATCGTCCATTGTGGTGGAGACATAACGCTACCAAGAAGCAATGGGACAACAGCTCTTCACATGGCAGTATGTGAAGGAAATAGTGAAACCGTAAAGTTCCTTTTAGATCAGGGGGCTGACATTGATAAGCCAGATTTTAATGGATGGACTCCTCGAGGATTGGCAGATCATCAAGGCCATGAAAAGATAAAAGAACTATTCTCTGTCAAGCAAGCTGGGCATATATCAGCTGCTGCTCGTATTCCCCAAAATCCAGAATCGAAATGCTTACAGAAGTTCCCGAGCGAATCAAACATGCCACCACGAATTTCTGAAAACTCCTGTCCCACTCCTATTCAAGAATTGTTTTTTTATGATAGGCCACCTAGAAGGAGGAGCAATAATTTTCAGAACTCACTAGTGGGATTCATGACAACTAACAACACCGGTGAGGTTTTATTTTGCTTACTTAAGAAACTCATTGTCTCAATTTCCTAAATTTCGAGGGAACTAATGAATCAAAATCTCTAGATTGCGTAAACATTCTAAAACCTAAAAGGAACACTTTTATATTGGTCTAACTAGACCATTGATACTCTAGATTTTATCTCATTTTGCGTAGAGAATTAGAAAATTATCTTATACGATTGGAACTGACTTTCTAAAGCCAGCTTTTAACATATATTATAAGTGCTATTTAAAATCATACAGGTGAAAGAGACATTCTACAACGTGCATCACTCAGTTATAGCAATAGCCGAAGCATGAGAACGACTTACCAGCCAAGAGTTACTCTCAGTTGCCCTGAGACGGGAAACATTTCTGGAAAGCTAGTGCTTTTACCCAAATCCATCCAAGAACTACTTGAAATAGGTTCCAGAAAATATGGAATTTCTATAGCAAAGGTTTTAACTAAAGAAGGAGCTGAAGTTGAGGATACATACCTTATCAGAGACGGCGATCACCTCGTACTTGTTGGTGATGAAGGTACTAGTCACCCAAAATTGTAGAATTTGTTACAAAAAAACCCACCTGAGTTACTGCTTGCTCGGACTATTGCATTGTACAAATGCATATTTTGTTATTCTTTTTCCCCCATCTTTTGTCTTGAGGGACTTCTAGTCAAACAAATAACATTCAATATTTTTTATGTTCGTACTTCTCAGTGCAGAGCATTTTTGCATTCGTATTTTTTCATAAGTTAAATGTGTTACCATGTTCAAGATTGTACATATTTGAAAGAAATTTATCATTTTCTTTCAGAAGACTACTCTATAACTTCCTACATAATCAAGGTATCATTCCTACAACAAACATTAGACTACACTCTTAGAATACAAAAAATGCAGGCTGTTCAATAAGGGAGGCAATTCCAATCTAATTTATAAACATAAAAAACACAAATTCAACTGCAACGCAGCCACTGCCAGCTCATCCAGGCCAAATAATTAATGAAGTAAAACATCAGCTATAAAGTAACCTGAATCTGAGCAATGATGAAAAGCTACATCTATAAATAAAACAATAACAATTATTATAGGGAAAAAGAACTCAACTGTCTTATGCTCTGTTATCTCCTCCAACTTAACAATATTGCACCTGCAGACTGATGCCTTTGGAACCAGTTGGGTTCCTCAAATAAAAAGACCTCGAATTACAAGGGAAATTATTTATTTACTTATTATCATTTGCACCTAGGATTCATAGTATCACTCTTCACGACTCCCCACAAATGCCAATTCAGTAACTAAGGCAATGTGATCACTGCCCCATTTCTGCAAAATGGAGATTAAATAAAACAGACAAGGAATTTGTTAGGATCCTTCAAAACTAGAATATGATCTGAATATCTTGAAATATGATGATGAAGAAATACAAGATGAAGTACAAGTACTTGGAAACCTCCCTCTTGAGCATGTTAACTCAAGCCTTAAACGACTCAATGGCCACCTTCATCCACCCACACTATTTATAAAAAGATTCACCAACTTTCCATCTAATTACACTAACACCCCTAACTAATACTATACTAATATTTTTATCTAGGTACCTTTCAAAATTAAACTTAAAACAGTTGACAAAGCACTAGGTAATGATTCTTCAATAAAACTTATTGCATGTTTGGAAGTGATTCTGAAATGGTTAAAATCATTTGACATTTTCAAAACCTCTCCAAAAATTGCTTTTATCATTCAAAATCAACTTTAATAGTATGAAGATTGCGTTAAAGTATTGTTATCATCCATTGTTGTTTATGTTTGACTTAAAGAATGATGTCAAAGTCATGAAATCAAATGATATATTAAGAATCAAATAAAATAATAATAATAACAATAAATTGTGTTATAAAAGGAGTGATTCTCCTTGTTCCACCCCCTTCCCATATCCTTTCAAAGCTTAGGGTGGGCACTCCCACTTGACTCATACATCATGACCTCACTTTCACCCATAGGAGGAAAGATGAGAGAATCCCAACAGAAGAAATGAAGGCACATAGAAGGACTAAGAGAAGTATTTCGTCTATGCAAATTATTGGAGTTTCAAGCAACTGAAGTAGAAGACCCTATGTGCAAATCCTAATGGACTTTTTTCCGTCCAAGCAATTTCTACGGAAAAAACTGAACAATGTTCAATATAAAACCAATTTCAAATTGATACTGAGAGAATGCCGTTATAAAAGCATAGGTCAAACCCAAACAAGAGAAGCCTAAAAAAATGCAAAGAGGGAACTCAATTGCTTGTAGATAGGGGAAAAGGTAAAACTTGTTGCAATTGCAATCGTCGGACGATGTTCACCGACCACCTGTTGTCAAAACCATCCCATTCTTAAACTTTTAAAACCAACTTGAAGTTCATATACCATACCTTTGTAGGAAATCCCTGAGTCAACTGCTGCATGACCTGTTTCCTTATGGGGGCAAGCACCCTAACCGTCTGAAGACCTTCTGAACGCCTATACAAATATTAAACGGAACTGGATATTACTGGGAAATCAAAGCTCTATTTACTTCGATACATTGCCGATTACCCTCCTTCTCAAAATAATAATAATAAATCCCTTTAATTTCCAGACTAAACAAGCAGATTTGAACATTATTCATCAACTTAAGAAGTACTATAACTTTACCATATGTAGTCAACAGTGCCCAGAAAACACCTATTGTAACTAGTCGCCAGGGGTTCCCCATTCAAGTCTCTGGTCCCAGAAAGATCCTGCAAAGATGCCACTACAAAATTATGAGTATATTTCTAAAGGAAGAAGCATACACTAAAAAGAGGGAAAAAAAGATCATATGGAGTGATAGTCATCATTTGCATCAGAAGAAAAGAAATATATTGATATAATATTCCACCTCAGCTTCTGTATACGTGCTTCTAAGTCTTAGAGAGTGTTCAATTAGAGTGCTATCTGCATTGCCAGTAGCAGTTTCTATATCCTTTGGAGTCCATAATGAGCGATCATGAATCATGTTTTCGATTTCAAGAGACTTGGTATTCGATCCTGGCAACAAATCATTCTCAAATCCAGTGGGTGGTGCAACCAAGCTTTGATGACTACCAGAATGCTGAACCTCTAATGAAAAAGGATCTTCAACATCATGCAGAGCTGAGAGAAATGTACGATCATCCTCAGTTAAGCTTCCATTTAATGCAGCTACATCCTGCTCATCTGAAGATAAAATCTCTGGTCTCTCATCCACCACTGGTTCAATCCTGGGCAAACCCAATGATGGGCCACCTTCAATATTCCTGGCAGAGGAGCTTTCCTTCTCCAGTTCAGCAATTGAGTGGTCAAAAGTTACAACGTCAGAGGAGTCTATAGCAGTGTCAGCCATGGAGTTTTTGCCAGAAGATGTAGAAGAAACATTCTTTGGATCCAAAAAAACTGTCTGAGAATCAAGCTGTACATCATCTAAGATAATAGTATTGACAGAATCTTTGCTTTGCTTGGCAAAATTGTGATCCTCGAAACCATCTATAGAAGGTGTATTGTTTAAACGACAGGTATCAACTTTTTCTATCTGCCGTTTCTCAGTTTCATTGAGATGTACTTCAGGGTCAGTTCCTAGAGGAGAAACTAGTTCACCAACTCTTTTGCTGGTATGACCAACAGCAAACTCATCTTCAGCACATGTGACTGAACATTCATTGAAGCTATCTGTCTTCTCACAGAGAGTTGTTTCCCCTACATTTTTGCGGTCAAACAAAGCACTATGCTGACTTTCCTTTTGCCCTTCGGAATGTATAGTAGTAACCTTCATTCCAAGCTGGAGATTGTTACAAGAAGTATCAAGCGCATCAATGTCAATGTGAGACCTATCAGAAGACAAAACGTTATTCACTGATCCAAGATTCTTGTTTTCCATGCAGCTGTGTGAACAATCTTGCTTCTGTATGTCAGACACAGAACTATCTGGCTTCCTTTCACAATCACTAGATTCTGACCTCTGCTGGAGGGGAACTGAACCATTGGCATTCTGGAACCTGCACATGTTACGAGCTTTTACTTTTACTTTGATGTGACCATATGAAGCTTGCAATGCAGATAACCCAGCTAGTACAAATATTACCGAGGATTACGATAGAGTGATGAAGGTTGGAAAATCTCAGCAGAAGATTGTCCCGATACCTTGTCTCTATCCAATCCAGACAAATCTAGCTGTAATAAGGGAATACTTCTATTATAGGATTTTTTATCAGACGTCCTGACCACGATGAATACACAAACCTTAAGAAAGTATTACCTTCTGTTCTGAAATAAAGTTGTACAATGCACTCTGCAATTGTTACAATGAAATAAAGTTATATAATATGGTCTGCATTTATTAAAATAAAATAAACTATTACTATCATAGATTCATAATTGTACTGAAGAAACTAAAAGTATAAATATCAAGATTCAAGAGATCAAACTGCATTACACTAAGAATGCTTAACAAGACAACCTTTGGTGTACAATTAAAATCCCCACAGAGAACGATTGGAGCATTGTTCCAGATTTTTGAAATAGCGTGAGCCTTCTCCAATAGAACCCTGACCTGTTTTAAAATATTGTACAAGTTACACATGCAAAAGCAATAATTAAAATGTTTAACTTGACATGCAACTTAAATGGAGGTCATAAACATAATTTTTAACAGTCCCCCCGGATGTGCGCTTGAGATATGAAGAAAGACTCAACAAGTAGAAATAAATATTAAATGGAAAGAAAAACAATAATATTGAACATAATTATGTTGATGGGTGAAGATAATTTAATTATGTATCATAACACAAACATCTTTACGGGAGCTTTAGAACTCCATTATGAGCAAAAAAATTTACAGCATAACAATGACTCGCAGTATCAAGGACCAACGAAGAGCAGAAAGTGAAATTGTACTGATCTATCTACTTTATCTGCTAAAGAGCAGAGAATCAGAGAAGTTAAATGAGAAAATACCTGGCCAAGCTTGATTTCTCCTCTTCTAGGGTTATACAGGACATGTATATTACATACTACAACTCTGTTGGGATTTGATGTGCTGCAAAAACATAATACAAATTTTCAGAAATTAAAAATGTACGGAGCATTGAGTTTATAGATATGAACTGAAAACACACGTCAAAATTGTTATCGTTAGACTGTAAACTTCAAGTTCCAGGTCATGGATTCAGAATTACAGAGTAAGAAATTATTTTATTATATCTTTACAACCCCAGAACCTTCCAGAAAAATATTGTACCATAAAAAGAAAGACAAACTGTTCATTGGAACTTATTTGTTAACGGGAACAGTGAAGAGAAGAAAAGAGAGAGTATCAAGAGAGATCTAGACTTATTTTAAATGAAAAATCATTAGAGGGTGTTTGGGACAATGGTTATCTAAGACTATAATAACCACTTCTTGCTATAGTAAATATAATTTAAGAGTCCTCAATTATTTAGAGTAAACACTATTTTTAAACTCCCCATTTGCTACAATTTTTACTATTTTACATTCATCATCTTTTCATTATTTACTATTGTTTTTACCATTTCCTTCTCAAACTAAAATAATTTACACCTCAAACACAAACTAATATAACCCAAACCAAAATAATCTACACCCAAAACACAATTTTTTTAAAAACTAAAAAGAAAATTTTCATTGATATAATGAAAAAAGTGTACAAAGTACAAGTAGGATTAGCAAGTGCACTCAAGCATCTCAACTAGGTTGATACCCCTTAGCACCCTTATCACATCCCACAAACTATTATAACCCAATTATAATAACCTACTTCATGCCCAAAACGTCCCCCTAAAATTAATTAACTTAATCATATTCATGAAATTTCCCTCAAGACTGATTTACTTAAGACAGCAAAGAGAGGTTATCAGCAAAAGAAAACTCCTAAATTACCTAATCGGCTGACTAACTGAATTGTCACCATTATCTTGACTCCTCTGCTGTTCAACAAAAACTAATACTGAGCAACAAAATTATGAAACACAGGTGATAACCAACAAAAGAAATCATTAAGGAATTTAAAATAACTCTACAAGAATAATCTCTAACATTACTCTGAAAATTCTGCCAATTTTCTTAACAAAAGTTCCAAGAAAATTATTCTTCCCTTAAGGAATTTAAAATATAAAATAGAAACAGACACATAAATCCTGTTAAACCTCCAATTACAAGGGTGTAATCCAAGAAATGTAAAAGAGGAATTTCTGTTCCAAGTAATGATTAGAATATAGAATGGATAGTTTCTGGGTAGTTATTAAGTTTGGAAATTTGAATAGGGAGTTGCTACTCGCCATTTCCTTTTAAGTAGATTTGTGTTATGTTGATAGGTCATGTGTGTTTTTATCTTGAAACCAGTTTGTATTAGGCCTGCATCCATGCACGTTTATTATAGAATGGACGTGCAAGTGTATTTAGTTAAACATACAATGACATACTAGATCACACAATATAATCAAATTTTTTACACTATATGAAGCTAGCAAAATATGATGTACACCTCCAGAACACATATCTGAGCAACATTGTCCCGTAGTCCAAGCTTATTGAACTCAATAAACTCCTCTTGCAGAAGCTTGAACCTGTGAATATAAATATAATATCAAATTCTGAGCACTTAAACAGAAGAAACTCCGCAAAAAAATAACTATTAAAAAAACGAAGAAGAAGAAAACTGTTACAAGATGAAATATAGACCGAATCCTAATCCTGACAAAGGTGGCTATCATGATGGTTAAGTTAGATTTTTTTTTTAAGATAAGAAACAAAAAAACAATTAATTTGATCCACGAAATAATCTAAAGAAATCCAAAATAAGGTGTCTTCCATAGGAGTACAAAAGGTGAAATCAAAGAGCAACAAGAGGTTTTTTTAGATAAGAAGAGGAACAAGAGAGATTAAACAGAGAACTTTGAGGGGTTGTCCTTATTTACAACAAAATAGAGCAATAAAGGAAAATCTATAAATCCCTGGAGAATATGAATTTCATGAAACTAGCACTCCTATCCAGTCAAAGCTTTGAACAATACAGCACAATTGTTGCAAGCACAATAACTTCCTTTGTGATGTGAGGGGAAACCATGTTCCACTTATATGTTGGTCCAATAAATTTCTTTGTGCCACGTGGGGAAACGATGGTCCAAAAATATGTACTGAAAACAAGTTGGAGGTTGCATCATATGTAATCAAAATGAGGGTTCTATACAAGTAATCTACACTTCTTAGCCCTCTCAACAGTAGATAATGGATATTAACATGCTTTCTAATCACTACCTAAAACTGTCATCCTGATTTTGAAGCTAAACGCTGCATACAACAAGTTCACAAATAAATCTTAGTGACCATACCTTGACACACGCCAGAAAATTGCACAGCCATCAACTGGAATTCCAGTACGCATCTACACCTTAATCAATAAATAATCAGAATTTTCAACTCAACAAAAACCATTCTATTATTTCCATCACGCATTCAGGAAATAGCTAAATTATGTGACAATTCATCCTTTATACTATGATCATCATTCCATGAAATTAATTTTTCTTTTTTGATGAATAATTCCATGATTTTTTTTATAAGTTACAAATGATTATATTAAAGGAAGAACAAGAAAGAACAACCTAAGGGAAGGGGACGAGAAGCCCCCCAACACTAATGAATAATAGGCCTCCAATTATTAAAAACATCAGCATAACTCAATATGAAAATTTGAGGTACAACTTACTAAAAACATAAGCGCAAGTTGCCCTGATATTAAAATTTATGACAGAACTTGCACTCATGTCTTATAGTAAGAAATCTGAATTTTCAGAGAAATAATGAAAGAATACATACAAAGAATTAAGAGTCATCGTACTAACAAAAAATTCCTCATATAGACCAAATTTGAAAATCTGAACAAAGGCAAGAAAAAAAAAACAGAAAAAATCTTCTTATAATATATGAATAAGAGTGAGCCTCCCTCCTTCAGAGAAGTAAGTTCTTCTCAAAATGGACATCCATTTCCGAAACTTTCCCAATATAGGATTCTAGAACTAACAACTCCTAGATTTTCCTTCCAATTAGAGCCCTAAATAAGTGGAAAGGAAGCTACTTACTTCACACCCAACCAAAGTCCCCCAAAAATTTTAACTTGAGAGGACAACATTTTATACCTAAGATGGAATTCATTCCCCTACTTGTCTTAAGGCCAAAAATTGCATCTCAGTCGGACAAAAATTTGTTTAGATTGACAACCACAACAACCGGAGGGAAAATTCCCTAGGTAAAAATAAATATATATCATTCACAAACTGGAGGTCCAACATATAACCTAAATCCTTACCGTCCCAAGTTGGTACAACCAAGTATTGCTAAAAATAATAATCATATAAAAGATAGATAACTAAATTATCAAAAAATTGAGAAGAAAGAACACAAGGTCTACGTGAAAAACCTAGTACAAAGAGAAAAACCACGGTATAGATGTTTCTTATTATTTTCTGATGATAATAAGGTACAAAGGGAAAATATTTATAAGCAACACGAGTCTAATTTAAATAATAAAAAATTAAGCAAAGTAAATCTAAACTACCCTTGGGCTTTCAACATGACCCAAGCCCACTATTTCTAACATAAATATATAGAACTCTTTCAATTGCCACTTAAATTCTAAAAATGGTATTTTTAAAAATCACTACTATTGTCATTTATAGGATTGATAAATACTACAAGTTTTTCCTTCAATACTTTTTAAGTCATCGTATCAAATTAATAATAGTTTGAATTTTCACAACTCAAACTTTTATATCGTTAAAAGACAAATTAGCGTTATTCTTCTAATCATTACAGGGTGCATACAAAATCTAAGCCTCTGTACGTTTTCACAGAGACATAAGCCTCTTGTGGTTCAGAGGCATCCTAAGTCTTGAGGCTAAAAGTAAATGTTGCTTTAAGATGTAAGCCTTGATAGGCTTTTAGAACATTGCCAAAGAGAAAAATAAAAGATTGCAGCAAATCCCCTTGCCTAAGGCCCTTGTAGCAAATATTATACATCTACGCCTCTCAATGACAAAAGTAAAAAAGATACAAATATATATTGATTTAATACAATTTTGTTTTGAACGGAAACAAGACTTTATCATTGAATTAATGAAATAAACCTCTTTAATACAATTCTGTATCCAGGCTGCCACTTAATCCTTAAACATTTAGTCCCATAAGTTTGTCCAAAAAAATCCAATCCACGTGTTCATAGGCTTACTAAATGTCAATCTTAAAGATAACCTCCTCTTTCCTCTCTTTTTAGCCCTCAAATTAAGCACTTGATCTAAAAGTTGCCCACATGCTGCAAATTATAAAGACTTATAGCAACACAAGTAGAACTGCTCCAGCTAAATAATCTTAAAAAATAAGGGATAATTTTTACTATGAAAAATAAGTGGTTGATTAAGATATTATATAAACTAAGCTAAAACAGACAGCAACAATGTTTATCCATAATTGAATGCTTTTAAAGAATTTTTTAAAAAATATATTATAATAATAATTATTATTATTATTTAAAACAAGTTTTTTAAAAATTTGTGTGAAGTCAATATTTTTCTGGAAAAGAATCCTTGGCCACAGTATAAAAACGGCAATCCTACTATAGGCTAACAACTACATGCAGTACGACAAAAACAGAAGATTCAATGCAACCTTTACTCAGTAAATAACATAATATATTACCAAATAAGTGTAATTGGCAATAGATTGAAATCAAGAAAAGGTTTGAACCACATGATCTCCAGTTTAAAAGATCAGCAAATTTCAAGCCTACCTTCCAAATTCCACTGAACCCACGATCTTTCAGAGCTTCCTCTAAGTCGTGGAATCTATCAACCTCCTGGAGAAAATTTAATGCATGCGACATTGCCATATATGAGTAAATTTAAGGCAAAATGGCAATGAAGATAAATTAGTCAACAAAATGAAAAGGTCCTCACTCCTAGTCAAACACCAATGCCAATTGGCTACTTGTACTAATAGATGAAAGAAAAAAATGTCAATAGTTTATTAGATAGATAGCTAACAAAATAAAGAAAGTTGATGAAATCATATAACCCGAAATAGTAACAGGATAAATAATAGATTGGAACACATCCAAGATCATTTTTTGCCATGTTCCAAGATTTTAATAAAATGAATGAAGAGTCTATCGAGGCTTCATAATTTAGAATTACCAACTCCAAACAACTTTGAAGTATCAATTTCTTCTAAGGATTTTACAAACACATAATAAAGTTTCATCTGGATGCAAAGGAGAGCGTGAAGCATAAATCTCTTGTCGAACTGATAGAGTCTTAGGACAATTTCTTATCAAACAAATGCAAATTTTCTCCTTAATATTTTGCTCTGCTGCTAAAAGAGTTCCAGAACCATTAATTAGTTCACTGATAAGTTTGAGTTCTCTCTTCCTAGTATGCCAATTCTTTTGATTACCACATCCAATTGTTGACGACACTAATGTAAAGCATGCGGCCAGAAAAGGAAACCCTTACAATCATGTCAAACCGCTGACTACAAATACAGACACCTTAACATCATTTTAACTTTCAATATTGACAATGTTTCTATTAATGCAGAATTTAGTCTATCTTTTCCTTTTTCTCAAGCAAAAAAAATTTAAGAACAATAATTGCATAGTTTGAAACCTCAAATGATATTAAGAAAAAATTAGGGTCCTAAAGAATGTGTCCAATCACAAGACTTGTAAACCTACAAGTCAAATGAAACAATGATATGCTTCTACCAAACCATTACCTGAAAGCACATTATGTCAGTAGACCATAATCCAAGCTCAAATAAAATATGGTTTTTTCTCCACTCCCAATCCAACATGTAATGTGGAATATGATGGTAGAGCTTTTGCTTGTGATCCATAGCAAGGTAGTCAGCTAAGATGTTGTATGAAAGAATTGAAAACCGCTCTGTACAACACAAAACAAAAATGAGTAAATAACTATAGCAGAATAATTTGGTTCTTCCCCATCACATCAACTATTTGGTTGCATGGTCATTCATTCTAGGGAAACCAAATATTTTATGGGCTAATAAGTGGAACAGGAACAATTTTTCTAAAATATGAATCATGAGAAGAGGATTATTTGAGTGGCAGAGTAAGTTTGTGATGATCCGATGTAGTATTAGGTTTCTGGCCTTCTATTGAAGTGTTCCAGATAAGGCCATATCTTTTTCTTTCCTTTCACTCTTGTAATTTCTTTTGGCTAGGTCAGGAGAATGCCCTATGACATCCCACCCTCCAAAGAAGAGAAAGAAAGACAGATCTAAACTATTTTAATATTGCTCAAGGTAAATCTCTCTATTATTTGATGCATAATCGGGACATCAATAAGACCGTCCTATAAATCAAATTTCAAGCAATAAACTACCCATGGTAAAGTGACACGCAAGTCCTTGAAATTGAAATTTGAAACCTCTAAAAACTTTTCTAAACCATCCATTGTTCAGGGTTCGGAAGATGCAGCCTAAGACTTGCAATGAACCAAAAATATCCATTGCCTTGCTCTCAGACATGGAAACGACTTCTCTTAGCATTTAAATCAAACGAACAAGAGTCCAATTCTACGCTCCGATTCACACAACAAATCAATCGTACTTTGTTACTTTCATTTCGATTAAGCCAACGGATTCAATTTGCGTCATTTATAAAATAATAATAATCCGATGGTCTACCCTTAAACCGCTAAGTGAAGTACTGGTGTGAAAAGTGTCCAGCACTCCACCAGTTCTAGTCTCCATCTCCCCTTCCTTACGGTTACTACCGAGTTCCAGCAAACAACGCACTGAAATGTTTGACAACGATAACAAATGCGTCAAGTTCCTCTTACAAATTCATCTCAACAGAAGGAAGGGAAAATCAAATCACCGCAAGTATATGGAGGTTGTGTCTTTGCATAATCCCAATGGCGAAAATCTGACGGCTTTGGAGGCCGAGGTCGAAATTGCTGCGGCATACGAACACCTTGGTTCTGATTAAAAGACGGTGGCTGCTGATAGTGAGTATGAGGATAAGGTCCCCGATACTGATGCCTCTGACTGGATGGCGGAGCCTGTCGGAATTGATGATTTCCACCAAAAGACGGAGGTCTAGGATTTCGAGGTGCAGTATAAGATCCAGCATTGTTCCCATAGCCTCCTCTCTCTCCTTGCCGGAACCCTAGGTTGGACTCCTGAACAGACTGAAAATGAGAATCACCGGAGACGAATTGACCTCTGCCGCCAGAGTATGGCCGTTCCGACGAGAAGCCTCGGTGGCGTCCGTACCCGCCACCGCGGTACTGCGTACCAAAAAAACAGAAGTTACAGTTCTGCGCGGAACAAAATAAAGCATTCTAAAAAGACGTTAATGGAGAAAAGATGTAACATACGGGAGGTCGAGAAGACATGGCAGGGGATGTGTTGGTGGCGGTCGTGGCGGTCGTGGCGGTAGAAACGGCGGCGGACAGTTGATGGAGCGGGGGAGGAGGAGTAGCAGCGCGCCTCATTGAATGGCGGGAGAGAATGTGAAGACTCAGTGACGATTTTTTTCACTTTAAGCATTACGATCAACGGGAAAGGCGAACAATCAAAATTAAGCTGGATCATCTATGATATAAATGGACGGTTGTGATCTAAACTCCATCGCTCCCTCAGCCGTTTGATTCAAACGGATCAATCTGCATTTTTATTCTTTTTTACAACGAATTAGCGTTGTTGAATTGAATTTTAAAAGAAATAAAAGGTTGAAATAAATTAAGGTGTTAAATAGTCAAAAGGTTGACTTTTACAAGACCGTTAAATATTTAAAATTAGATTTAAATATCATATATATATGTTTCAGTTCGAAACTTTTAAAAGTACTAGTAAACAACACGTGCGATGCACGTTAAAATCACACACGAAAAAATGATAGTTTTAACATAACTTTATAAAATTTGGAACAGTCATTTTAATATTTTAATACTTATATCACATTATAATGAGTGGAAAATTAATTTATTTAGTAAAGAGACAATATTGTCATCCTTCGAATGTATCTTTGAATTTGATTTGTTTGCATAATTCAAATTTCATTCGTTAATATATTGAGTTTACACATTGCAAGCTTGACAATCTAATCTATATATATATTCAAATAAAGTGGAAGATAGAAAGGTTGTTAGTTGTGTAATAACATATAGTATTATGTAATATCAATTATGGAAGATGAAAAAGTTATGTTATGACCATAATAACATGCATAGAGCATTAACTAATATCAGTTATGGGATCAAAACATTTTTTTTTAAATAAATAGATGAAAAGTTAACAAAGTGTAACTTCTATCTTGTTGAATGAGAAAATGACCATAAACATTAAATCTATGTGAATGATAAAATTGTCACTAAAGCAAGACTCAAAAATATTGTAATGAAAGGGTAAAATATCTACCAAAATCATATTTATTTTGAAATTATGAAATTATAAATATGAAATCATAATTTTTTAATGATTTTGTAGGTAAAAAATTAAAGGAAATACTTTAATATTTCTTGCTTTACAAATTTTATTACATTTATTTATACTAAATAAATTTCAACAATATTTACATTATTTTAACAAAATCAAATTATAAGTCACTCAACCATTTCATTAATAAAATAGCTTTAATAAAAAAATGCAAAAAAAAAAACACGAGCAAGATTCTCATTGTTAGATTAAAAAAAGATTCTCAATATTACATTATTTAAACATAAAAAACATAGACATATTTATATATCAACTACGAAGTCAGTGGTTAAGTTTTCCCAACTTATGTCATGTCCTAAAAAAGAAATCTATAAATGAAGGGAATAAACACAAGCATACTTTTATATATAAAAAAATAGACAACAAAATTAAAAAGAAAAAAAAAAAGAATAGAAAAACATGATTTGATTTTTTTTTCACCCTTAGCATTTTGTTATGACCTCTGAACATAAATGAAAAAATAATAATGAGATATTTATAACCAATATTTGAAAAAGAAAGAATTTGGAAGGTTGAAAGAGATAGATAATATGAATAGTTGGGAGGTAGAAGATTAAGGGGAAGAGGAAAACGTGAATGAATTTGAACAAATTTAAATGACATAATTAATTGGATTGAAAATTTTTAAATTAATTTTGATAAGATTTATAATAAAGAGATTAAAAGTTTAAAAAATAATTTCCACTAAATCAATCATTAAAAGTTATAATGAAAATGACAATATTGTCACTAAAACAAAACTAAAAATAAAGTTATAATGAAATGGTAAAATAAGACAATAAAATTTATCCACTTTCATCATTTTATATATATTATAGATTTGTTTTAGTTTAACTTTTAAAATGAGCATATAAGTTTTCACTAGCTCTATGGCGTGAAAATCTATGTTGATGATTAGGATGTCGAGTAAGATAATTGTTTTTAATAAAATATTAATTTAATTTTTAGTTAATAAATTTATGTTTTATGATATAACTTTAAAGTCACCGTCTTCTAAATTTTGATATTGGCGCATTCCCATCGTACTCGACTTATATGCTTTATGCAATTCATCCACATAAATTTTCTAATGCTGTAAGCTTGAGATATTTTGTGATTTATTGAGGTGTTTTTTTTCTTCTCTCAATTATTTTTTTTTTGTGGGTTTATGGTTCATTGTGGGAGTATTTGTTTAATTTTTTAAACAAATGTTGTACTTGCTTTATTTTTCTAAATTATTTTATGCTAAATTATTTAAAAAAATGGAGTTAAAATTGTATCCAAACTTTCAAGTGTTTAAAAAATGCTCATAAACTTTTGAAAATGGTTTATAAATACATTTACCCATAATTTTGAATGAAAGTCTTAAAATTTTGTTTAAAAAATATTATTTAACTATTAAAAAGCTTCGTAAATACCCTTAAACTTACAAAAAAAAAAAAAAAAAAAAACTCTTATTAATCCAAAATCTACACCAATTTTCTTGGTACTCAAAATAAAAACCAAAATGTTAATTTTAAATATAATATTATATTTTCACTAATATATCGATATTTTAACATTTTTATGGATTGGATATCAACAGAAACCGTGAATGAATATTTCCATTACATAATCAAAAAATATACGAAACACACAAAATAAACGCTAAGATGGTACTAATATAAATATAATATACATATTTGCTTATTTTAAAATAATAAAATATTTATTTAATAGTTTAGATCATAATAATAATATCATATTATTATACTTATTTCATTAATTTATTTTTTGTGAGATTGCTATAATTCAATAATTTTACCTGTATAATGTCAAACTTTCACAAAAAATACAACCAAATAATATACATATTTTAATTTGTGTTATCGTGGTCCAAAAGCGTATTGACCTACACATAAAACTAAATCGATTCACTAATTTCACACACATATATATATGAGATAGTGTATGTGAATAGAGATACTAAGGATCCACATAATTTTGAATGACATGTAATCCATGAATAATTTCCAAATTAATAATATAGTTGGAGGTGAAAAGAGTTTGAAAATAAAAGTGTGTGAATGAACAAAGTTTTGCAAACAATACACAACCCACTTAAAAAAACAAATAATTAGGTATTTTAATTTCGGTGTTGATTATTTATATATGCATATATTTCTTTAACGAACCACTATTCTTCATAAAAATCGCCAAACTTTTGGTATAATTAATTAATATTAATGATAAAAGTACAAGTATTATTTTAAAAAGTGTTAATTTAGTCGTATCAAAATCGCTAAAAAAAACTTCATTTAGTCTAACTTTTTCATAACCAATACTAGTTTTTGATATTGTTAAAACACATCTGATTACAAATATATTATTGAAGAATTACTAATTCTATTTTACATGAACGTTAACATATAATTAAAGTTAAAAAAGATAAATGATAGTAAAAATTTAAAATAAACGGAAGAGTTTAATTGTAAATAGTTTTAATATTTTGATATTTTTTAGAATAATTCGAAAATATATATAAAGAAGAAGATTAATTGATAAAATTTTGGATCAAAATCAACAGACTAAAATGGTAATTGGACACAAATCCAAATAAAATGGTAACGGAACGTGAACAGATCAAATCGACGCTTCACTTCCGAAACGCTAATCAATCGTCAATCATCGATTTCATCAGAAGCGGAAGAAGAAGAAGTAGATTCTGTAGGGTAAGATTCTCCTCGGGTGGAAGAGGATGTCATGTTGTTCGTCCTTATCCGCGGCTCCTTCATCTATGTCTTTGATTACCAACCGCAAATTCACGAGTTCTGTCAATAAACCTCTGATTGTTTCCATGAATTCTCGCTTCAGAGCTTCTGCAGAAGTTCCCGATTTTCTTCCTGCTGACTGGTACGCATAAATTTCTCTTTTCCCTGTTTCATTTTCATTTCTCGAGTTTTGACGTCGCAGTATTGTATAGAGTTTGATCTCGAGAGAAATAGGAAGATGATGATGATTATGTTATTATTCGATTGTGTATCCACATGCCTGAATTTTCGACCAACTCGTGCTTTTATCGAGAAAGATGACGATTGTGTTTGATTTTGATCAATCAGGCTTCCCCGTTTGGTTAATGCGACAAATTTCTTCTTTATGTCTCATTCGGCGATGTTAACGTATATAGGCATAAATCTTCGCGTAGAAACTAAATTTATTCTTCATAGGATTGTTCGTGACGAGTTAATAATTTTATCTGGTGTTGGAATTCAGATTCCTGCTTTAGTTTCTCCATTCTTCCTCGGGCCAAACAGTTTCATGAAAACTAACTATCTCCACTCATACTCTTCTGCAGGCACGATGCACACAAGAAGGATCCTATAGGTCCAAGACTACATGTAACTGTTCAACTATGCAAGTTAGTACTAGATTTTGTAGTTTTTTCTCTGTCAAGATCTTCATCTTGAAACTATCTATATAGTTCACTGCAGAAGAAGCTATTCAACACCAGCTAGATGCACTGAGATACAATGATCGTCCCCACCAAGATTATGGAATTGAAGTCATGTACCAGGTAGTGAATTATGAAGAGTTTTTGTTTTTTTTTTCTCTTTCATATTGAATACTTGTTTATTGACATGGTGGTCTGTAAATTAAACATATCTCAACAAATCACAGTTTGCGGGGTTCGATCCTCTTCGAAGGTCAACATATTTCGGTCCCTTCTTTGATTTGGGACAGGTATCATTTGAAACTTCAGCAATTTATATGTGCAATACTGTATCTGCTCAGTGTTTTCATGATTTGCTACATTTTTGACAGTGCAGTTTGAAAGATTTAGACGAGTATTCCACCATTCAACTTATCGTGTATTGTTAGGCCATAAAGAGAGAAAGATCTTGAGCAGTTTGTTTGTAGAGGAGGTACATCATGCTCCATATTGGACTTGATTGATTCATATATTTATTATCAGACATGCTTAAGTTCAGCTCTATTTAGCTTCTTTCTTTTTTTTTTTTTTTTTTTTTTTTTTTGGATACTTTCTTTGCCTGTAAATTTATTTTCTGTAGAATAATATTGTGCCGATTTACAAACTCTGAAACAGAACCGATTCAAGCAGCGGGTATGGGTACGAGGTTGTCGCCCCAAGGAAGAAGAAATATTTCAATTCACCATGGTTCAGGTTAGGCTATGCCATTTTTAATTGGTTGGAACTTGAGAGTGATCGTTAGTAGTTCTGCACATAAATGCTTATTTCACTAAACTTTATAATAAAGGAATTCTTATGATTATTAAGTTGATAACTGTTCTCTCATCAAATAACATCTTTGGAGAATTTGAACCTGAGATCGTCTTCCATTCCCAACCGAACATGCTTTCTTAGACTTCAATTAGTTGCCATTATATAATTGTTGTTTCTTTCTGGGATCAGCCGTGACTATTACATGTACAGGTTGAAACTATTATATGTCTATCTACAGCAGTGCATCACTGCCTCCTGCATGCTATATATATAATACATATATTGATATTCGTGAGTGCTTGGTCAAGTCCAAGTACCCTGACTATTCTCACCGGACACCTACAATATCAAATTGTACATATGAATATTGTTGAAAAGAGGCCTACAGTCACCCGGCAAGGACACGATGTGCCACATACATGCTAGATGACACTGCTTAAGTTGAGAGAACTTGTCGAAATATGAATACACGGCCTTGAATAATGAAAGGAATTTTGGTGTTGATTTGCAGAGGGTTGGCGGCTCGTGGGATGGGTATTGGCTTACAGAGAGTTTACTAAACGATGGGGATGCATTTAGTGGAGGCTTAGCTTATTAAGGAAAAGGATGTCGTGCCACAATTGGTTGGCTGGTTAGCAACCTTAGCACGGTATTGTTCCTTGTATATCTGAAATGTATATCATACGTCTTTGTCATTGGGAACTCTTGTACGATTCTATAGAATTTGTATATATTCTTTTCATGGCTTCATTTTAACATCTCTATTGATTTTGAGTGCATGAGGCTGGGATCCGTTGTGTGTTGACTTGAGTGGCGGTTGAGTCTCAAGGTACAAGGTGCAATAATCTTCTTGAGGCACGAGGGGAAAAGAAGTTGGGCTTGGTATTTGTTTTAAGGCACACAATTGCATAAAAAAAAGAGAGCATAGTTGAAGTGGAAAAATCCTTAACACACCAGGTCGAATAGATATCGTAATTGAGTTTTTAAGCGCCCCTTGATACAAGTATATTAACTACGGGATATTAAAACTAACATGCTTTGTTTGTCAATCTCATTATTTCAGTACAACAATTCGTATAGAGAGTTAACCATCTAACTTCAATGAAAAAAAATACATAACAATTACTATTGAATTAAACTCACACGGTCACTTTTTCCGGAAATAGGGCTTCACATTTACTGAAGCCTTCCACCAAGTATATTGATATTATTCTAGCAGTTCAAATTTCCACTGCTTTTTACATATACATGAATGCCAGGCCATATCATTAGGCATCCTAGAGAGTCAGACCAAAAAGGACATCAAACACTTGTCAAGTTCTTACATGGTTTATCACAACCAAGCTTTTACGTATACAGTCTATTGGAAAAAAACAAAGGCAATAACTCTCTAGAAAGTGAACCACAAATCCTCAAGTTCAGATGCAATTGGCAAAATTAAATTGATTTTGCAGGCCATGTAGCTTGAGCAGACATGATTATTCCTACAATTACACCAAATAATCCGAGTGCGCTTCCAAAGATCTCGATCACAAGAATCTTTACAAAAAGAGATGAGTTTTGAGCATCAGACAATGCACAACTGCTTCCAATAATCCCTACACATAACCTTTACAAACAAAACATATCTCCCCGTTAAATTTTTTCAGTTGATGGGTTTTTCTTCTTTCATTCTACTAAAGAAAAGGAAAGGTTTAAAGACGAAGAATCAAACCCGCAGAACAAGTTAGAAAAGCCGACAATAATCCCAGAGGCAAAGATTGAATATCCTGCTGTTAGAGACTCAGGAGTATAGATTTGAGATGCTGGAACACTCTCCAGTTTTGTTTGTAAAATGATGGCCACAATGACACCATATATAGCCACAGCTTCACAGAAAATTACACTGAAAGAGAGAGAAGAACCATTCATTAAGACAGTCAAAACTTCATATTAATTACAAAAGACTCAAATCTTCAAACAAGACCAATACCTAATTACAAAAAGGTCTAGTGATTGACGAGCAGAAAGACACATCAATCTTCACGACATTCTAAACCACCTCTGGATACTACTTGTTACTTGTTAACACTACAGAGATGACAAAGATATTTAACATGACCTGTACTAGATACTTGTTAACACTATAGATGGCAAAGACATTTAACATATTGCACAGGTTGAAAAGTAGTAATCACTGTGGAAAGCACCGTTCGAATCAACAAATGATAATATCATAACAAAGCCCAACCATGGAAAAGAAATTTGAGATTCAAAAGCATGAGTATAATCTCAATCAATCAGACACCATAAAACAACAGAAAGTTTCATCCTATCTTCAGTTGATCAATCTTCTCGGAACAAGTCAAAACACAACACTACGAAGAGTGAAATCAGAACTCAGCAATTAGAATTTGTTTAAACTCCATCAAACTCCACGTACATCCAATAAGGAAACATAAACTCGGGATTGAGATTTGTTACCTAATTAAATTCTTGGAGGTAATACGCGGAGCTTTGATTGCAGCACCGATCAGACTACTTCCGGTTATGTAGATTCCCCTGAGATAACATAACAACAATTCCAGAATTAGAGATATGAAAGCTCATGAATGGGAAGAAGTTGAAGAGAGAGAGAGAGTAAGGCTATAAATGGAAGAAACAAAAAAAAAGGAGGTTGAAGAAGAGAATACCAGGCGGCTCCGAGGACAGAAACGCCGATGGAAATGGCAATGCCGACGGCAGAGAAGGTGTAAGGGGAGATTCTGACGAGGGCGTGGGACCAAGAGCTTAGAGATGCTGCCATTGTTGAGATAAGTTGCTTCTGGTGAAGGTGGTGGTGGGAAGGGAATTTTGTGGTTTCATTTTTGGGTTTGTGATTCTCATTGTTGTGCTACCGGACGACGACGTGATTCGTGATTCGTTCTTGGTTGTGGGGTTAGGTTCGTGTTTTAAAAAACAACACCTTTTTATCTCTCTCGTTGGAATCTTGAATAAAGGGTAAAGAAACAGAGCATAGGTTAGTAATAGTGCACGATATAATTCTTCATGGAGGTGGAAGAATTGTTGTATTGAGAAAACCGAGTTTTTGTTACTCACCTTTTTAGTTTAACTTTTGTTCATAAGTAGTAAATCTAGCAATTAGATTCAAAATAATTAGATATATAGCAAACATTTTAAAATATTTGTAAATAGAACAAAATTTGTCGAATTCTATCATTGATAGAAGTCTATCCGTGATAGATCATACGAGTCGATAATTTTGCTATATTTACAATTTTTTTAAAATGTTGGTACATCCTTAATTATTATTGTTAAAATAGTATCAATTACAATTTCTCCTTAATTTAACTTCAATTTAGATCTTAAACTATCAAAATGTTTTAACTTTACACTTGAGATTTTAGTTTTTTTTTTCTTTCAATTTGGCTCCTAAATTTGAAGTTTTAACATTTTTAACTTCAATTCTTCCTTAAATACTCCTTTTAAACGTGGATGTGAGTGCTTTTTAATGAACTTAAACTGATTATGATGTAAAATTTTAAATTTAACCTTAAAAGGTGATGAAGATTATGGAATATTTTGAATATTTACAAAAAAATATCGATTATTTTGAATATTTACAAAAAAATTGAAACTATTTACAAAATACAGCAAAATTTATCTATCTCTATAGCACTTTTGAATATTTTGCTATTTTTCGTAAATAGTTTCAATTTTTTTTTGCTATTAATAATAATTTCCCTTTATTTAATTATCATTTGCTTAGTTATTTTAAATTTACTAAGATACATTTAACATTGAAGTTATGAAACAAAACTATAATGTCGAATGATAAAATCATTTGTAACCTAGATATTAAATTAAAATCAAACTTAAAACTTAAAGGACCAAATATGTAACATTTTGAAATTCATAAACTAAATAGAAACCATACTCAAATAATATGGACAAAAAGGTATTTTATTTTAAGAAAATGCAATAAAACGTAAAATTAGTTTGCCCATGAACGTGTGAGCAAAATAAATTGGGAGTTCACAACTCCACCCTCTATCCCTAAACACCTAAAACTAACTTAAAACAGTAACATGAGTAGTTAAGTTCAACTGACACTTGTATTTATTTGAGAATAAAAGGGTTTGAGTTCAAATTTCTCATCTTTAATGCATTGTAAAAAAACTTAAAAACAAAAAATTCTATTTAAGAAATTGATTTATTTAACAATCTTTTTTAGGAATGAAAATCTCTTTTTATCCTTAGATTTAAAAAAACTATTTAGATAAAAATGACTCCAATAATATTATCGATTAACCCTAAACGATATGTAAGAGTAAAAAATAAATTTTAAAATAAAAATAGTTATCAAACGTGACGTAAAATAATATATATAGAAAATATGAAAACTACATGGGAAATAAAAATAAATTGTATAATAAATATCCATATTGATTTTCCTTCGTCAAGCGTTTGTAGTCCAACGGTTAGGATAATTGCCTTCCAAGCAATAGACCCGGGTTCGACTCCCGGCAAACGCATTCTATTTTTAGTATTTTATAATTTTGTCTAATCCACCACACGTGTTCAATTCTTCCGTCCAACGTCACGTTAACTTTAACGTTTCCCCTAACCGCCATCCCTATATATATACAATACAACAAATCATCCCTTCGACTTCTCGACTTGTTTTGTGTATCAAATTAAAAACAGAAGGCAATGGCTTTAAGAATCAACTGTTCATCTTCTTCACTTCTTCTCCTTCCTCAAGCTCCCCATTCCAATTCCTTCCACTCTACAAAATCCGCTAGATTACCTCTGTAAGTCTTCATCAAATCACCACTCAATCTCTCTCTACCGATTCTATATATAACGAATAAAACCGATATCTGTTTCGCTACTGTTTTTTTCATCTTTCAATTTCTCGATTGACTTCAGGAAAGAGGACGAACGATCATGGAGAAGTCGTCGAAGCGTATGCGCTTTAGGTTTAGCGAGTTTGATTTTCGCAATCGAAATCAGCGACGTCTTCATTGCTAGTGAATCTCTTGCTCTGGAGTCGCCGCCGCAAGTACTTGTGGATTATTACTCACGGATCAGGCGTATGAAGAAGATATCGAGATGGAGCGATAAGATCAGAAAATGCGATCCATGGCGAGCGAATTCGTTGGAGATCATTGTGCCGGAGAACCTCCCGAGGGCGTCACAGCGCCGGAAGTGGGAAGGAATTGCATACAATGAATTCATAGATGTGAAGAAGAACGCTCCTCCGGGAATTCAAGTAAATGCTTCTGAAATTAGCTCTGATAATTACTGTTTCTCTTTGTAAAATTTGTATGGAATTTATTTAGAAAGTCGTTTGATCAATCAATCAATCACATGAATGGCTATATTGTTAAGATTGCTTGTTTCGGTTGTTGTATCAATGAAATTCAAGTACAGTTTGGCGTTGTTGTAGTACATGATGCAGTACGTTACAAATTCCCTTAATTAAATTTTAACCCAATTCCGCTTTGCCATAAACGGCCCAATAATGTTTGGGCCGATTTTCTTCACTTTAGTGGCCCAATATGGAAGTTAAGTACGGGCAGAGGGAAGGGTAAGTCCTTGCTCGTCCGGTCAAGACTGCCCAAATGTTTCTTTTTATATATATATATATATATTTATAAATTAACCATAAACCAATTTTTATTGCCTTAAATATATACACATATATTTGTATATATTTAAACACAATTTTTTTTTTGTATAAGTTTATATACAAATATTTTTTAAATTCTAGACTGGTTTGAATTTTAGTTTTTGAAAATTAAAACATACTAAGCAAAATTTTAATCCAATCCCAAAATGGATAACATTGGGTGGGCTAAAATAATTCATAATTATGATTAGGACTATTCTACTTTTTCTCTTATTTCTCTCCTTTCTCACTCTCTCCTTTCGTTATTCCTCACTCCTCATCTTACTATTTCTCACCCTACCATTTCACTATTTATTGCTTCTCTAAATATAGATTATAATAACTCAAACTATAATAATATGCACTACAAACACATACTATAATAACCAACAAACTATAATAACTCACTTCATACCCCAAACATCTTCTAAAAGACAAAATTTATTACACTTGATTTTTTGTGTAAATAGTTTTTTTTTTCTTTTTATTTTTGACAATTTTACATTTTAAAATATATAATGAAACTCTTTTAGTTTCATTTGACTAAAGTATGCAACATTTAAGAAGACAACTATACTGGGATACAATAAAGTAAATTTAGTTGCATAACTAACTAGAGATATAAAAAGTTCTAATCCTTTAAGATATTAGTAGTCCTCTTCTAAATGAAACTAGTGGATAAATTTTTTCGACTAATGCTATTTGAGTAACAGTGTACGAAATTATAAACTCTATATTCAAATATTAACTTGATATACAAAATACTATTTTAGAAATTCATTGAATGATAATTATATTTTGGTAAAAAAAAAATGTTAACTTGAATATATAGACAATCAATTATTACAATCCAAATTTCTTAGTTGAGGCATATATTCATAGACAATAAATCATTCAAAGGTATTGACATACTAATGAAAACAACAAAATTACTGGATATGTTCGCTATACTTCAAAATTCGAGAGCATAATCACATCTACCACTCTACTTTACTTTTGTAATTTGCTCACATGGAAAAATTCAGGAATATATTTCCATATACTCATTGTTTTATAAATTTTTGATAGTATGTAGTCTCAATATTTTAAAAAATATATATTTATCCACTAATTTTACTGAGAAGGATCAGTTATATATTAAAAAAGAATTAGAACTTTTAGAATTTTAATTTGTTAGTTTATTGGCAAAATGATCCCATATAAGAAAAATTATCAATTTTTCAATAGTCATTTTGCTAAAAAAATCTTATTTATTTACATAAAATACTTTATTGGTTTTCAAATAAAATATTTAAATGATTAATATTTTTAAATTAAATTTATTATTGAAAAAACATGAATATATAATATAATAAACAACTTTTAATATCAACTTATAAAATTTTTATTTTTTTTAAACCCAATCCAACTCCAGCGAGTTAATAACTCAACCCAAACTATATGGATAGGATTGGATTGATCAAATTTTTTGGATGTAGCTTTTATGAAACCCTTATATATAATTTATAAATGTGCATATTATCGATAATATTTTTCTCATCCATTTTATAGTATTTTAGCCAAAATTGTACTTAACTAAGTAAGATAAACTCAACTACTATATCCTAACCTAATTGGAATGTCAATGTTAACGTAGGCTTAACAATTTCTTAAAAAATTAAGTACTAATTAATTAGGGATGACAAAGTGGAATAAAAAAATGGACTCTCCATCTCAAATCACACAACAACCTTTTCCTCCGTCTCTCAAATTCCTAATTTGTTTTAGATGAAAACATTGAGAGATATCATCAGAACTTTCGTTATTTCTAAATGGTTGAAGAGAACAGTTGGAATTTTCTAATTTACACGAACACACCATATCACCATATCACCATCTTACATTTTCATGTAAGTAATGTAAGTACACATGATAATGTGATATATACATATACCATCAACATGTGTTGAAGATCAAAAGCTCCACATGACCAAGAAATATGTGGATATAAACATTATTATAAAATATTTTACACTTTCAATCCAATAAATAGAGGCGGTACTAAAATTAAAATATTAATAAAAATCCATGTAAGTGTAATTTAGGTCGAGTTTGTACAACTTTATTTTTGTTCATTTCTCTCTTAAATTTTGTACATTTTTAACTCTGGAGTAATTTTCTTTTTAAAAAAACTTAAAACCCTGATAAATCGACAAATTGAGCCAATTGACCGAACCAAAGTCGGTTGGTAGGAGAATGAGAAGGGTTGACTAGTGTCGATTTGGAAAAATCCCAAATCATAATTAAAAAAAAAAAAAAAATCAAAGAGCTAAACCGACTAGCAACCCAAAACCAACTACCGACTTTTATTCTTTCAACTATCAAGGTCAGCTTGAACTTTTTTACTAAACCCACTATAGTAAATATATAGTGGCGGTTTTAGTCGAAAAACCAACTCTAACGGATAATGTAGAATTTATAAAGTTAAATTTCAAAAGTTTAAAAGAAAAAAAAAATCAAATGAATGCAGGAGGGAATTGAAATTTTTAAATGGGAAAAAGCAAGAAAAAATCCCAAAGTACCCATTTACCAAAGTGGCATATTGAAAGTATTAGCACTCCCATTTTAATCTCAAAATCAAAATAACCAAAATAGCCTTGAAAAAAAGAGTCTACCCATGGTAGGATATGACATTACATCTTATTAGGGGCAAAAAGAAGTATAACCTAATTTTCCACTACTCTTCACAATAAGATAATATGGAAATTTTGATAGCAAGCTTTGAAGGCAACCAACTTCTTTTATGCATCAAACAAATATTAGCGAACCCCATCCCCTTAAGCAAGCAATTGACTGTTTTTGTATTTGCTAAAAAGATAAATAACGACAATGCTCATGAAAACTGGACTTAACAACAATACTTTCTATTAGAGATCTCTTCACCCTTGAGTTTTGGCAAATTACCTCTTGCTACGACGAGAATGGCGAGGGCGGGATGGGGATGGAAAGAAAGCCGTTGTTGTCGCCTTAACAAAGCAATTCACTGTTATTTGTAGAAACAAGAAACTGATAGACGAAAATGGCAATAAGTTTGGTTCTAACAGTAATCTTACGATTTAGCTTTCTTTCTACTGTTCAGCATTGAGATCTGCTGCACGAACAGGTTTTCGGGTCTCTTCCGCTGCAACGCTGCGTGGATGATCACCTACAGCTACAGCCAGAATGTTGGTTTTGGTTTGTAATTTATTGGGTATAAAAGCCATTAAAATGAACCTAAATGAAAAAGATTGCATCAGCAAACTCGCAATCAACTTTTTACAAAGTAAAATCTTACTATTGAGTCTTGAAAACCTGATAGATAGCTGTAAGAATCCATGATCGCATATACTAATATATTTTGTTGTTAATAATCATACTCAGGTAATCCAATCTTCTTTTTAAGTTAGAATCACCTGCTTGTGTCGAGATCAGAGTATCACCAACACCTCGACTGGTGGATATCAAACTATGATATAACTTTCCATGATAATCTTTAGCTGATTCTTGCTCACTAGGTATCCTAGTTACATTTAATTTAGGTGCTAAATTTGTTGACCAAGAGCCCCCATTTGATCCAGCTAAGGCCATTATAATATCAGCCTGAAAAATATTCGGCAGCAAATGCTGAGATTGATGGATAATTAATTAACAACAAAAAAGAATTTCTGCTCGAGTGAAGTCATAAAATTTTAACTAAAACGTTTTCATTTAGGAGATTAAGCATGCATACATGATTCTTCCTTCTAAAACGTGGTCAGTTGCTAACAAATACGAACTAGGAAACGAAAGATGTGGAACAAATTTTATACATTTCTTGACTTGTAATTAAATGGCACTTTACTAATGTATGTTGCCATTTACTCATTTGACTCAAAACTTTAGCATAGCTAAGTCTCGATTAAGTATGCCGGAACGTATATTCCAATTGCCCATTTGATACAATATTTGTAGAAGCCAAAGTCGACAAATCTTTACCAAGTATGCATGGGGAGCTTGTCAGTTCAAAAGTCCAAGAAAAAATGAAAATAGTATAATGCATACTTATAAATCCAGATTGGTTTCAAATGAAGCATTTTGCCATATAGGAAAAATACCTTGTTTGGATGGACATCATCGAAAACATGAGCTTGACCGCCGTAGAAAATAGTCATCTGTCTGTTGTCGGAATCAAGACCCTGCTGACTGTCACAATATATTTAAACACACAGCACTCTT
Source organism: Cucumis hystrix (assembly GCA_025688845.1). NCBI lineage: Eukaryota > Viridiplantae > Streptophyta > Magnoliopsida > Cucurbitales > Cucurbitaceae > Cucumis > Cucumis hystrix. The sequence goes on along the minus strand of CM046886.1, from coordinate 3,084,018 downwards.
AGGTCGGTTCACTACTCCACTTATACGTCTGTTTGTTTTGTCATCTATTTTTTATAAATGGTTTCACAATTCAAATTAAGTTTTGAGGGGGGGAATTGCATTTAAAAACATGTATTTGTTTTTGGAAATTGACTAAAAATTTAAATGTTTACTTAAAGAAAGATGAAAACAGGGGAGAAACACAGTTTTCAAAAACCAAGTGGCAATCAATTGAGACCTTAATTGTTGAAGGACAATTGAAAATGTAAGCTGTTCAAAATTATCAGCGGTCTGGAATCTACCTTGAAGGGTCAGAAGATTTGTATGCTAAACTTTCGGTCTTGGTCTTCTGCTTGTCACAACTTAGCAACATTTGAGATGAGTGTCTTTGATCATGTCGAGCATTAAAGCTACTTAAGAGTCCAGGGCTTTTCATCCCAGTTCTAGATCCTTCATCAGCAGCAGATTGAGAAATATTGGAAGGAGCAATATTAAATTCCCTTGAAGAATTGGAAGCTATTTGATGAACACGAGGCACAAACTGACTCCCAAGTGAAGAATTTAGTGCAGAACTCATGTTTGATGGAATAGGTCTCTCCCATTTGGAAACACTAGGATTGAATCTAGTGCCAAGAGAATGTTGTGTGAGGGAAGAAGAAGCAATTCGTGGTGGCTGCATACTGTAGACCACCTCATTATCGTTGTATCTTGGTCGATCTCCACCAGCTCCATTTTGTAGTATCTGATACAAGATTAAAGAAAATTATATCAAATTATCCATTAAAATCTTTTTCGCTCCCATGTGAGTATGACTAAAGAAACTAAAAGCTGTCAAAACCTTCACTGTATGTGACTCTCAAGAGAGTCAGAGGCTTACATGAGGAATTTGGTTTCTATATGGTCCCATGAAAGCAGAATCTGGATTACCACGTTTAATCCCAGCTATTCGGTTACCATGTTCAGGTCCAGATATATCATTCCTTGGACTATAGAATGGAACCCCTTCAAGGTAATCACAAACCTGATTTTCTATCAAAAGTGAGGAAAGAACAGAGTAAATTTCAAATCAGACAGATGTAAGGATTCAAAATTATATACATCAGTAAGTTCAGTTCAAACTTCACAGATGAAACAAAATAAGGAATAGAAATGCACGTCACAACACTCAGTTCAAGGAGAAATATACAAGCTGAATGAGACTTTTGGCCTGAGTAGGAAGAAATTAACAAAGGGAAAGGAAGATTCTAGGAAAAAATAAGTGTAGTTTCCATTTCAGAATAGCATATAGTTTTAAAAAAACAGAACTAAAAGAGACAACCAAATGGAAAAGAGGTCTTTCAGAAGCTTCAAACCAATGGTGACCTCAAAGAAAACAAACCATTACACTTTACAGTGACATAAAGAGCAAAAGGAAAGAGCGTTGCAGACAGAAATTCTACGTTGCAGGAAGAAAATTTGAATAAAACTACGGAAGTCAACTTTATACAGAAAAGACGAGTTCACACATAATAATCAAAAGCTGCCTAATCAAAAAAATGTAACAAAAAATGAAGAATCACGCTCAATGAGAATCGAAAAACTATCAGAAGACGATAAAGATCGGAATATTCATCAAAACAAAAGGAAAACAGAAAAATCGAAGTCATTCGAGCCAAAAGGAGAAGCAATTAAACAAAGCCAATAAAAACTAAATAACCTAGAAAAACGCAAATTGAAGATAGTGAATGTTAATTAAACAGACCAGACGCAAGATCGGAGGCTGCGGAGATGAGTCCACGGCCACCACTGGATGAAGCCAAAGCCGACGGCGGCGTCGATGCCTCTGAGAAGCTTACATCCGGCGTCTTCGCGGCCAAGAGTACGGAAGCATCTTTCGTCTTAATGCCAAGAAAATCATGGAAGATCGCATTACCTAACTGTGGAACCTGACTCGTACTCTTCTTCTCACCATTGCTGCAGTAACCAGCATCGGAATAAGCGCCTTGACGAGCCATTAGAGACAGAACCACAAGCAACGCCTCTTTACGAAAGCATCCATTTCACTCTGCATAAAGAGCAAGAGTGTAGAGAACAACAAAAGACAAGAAACTCGGTTTTTGAAAAGAAACATACAGAGAACCAAAAACAAGAAAAAGGTAAAAAGAATCAGAAGAGAGAGGAAACTGAAAGAATCAGGCTCTTTTCTCGAGATAAACAGCACAGAAAAAGCATCTTGAGAAACTTCCCGACGCCGGCGCCGGTGAGGGAATTTGATTAAATGATGAGAAATTCAGTAATATCGTAAACGAATTTTGTTGCAGAATACGGAAAATTTGAAGAGGTGTGAAGCTCATCAAAATCAAAATCAAAATCAAAATCACATGGAGAAAGAAATATGAATGATGAAATATTTAGAAGGATGAAGCCTTCTTCTGTCCATTGGAGAGAAGATTGAAATTATGGGTTTTAAGTTGCAATTTTCTTAGTTAAATCTGGTTTATTTGTGATTAAAATATAATCATTGTGTACTTAAATAAAATGTTCAAGCTTGTCTTCTCCATTTTGCTTTTTAATATTTACTCTCAAATTTATCTACCTCATATTTATTTCTTAGATATGAGCATAATTGATTGGGAATTGTCGGAAAACAAAATGATAAGTTTCAAATTGAGAATAAAATATATTTATAAACGATTGACCCTTACTCACGTTTTAATATTTATTAAACTAAGTATGGTTGACAAAATATATATTTTTTTGAACTATTGCAACTAACACGAGCACGGTTAGACTGTGTTAGATATTATATTAAATTTGTCTTCACTTAGCTTTTATATTGAATTAGTGATTTAAGATAGTATCAAAATAGGTGTCCACGAAGTCTTTGTACTCGAGCCTCGACAATGTCATTTCTTTTTCGTTTAATATTGATTTTCAGTTGTTGATTTTCTTTTTTTAAATTTCAAGTCCATAAGTGGTGAAGAGCATTAGATATTGTATAGAATTATACATGTGGCTAATCTAATATGAGAATAAAACTATCAAATTAATGATAGATAATTGGTGTATTTTTTATGCTAGGATTAGATTAACAAATTGCTTAAATTTATACTTTATTATATATCAAATTAACACCTTGGTTTAAATATTATTTTCGTATCTCTATCGGTTTTTGTACTTTTAGAATAATATATTTGGTCAACATATTTTCACTTTTTTTCCACCTTAGTACATAACATACTTTCAAATCATATATTTTGGTATTTATAATTATTTTCAAAATCATTATTTTTATTACTCCATTTACATTCTTTTCATATTTCGTTATTTTGTGTCGAAGTTTTGAAGATATGGATCAAAATAGTTATTTTTATTTGGATGAATATGTGTGTTTAGTTCATGAAGGTAAGAAAATGAACTTTTTTTAGTCTTTAGGTTATAGTAATAGACCCATTTGATAGTTTTCAAAATAAATATTTATTTTTTTGTTTAAATAATTATAGTCTTTGTGTTTTTAAAAATAAATAAAAAAATTCTAGAAGTATTTTTGTTTTTTTTTTAAATATTATACGATATTTAAAAATTAGAAAAAAAAAAGATTTAGAGAAAATATGAATTTTAGAAAATATCATTCTAATTTAAAAATTCATATAATTATTTAAAATAAAAATATAAAATTATCTGAGGGATCTTTAAACAACTAAAAACTGAAAAGATATATTTTAAAACTGATGGACTAAATGCATGTATTGTTCAATACTTGGTAATTAAAAAAAGAATTTTCCAATTTTCTCTAAAAAAATAACAATTTTTTTTAGAAAAAAATTGCATAAATTAAAATGAACAAAAGTAAAAAATGCAGATATGGAAATAAACATTTGAAATACAACCACCAAAAGAAAAGAAAGAAAATGCATGGACCAAAATATCCATAAATGAGACATCAATATCAAATATCAACAATTGATATTTTCAAAACCTTTACTCCATTTTCTTTTCATTTCAGCATTTTCAATAACCATTTAAATTTAATATGTGAAATTTAAAAGTTTTCATTATTTATTATTTTTTCAATCTAAAAAAATATATATATTTTTTAATATAGTTGGGAGAGTGAAATATTCAATCTCTAACTTTGGAAGAAAAAAAACAGTAAATAAAATTGAACTATATATATATATATATATATATATTGTATGTTAGATATTTTATTTTTGAATATTACTTTTTTGTCCTTTATTTTATTTTTATTGTATAGTAAGAGAATATTTTTATTTGGACCTCATGAAATGACAGAAGATATTTTTCACGTGTTTTTATTTATGCTCAAGTTAGGAATTAATATCAAGTCAATGCCACTTTATTTTTCTCTTGTATTTTAAGTTTTTTTCCCTTTAATTTTTAATTCAATTCAGGGGAAAAAACCCATCTTTGGTCTTTTTATTGAAAATCAATTAAAATCTTATTTTATGGTTTTAGATTCACTTAATTAAATAAATAGTATAAATTCTAAAAACAAAACTTTTTTTTTTGTTTTTTTTATTCAAATATTGAGTTTTGAATTTTAAAATACAAATTTATATTAAATAAATATAAAATATTTAAAATTACATAGACTCGATTATTTTTTTTAAAAGAATTAAAATATGTGTCTTACATTGTATAATTTAGACTAAGCAGAAAAAACGACCAACTTATTTATAAATACTATAAAATGACAAAAAAAAGAAGTTTAATTATCTATTTTATTATTTTGCCATATTTAAAAATATATCCATTAGTTTTTCTTTTTAAAATAATTTCTAAGTAAATGGTACTAAATTCTTTGGTTCGGTTCTTAAAAAATGGTAAAATTGACAAAATAGTTACACTTCATGCAGTAACCACGATGATGAAGCTTAAATATTTTGATTTTTTTTTTATTCTTAGAAAATCCCTTATTTAAGACTACTAATACTATCCAATCTACAATTAGTAACTAGGATTAGCAACTAATCCAAATTGATTGCATATATCTCGAAAAAAAAGTTAAACCCTTATTGAGAAAGGAAAAAAAAAAGAGTAACAGAGAAATAAAGTCATAAAAAAAATCCTAACAAATAGGTAGTCTGCAACTTAGAGGTCATTTGAGACAATAACTATCTAAAATAATAATAACCATAGAGTAAATAGTATTTAAAAATCCTCAATAAACCATAGTAAATATTCTTTCAAAATCCTTCATTTTTTACAAGATTTACCGTTTGCTACAATTTTTACTATTTTACATTCATCATTTTTTATTACCTTTTACAATATTTACTATTTTCTTATCAAACTAAAATAGTTTATCTACCAAACAAATAGTTACTATTACAATTCAAACTAAAATAATCTACATCCAAACAAAAACGATTATAACTCAACTCTAAAAACTAAAACTATAAACTCACTCTCAGACACTCCCTTAGATTCTACCAAATCAAACATGGGGTGATTGAGGCAAAAAGTTGGTTATTGTAATTAGGTTATAATAATTTGTGTTTATGCCATAGATTATTCTAGTTCGAGCAATAATAATATGACGTAAACTATTTTAGTTTGAAAAAAAATAGTAAAAACTATAGCAAATAGTAAATATTGTAGCAAATAAAAGTTTGAAAGTGTTGTAGCTAGACCGGTGGTGGTAGACTCCAAAAGCTTAATTTAAATTTTATTATATATGCAAATTCTTTTGTATTGTGTTATATATAATAATAATTCGAAAGTGAATGCTATATTTGCTACCGCTCTTAACTACATAAAGGCCAATGAAGCTCATAAAGAGGTACTAATCCTCATCGTCTACATGGAACTAAATTACCCAAAACTTCATTTGGTATGTAAACATTCCAAAGCAGATCTTGATAAAAGTATAACTATATAGATATTAATGTGTCTTTCTACTTCCAACAATTAGCTTCAAATTCCCACTCCAGCAATGCGATGTGATATTTAAAACAATATGATAACAACAATGGTTCAAGAAAGCAATTATATAATCAAAAGCAAAGCATGCTCGAATGAAGATTATTAAAGCTGATAATTATCTATACGACCTAACTTAGAATAATAATCTAAACGCTTTTAAAAAGTAGGTAAATTGTGATTTTCCCCCAATCAAATTAGTTGATGTGTGTGATGCTCTAGTGGCAAAGAACTTAAAAGAAAAAGTGATCTTACGAGGATATGGAGTGGATTCCACTAGCTAGTCGTCTCGGAAGAAATGTCTTGTCTGCATCTGGGTTTTTAACCTGAAACACACCGCTGTGATGGAGAAAATTGTTCGATGAAGTCGCCAACATGTGACTTTTTAACAATTGAGTTGAATGTAGACCGAAAGTTACTTGATTCCTAATAACCACAGATACAAATTCGATGTATTTTATATTTTCTCTTTCCTACATCGAAATGTTGTCAGCAACATTGTGGTGGCCTTCTCAAATAATTTCATCAGCATTCACAAAGCTCCTTGTGACATTGTTAATGGACAATGATGCAATTCAACTGAAGTTCGGTTGCAAAAGCACTTCCAAACAATTGTGCGTTTCATCATCATTCTGTTGAAAAACCTTGCTTTTCAGCAACATCCACACACGTCACGTGCTTGAATTCAACACTCCCATCCTTGTTTTTCTCCCTGCCAATGCAGTTTTGGTCGCAAGACCTGATTTCAAAGTTGAAATTCAACAAATGGATTTTGATCCCCGGGGGAAAGGCTTTTGCACATATAAAAGAATAACAGATTGAACAAAATAAAACGGGAAGGCCAAAATATGGATTTGGATTACATTGGTGTTCATGAACAGCTAATGTCAATTGCCACCTTCGACTCGGTCCTTGCTTCAACCACTCTCTATTGTGTTTCAACGAGACCTAATAATAATAATTTGGAAGAAGAGGTTAAATCAAATGGACTTGCGTTCTGTTCTACATTCAAATGTACAATACAATCCCAAGTCCAAAATGAATTCTTGCAATCTCTTCGTTCAATATACAAATGACCCCAGTTCCCCTTAAAACACTCAATCCACAAAACAAAGTATGTTTATCCCCTCGTCAAACATCTGCACATGCCTGTGAAACTGGTCCATATATTTGAGTTTCTCCAAAGATTCTTATGGAAAAATTATGTAGCGCAAGTCATTTTTTGTATAGCTAATGCACAGTTATTTGCCAGCAAAATCAAAATTTAAGTAGATGGTTTCAAACAGTCCCAGGGTTGGCCTTCTTCTTGATATCATCTATCAACTTATTTGCACTAAAAACAGCATCTTCAGATGGACTTCTGCGTTTGACAAGCTCTCTAGGGTCTTTACAGACCTTCAACATTTCAGACATTGCCTCAGCTTTACGCATAATAGATGTTCTTCTAGCACGAATAGAATCAGGAGTTTGATTATAGGTATCGGGTAACTTCTCTGAATGAGGGACCGAAGAAATCATTTCTTGCAGCTTAGATGCCATTTTTGTCAATCCACGTTTCATGAATTCATCGTGCAATCTGCAGAAAGTAAGATATTGAGGAACAATTCCTCGATGAATCATGTGCTCAAATTCCGCAAAAGCTTCTTCAAACTTATGCATCTTGCAAAGCAAATGCATTAACATGGTGCTTGTAGCTAAATCCATGTCAAACCCTCTAGCCTTCATTTCATTGCAAACTTGAACTGCAAGGTTTAACCTCTCCTCTTCACATAACATCTTCAGCAACAAGTGATATGTAAGTTTATCTGGCGCATATCCTGATTCAATCATTTTATTGTAAAGGCTCATACTCTCCTCAATTTTACCGTATTTAGAGAAGAATCTGAAGAAATAGTTATAGGTGGTCGGGGTCGGAGTGAATCCTCTACCAATCATCATCTTAAGGATCTTGCTAGCCCCAGAAAGATCTCCTGCTTTGCAATACCCCTTGACAAGAGAATTGTACGTTGAGATAGTCGGACCTTGCTCCAAAACCATGAACCGCTCCATCATTCCCAGTGCCTCCTTAAACCTCCCAGCTTCCCCAAGTGCATCAACTATTGGGTTATATACGATTGCATTTGGCTCAATACCTTCCCTCCTCATCTCATCCACCAATTCCATGGCAATTTCGACACTACGCATACAACAGTACCCTTCTATTAGGGTGCCATATGTAACAACAGTGGGAGATATTTTGTTCTTCTTCATCTCAAACCAGAGCCTCTGAGCATGTTTGAGCTTTCTTGATCGAAACCACCCATTTAGAAGTATATTGTATGCTCGAATTGACGGTTCAAAACTTGAACCCATTACCCTTTTCCTATTGAAATACTCAGAAGCTACCCTGACATGGCCTTCTTTGCAGAGTGAATCCAGTAAAATCTCAAAGAATCCCTCCGAGTCGGTCCCTGAAATTGTTTCTAGGTTGCAAGCAAATTCATACGTTCGAATAGCAGGTTGAACGATGCCTGAAGCAATTATCACCGCATAAGAACAAAAACGAAAATACAAATTAAACCGTTATCTCTAACAAGAACATTCAATAGTAGAGAATGAAAACATCAAGATGATTATAACCCTTAAATTGGAATGGCGAAGGATTGTTATTTCCAAATATGAATTTTCATATCCTGAGAAGGTTAAAAATAAATGGAAAATCTACCAAATCCATACAGAAATTCCGACATTGTAGTCTCGTTAAAAATATACCTGCTCGAGCATACCGCCTGATCAATATCACGAAGACCTCCACCGAAACCAAAAAGGACTCTTCGCCTCCACGTAGACGAGAAGTGATCAAAGACCAAGCAGAATCAAACTCCCTCGATTTCGCAAGCACGTTGATCAGACGGTTGAACAATGCTGCAGAGGGACGAAATCCAGATTTCTTCGCAGCCCAAAGAAACAGCGAGTGCAAGAACTTAGGAGACGAATCAAATTGATCGAACACAGCTTCCAACAAACTCGAACTCGGCACGATTCCAGTCCGGTCCAAAGCATCCTCGAGCACGGCACCGGCCCGAACACTGCGATCGGAAAGGATGCTAGAAATGGTAGACAAGTCATTCGGCGAATAACTTGCTTCGAATTTCAAGTCAATGGCAGAGTTAGGGTTTGAAATCACGGCAGAATTTGATGGCAACGGATTGGCAGGCTGGTCGGGCAATGAAGGCCACTTTACGAGGGGCTTTCCTGGCGTGGACAGCCATGAATGAGGAGACAAAGAGGAGAATTGCAGAGCTGAAAATCGAAAACTAGAAGGATGATTGTGTTGGATGGAATGGAGGATTCTGTATATCAAAAGGAGAGGTTTGTGAATGGGCATTTGGGATTAGGGTTTAGGGTTTAGGGTTTATGCAGTGAGTAAAAGACGACGAACGTAATACGGAGACAATCGTCCGACTAATTATTCCGGCAGCCGGTAGTGCAACACAAAAATCTCGGTCTTGCCTCTTTTACACAAATCTTTACAAAAATTTGAAACGTTTGCACGGCCAAGTGAAGAGTCCGAATTCTGTTGTATGTTTTCAAAATCAATAAGCTCCATTGGTAGAGAATGGAAATTCTGTTTTTAAAAACTGTTTGAGGATTTTGTAATCCAAATAGTTGAAATTAAACCAGATTTTTAATGTTTAATTTAAATTTTACATTTTTAAAAACATCTAGAAATTCAAATATATTCCTCATGTTGTAAACTCAATTCATTTTTTTAATAGGTAATGTATTGTTATAATTAATTTTTTGGGTTCATAACTATAATTTAGTAATTTTGTTTGATAAAATCATAGAAAATAGTCTTGTTCGTAGAGAGTATTTATAAAGTTTTCCAATCATCAAAACTATATATATGAAGTTCTATCAAACTATGGATTAAACTCTAGCTTTCTCCAAACAATAGGAAATAAATTTGCAGTTACCTGTTTTTAAACATAAATTATATTCATAGATTACATTATATGGGTTTGGTTGGTTTAGTTTAAAATATGGGTTAGATTGAAATTTTTTATTTTTTTCACGGTTGGGTTTAGGGTTGAAATTTTTTGTTTTTTTTCCAGGTTGAATTGGGTTGAGGGTTGAAAATTTTGATTCAACTCAACCTGACCCAAATGTGTGTGCGCGTGTGTGTGCATGCGTGTTTAATAAAAGTTAGTCAATTGTATGGAAAGTTAATCGATTGTCTAAGAAGCAAACAATTGTTTGAAGGATAAAGTTAAACGATCGCGTAAAGTTAATCGATCATTTAAAAAGCTAAATAATGGTTGGGTTGGAAATGGAAAAAAAAAAAAAAAATCAAACAACACAATACACAATCCGATAACCCTCCCAACCAAATCCATATTTTACTGATTGGGTTGGAAAATTATAGGGCTATCACGAATAATAGCAAATCATGAGTTTTACTTTGGAAAAATAGCAAAAATAATTTTAAATCGTTAGAATAGCAAAACATACAAATTTTAAAAAGTAAATAAATGAAACAATCCCTCCCCTATCCAATATGAAAAATACGATTGTTCACATAAATCCAAAATACACTATAGTTGGCATAACATATGCTACATAAAAATTTCCAAAAAATATAAAGATTAGAAAAGTTGTCATTAATGGGAAGCTTCACGTGTTCATCTTCCTCTTCCTCTTCTCCTTATTGGCAATTCAAGGATTTTGATTCCATTTTCAAAAACAGGAAAGAGAGCCTGTTTGGGTCAAAACCTCCGACAATAAATCATAAAATACGACGAAATTTCTTTGGGTCAAAACATTTCAAACTTTCTCATATTGAACAACACATTGATGATTTTCGACAAGTTCTTCCTCAATTCATCAAAGAATTCTCCACAGCATTTAACGACAAGTTCTTCAATTATTCTCTCATTGTGTTTAAGGCATAATTAGATTATGAAATTAAAATTAAAATTGTTATTGAAAATATATATTATGTATTATTTAATAAATTGTTTAAAATATAACAAATTTGAAAATCTTGTATATATATTTGTCATTATTATAGGGGTTGTTGCAATCTTGTCTAGCAACAAAATAGTAAATTTAGTTAAAATTTACCAAATTTGAATGTTGTTTGCAAGTTTTCGTGCTATTTCCAATATAATGTCTCATTTTTTGAGTTATTCAAATACGGTATATTTGGAATATATAGATTATCTTATACCTAGACGAATGATACTATATCTTGATTACCAAATTTTTTACTTTTTTATGTGTTCCAAATCTGTTGTTTATAACATCATTCATACTTGACATATACTATGTTTGGAAAATCTTAATTCTATTGATTATTATAAAGTCTGGTTAATTAAACGACAATGATTATGATTCAATGACAATATTTAGAAAATCATTATTTCCTTTATGGAAGGAAAACTTTCCTCATTAAATACATCATAATTATGGAGGAAAATAACAAATAAAATCATTTTATGAAAGGATCGTTAAATGAACTGTTATATGAAAATTTTAATTTTAATTTATTATTATGTTAAATGAATCATTTTTGTCCTACAGATAGCTCTTCCGGACAGAACCAGGACCCTTGATAGTCGAACCAGTTGGACGCATCGGCGATCATGGAAAGGAGCGAAGGCAGAGAATACCCCCTTGCTAGGGCCAGAGTTGCTCGACTCTCAATCTCAAGTCCTCCAAGGATAAAGGCTAGGTCCTTTTCTCATACCAATAGGGGGGGATAAATCCTACGGACTACAGATGAATCTTCCGGACTCCGGACTGCATATAGCTCTTCCGGACGGACTCAATATTCTTTGCGCCTGTCTGTCCTCCGGACGGGGAATTTTGATGAGAGAAAGAAGGCAATATTCTTTGCGCCTTATCTTACAAAGAGTGTCCAGCGTGGAAGCATTGTTAAATACATAATTATAGGGGAAATACAATTTTAATATGAAGTTGTTATTATATCAAATGACATTGATATAATATAGGGAATAATTATTACATGCATAATTATAGGAGGATACAATGTTAATATGAAATTGTTATTATATCAAATGCGTAATTTTAGGGAATGATACAATTTTAAATTTTGGAAATCTTTCAACTAAACATTTAAAATAAAATGATAAAATAAATATTTATTGCTATATATATTATAATCTGAAAACAATGAAGAATAAATATGAAAAAATTGTGTATTTGTATAATATAATAAAATGTTACTAAGAATTAACCAAACTTTAAGAAACGTACTATGAATAAATTATATTATCAATCATTATATGAAAAATTATGTATTTTTATGATATAATAAAACGTTACTAAGAATTATATTATCAATCATTTTATGGATAGCAAAGAGATTATGAATTAAATAGCTATTATTATATATATATTAATAAAAATAAATTGTTAATAATTTGATTTGAAGCCTACAAATTCAAAAATCTGGTGTACATTGAAGACATAAATCTAAGAGATGTTGGTTAAATGAGATCAATCCCAAAAATAAATATTTTTATAGAACTGAACGACATGCAAATACAATGTATTTGTAATTATGTGTTATATTTCATTATTTTACTCTGCACAAATACACCGAGAAAAGTGAGTTTCAGTCTATGAAGGGGTAAAATCAGTTGAAATTTTGTTTTAAAAAATATACTTTAGGCGGTTTTGCTAAAAATCAAAATGTTTTTGGGATTTGCTATTTTTCAAATTGTTATCTATTATTTTGTCATTCTAACATTTATCACAAAATGGAGGGCTTAGGTTGTCAACCCAACCAACCCAAAAATATGTGTTTGGTTGAGAATGTCCTACAACCTAACTCAACCTAACCCGTTTACATCGCTAATTGATTTAACTTTTTAGGTTAAGTTGAGTTTTGGTTACACTTTTTCAATTTTGGGTTGACCAAACCCATCCCATATTTGGAATATTATTCAAATATTTATATATTATAGCTCATGTATATTTTGTTATGTTATTTGTTTGAAGTTTTAATAACTAACTTGAATGTTAACCTTTAATATTTGAGTTTTTATGAAATGTTAGTTATTAACATGAGTAGATAAATTCAAGAAATTTAAGTTAACAAAGAATGTGCTTAAAACAGATAAATAATTTGACAACCCAACCAAACACAAATTTTAAGGAATGAGTTGGGTTGGAGACTTTATTATGATAAACGTTCAATTCTTTCAGGTGGATCTAAAAAAATCATCTCAACCCAACTCTTTATGCACTCTTGGTGGAATGCATCCAAGTATTTCTCTAATCGAAAATGCATGATAACCTTTTAGACTCTTAGTTACGATGATTAGGTGCACTATGTTTAATCCTATGTATCTCATCTTTTGTACATATGGTAAAAAAAATAAAAAAAAGTATATGAAAAAAACCGAACAAACAAATGCATGACAAACCTTTATTAGGTGCGACCTATACTATATTTAAGCTATCATCCCTTTCGTACAAATGCTTGCTCAAAGTTAAGCTAATTGCGTTAGGCTATTTTTTCATTGTACTTATCACTCAAGATGTTGGAAGCTATTTTTCACACACACACTAATAGCCGACCACCTAGCTCTAACAGCCGACTTCGACAGTCATCTCCAATGACCAATTCACAATGTTCAATAGTTTGACATTGCTAGAAACAATGAGTATATATCAAGATATAAAAGTACTTTTAAGAAAAATGTTACCAATGCACGAGTTTTCTCATTTTAAACCAATTTCGTAAATAATGTTTAAATAAATTTGATTTATCGAAGAACCATTTTTACTAGTCAATTCAAACGCATGTTACTTGCTTGTTACACGAGTTTCATAAGAGTCATTTAAAGTACGAAACTTTTTTCTTTCTAATTTATTCGTCTAATAAATGAAAGATCGAATTATTAATCGACGTTCAACTAGACTCATATTTTTCATAATCGATTAATAAAAAAAAGGTAAAAGATTAGCTTTTTATATTTTAGACATTATATGAAAATTAATAATGAGAGTACACATCGACCCGGACATTTCCCTTTCTCTTACGTCCACCTAAACAATTTATTTTTGGTCCCCTTGAAATTGATTTTTGACAGAGCAGAAAATTAAATTCAATCACGAGCAAAATTAATTTTCATTTTCATTTTTTCCCCCAAGTTTAATATTTATCATTATTGTAAATAAATACTCATTTAATATTTTCCTCTCTTCTTTTATTAAAAAATTATGGTTCAAAGACAGAGAATTTATTCCATCACAATATTTTATTTTTTACTTTTATTTTCCACTTTCAACATTGTCATAAACACTCTCACGGCCTTTGCCTCACATTAGTTTGTATTTTATTCATTTACTAAATTAATTCAAACTAAGATGTGAAGTATTAAAATTTTCTTTTTATGTTTCAAAAAGTGTATGTGTAGATCCATCTTTAATTTCTATAAATGCAATAAGTGCTTTTAAATTGACAAAACTTTATTCTTTGTTTTGATAAATCACATTATTGACCCTCATGTGTCAACATTTAACTATAGATTTCAATTTTGTTGTGTGGGTGATGAAAGATTTTCGTAGAAGTGGTTTGAGAGGACTAATCGGTGTCTTTTGAGCTATTGAGATTAACATACGACCAATTCAATATATAAATTAAAGACAAGTATTAAAACAAAAATTGATAGAAAATGATACGCGTGAAACACATACTTCTAAGACGATGGCAAACATATAATTTTATCCATTGCTTACTTGCAAATTTTAAGTAAATTAAAGGCAATTTAACGGGTAAAAATGTATATAAACGTACCATTTACCATGGCATAAAAATAATGTTTGAATCTCCATTCAAACAATCCTATGTGTTGAACCAAACAAAGATTTCAATTACATTTTTACGAAACCATGATTGAGTTTTTCATTAGTGAGCTAAAAAAAAAAGTAAATAAATATATTTTTTCTAAAACGATGGGGAGAGAAACTAAAAATTTTATGGATAGAATGAATAATTTTTTGTTCTTTCAAATACGTCATCGTAGATGTAAGGGGTTGAATAAGCGCATATAAATTATCGTTATGTGTAGGGAAAAACAATTTAATTTAATTGATGATGACAAAAGCCTACTCGCATTCACCATTTCTTTGTTTTAAATTATCTTTCTTCAATTCCAATTATTTTTTTAAAAATAATTCACACATGCGGACTAGTTTAAGCTTAATGGTGATCGAGCGTGGAGTTTTAGTGATTTAGATTCAATAATTGGTATTATTATCAAAAGGTTGAACAATACTCTTGTATTAGGGGAAGTATCCAGAACCCTAGTCAAGTGAAATCATTTATTGTCGATCTTATATTTTAGACGTTGGTAATTGAAAATAAGATTATCTTGTCGTAGTACAAATCTCAAAGGCACCTATACCCTTTATTTGAAGGAGTTTCATACACGAATCATTGATGCTGCAAGCTTATATGAAAGCGTTTTTTTTCCTTTTCTTCCTATTTCTCATATCCTATACAAGCTTTTACTTCTCGTTCCATCTCCTCTTTATCGTAGATCAATTATTTCCTTATTTTGCTTCTATATTTTTGAGATCCAATCTTTAAATTCACCTAATTATTCTCTCTTTTTTTTTTTTGTAAAAAATTACCATCGAGCTAAACTCGTAACTAAAAAACAAATAATTAAACATATCTTATTGGTGAAATAAATAAACAAATATTTGAATTTAATTTGAGTTGGCATATGACTATAAGGGGGAGTGTTGAATTTGAAGGCGAATTATTGAAGCCTTTTTCAACGATGGGGATGTGAAAGCATGTGCTTACGTGCCGATACATAGTACCACTTTTTGAATTGTTTGTGCTATTTTCATGTAAACCCATTTTATATCAATTTTTAAAATTGTTATTTTTTGTCACTAAAAGTATTTAAATTTTGAATTTCATGATTTGGACATTTCTTCGTTGGAATAAGACGAAACTGACAATGATATAGACAGTGACCGATTGAAATTTATATCAAACTTTAGGTTAAAACTCATATGATTTTATTTAGGTCAAAATATCATGTTTTATGTAAATTAAAATAACTGTTTAATTTTAAAATGTTAACTAAATCTATAAACACCCACTTTACTTTTTTTCTTTTCTTTTGCTTTATAGTGTATTTTTTAATCAACATTTTCAAAATCAAGTTGATTTTGATACAAATGGGATGCAAATTGTTGTAAGAAATTGAGAGAAATAAACTTAAATTCTTAGAAGTAGAAAATAATAAACAAATCTAAAGAACTGCAAAAAGAAGAAGAAATAAGTGCATTTCAGGCTAAAGTGGTGATTTCTTGTGCGTTGACATTAGGAAAGTGTTAGAATTCTTGGCTTTCAAATTTGGGTTTTTATCTTTAATTTAGGTCCTTGTAAAAGGGTCATCTATGCAATTTTCTCTAAGAAAGAAAAAAAATTTACAATGGTACGAGTTATCTATTGGGTAACCCACCCAATTCTACTTAGCTGACCAATAATAGATGAAGGTAGTTTATAAATCTTTTCGTACTATTGTAGCACTAAAAAAAATTTGTAGGATAAATGTTTTTATTAATCATAAGCATTTATTTAGTTAACCTAACACTTGTTTGCGAATTTGTAAAACTGGTTTAATCGACTTCACTCTTCTTCCTTTGCTAAAAAAACATTAGCTCCCATTTGAAAGAAAAAAAAAAAACTATTTTATAAGTGAAACATAAAAAACTTTGAATTGATAATTTTCACGAGTAAATCACTTTAAACTCTCAATATTAATTTATACCGTGGAAATTGTAAAAAACATGAAACTTGACAAAATATTTACAACACATAGTCAAAATTTCAGACTCTATCATTAACAGACATTGATAGATTCTATCAGTGACACTGATAGACAGTAATAGAAGTTTCTATTGTAGATAGAATCCAAAATTTTGTTATAACTCGTAAATATTTTAATTTATTTTACTATTTTAAAAATTTTCCCTTTATACAATTATATTTGTGTTTTTAAATTTGTTATATTAAAAAATAATCTCATAACCATTTAAACAAAATTACTATTGTTCTAAAATCCCATAAAAGTAGCAATAAATTTTAGTTCATCACATGACCATTTTCAAATAAATAGATAAATTTAGTAGAAATAATAGGAAAATTTGTCACTATACATTTTATTTTGATACTCATATGCAACTTACTTAATCCTTGCATTTTATTATATGTGTGGAAATTGGTGCACTAGTGATATCAAAACAAAAAAATAATAATGAAAGCCTAAGTGGATTCAATTATAAAAAGTTGTGATTTTAATTCACCACGTTATAACTAAACTTCAAACTATACAAATCAAAATTTAAAAACTATAGTTTGTTTTTCTCTTAAAAATATGTTAGAAAATACAACGTAAAAAATCAAACCGCTAACATTATAATAAACAGAGGTGATTATCGATTAGTTGGAGTTGATTTTTTTGTTGACAAAAATGACTCTGAACCGACCATAGCTAGTTTAGTAAAGTGTCAAATCGATATCGACATCGATAAGTAAGAGCAGTGAGTTTCACACTTAAATATAATTATTTGAAATTCTCAATATGAAACTTTCTGAAACCGACCGCGATCGACCTCTCTCGTTTTCCGACCGATCGACCAACTTTTGTTTGGTTGGTCGGCTTGGTTTTTCGATTTATCATGTTCATCCCTAATAGCAAATTTTTTTTTGTTTTGTAATATAAATTTCAATAAAAAAAATTAGAAATTTAATCATATATCATATTTTATTAAAAAAAAAACTATAATTTTTTCGAATATAACAAAATAAATAAAAATACATGCATATATATATATATGTAAACATTACAGTTTAGCTACAATAAATCATACTAGATTATTACTCGTTCCTATATGTGTTATTCACGTAATAATCTATCGCGCGGTGTATTTGAGAAATTTTTAAAAATAGTATATTTTACAAAATATTTACAACCTATCGCAAATTCTATCACTGATAGTAATTGATATGCTATAGTGATAGAAGACTATCAATGATAGAATCCAAAATTTTGCTATAACTTATAAATATTTTAATTTATTTTGCTATTTTTAAAAATGTTCCGTAATATGTTGTCACATTTGTAAATATTTTTTTTAGGTTTGTTATTCTATAAATTTCAATAAATATAAATTAAAAAAAAGTAAGATTCCTTAACTAAAATTAAAAAATAAAATGGTAAAATATCAAAAAAAGAAATAAAAAGATTTACTGACTGATATTTGTGGTATAAAATAATTTTGAAAAATACATAATTTCGAAGTCAAAGGGGACAGAAAATAAAATTTGGATGAGGTATATTTATATTTAAATACAATATTATACTATTATTATTGCATTTATTATTTTGAATAATATATATTTTTTTAAATGGAAGTTCAAACTGTACCTTCGTCCCGCTCACGCTCCCTTTGACGCTCTCACTCTCTATATCTCTCTCTCTCTCTCTCTCATTTCTCACTTCCTCTCTCCAAACCTCAGCTTCTCCCGCTCTTTCTCTCTACCTCTCCTGAGAGCTCTTCCCACCGCCATAGGAGGCCGTGGAGCTCTCCTTTGAGCCGTAAGCGCTCTAGCTTTGTATTCATATTTCTTATTTTATTCAATCACTTTATCTGATCTATATTGCAGTCATTTACGACTGCTTATTTTGTGCGTTTGAATGTTTCTTTCGAGGTTTTAGCCGTTTCGAAGCTGTGTTGAATGATGATTATTGTGGACGTTTCGATTTACTTGGTTTTGGTGCTGATTTCCGTTTTATTTTAAGTGTATTGAGAAATCTAGCTTATGTTTAGTACACTGGCCTTTGTATTTCTGTTCAAATCATGCGGATTTTTTTTAGTGTAGTGCATGATTTCATGCTGTCGCCTCTTTTTTTCTTTTTTTTTTTTTTTTTTTTGTTGTTTTGGAAGAGGTGGAAATTTGATTTGATTTATCAAGTTTTTGGGAGGGAGTGTGTTTGCTTATTCCTCTGTTTCATGGGCGGCGACGGGGGAGGGTGAGGATAAATAGGAAGATTTGTATGGCTACGGGATAAAAATGAGCATATTAGGTTTGCACCTCGAGCTCTTGCGATTTTTAATGTTTTTATATGCTTGTTTGAAAATGTAATAGGAAATCCAAGCGATCGTTCGTTTCCTTTTATTTGCACTTTTACAACTGTACCACTTAGCCGTAGAATAGTGATGGATCGAGTGTCACTTTAGGGGTGTTCTTTTGATTTTTCTCTATAAGTTTAAGAGGTGACGAGGGTCTTGTGCTATTGTTTTTCCATGAAGTCTTCAGTCCATTGCATGTTATTTTGCGTTTTGAATTAGCCCTTATCATGGTTTGCTTTTTCTGGATTTTCATCTGTACCTCTAGTTTTGAATGTTTTCAGCTTAGTGACTGCTCTTGCCCGTTTATCTTATGTTGGTTATGCAGCTTCAATGAAAACAAGCTTTGATCTACTGTAATGAACCCCCGGTCTTCTAGGGAGTAAAAAATGAGTAGGGAAAATGTTAATTTTCAAGTTGAAGAGCGCTCCGGCAGAATCACGAGAGCACGCGCAAAAGAGCTGAGCGAATCAGGAGGCATCTTATGTTCCTCAAAATCTTCTGGAGTTCAGAAGCATATTCTACGAGCTAACTCAAAAAGAATGGCATCTGATGATATTAAGACTTGTTCAGGCTCCTCCCATGGCCTTCCTAACAAAAGAAGAGCAGTGCTCAAGGATGTGACCAACATTTCCACCAAAGGTTTTGATAAGAATTGCAGAAATGTATCTAATATTCAGGTAAAATTGAACCTTAGATTTTTTTCGTGTCGTTCCTTTTTGAAATGTTGATGTGACTTATAGGCATTTCTTTAACTGCTAATGACCACGGTTTGACAGGGTGCCAAAACAACAAGAAAAGTTTCTTCAAAAGCTAAGGCAAATGCGCCTTCTAATGCTCCTGAAGAAATTTTAGGTGCAGAAGAAGATGCAAACACAAGACTGGCTGAGGATTTGTCTAAAATAAGGGTGGTAGAATCTCGAGAGGTCTCTCTAAGAGAGACTTTGGACGAAAAAGAGAGAACAGAGCAAACTAGGAGTCTTACCAGCAGAGAATGTGGAGTTTCAGATATGATTCTCTCTGTATCTTCAGAAGAATCTATCCCTCAGCCAAATGGTATACAACATATCTCTAGAATTGCTTTTGTATGAATTATATATCTTTACTGTTTAACTGAACCATCAAATGACAATATCTGAATGCCTTCCATGTGTAGAATTTCCAGGCCAGGACCCTTTAAATATTATTATATAATCCTCATAATGGGGATTATCGCAAGTGCTGAACTGAAGAAGCATGCATGCCTTAACATCGTTTGTTATGATATTTTGTCATGTGTTGAGAATTTTAACAACTCACTTCTTAAAATTTTATCCATGTAAAAGGCTGCGTTACAAATTATACTACACCATGTATAATAAGAGTATAGAATAGTGGCAAAGACAAATTGTGACATACTAACATTCCTTTAAAGTTCTTATGGAAAGACATGATTTTGAGTGAACTATATTCTATTTCAAACTGCTTATTATTTATAAGAGGTAGACACCAGCCTGGGACTCGGCTATATCATTATTTCAGTGAGTCTGTAATTGTTGTCTTTGTGCATTATTACTTTAACTTTGAAGAATGAACGGTTAATTCTAACCTTTTTGTTCTTTGTTCTTTTTCTTCTTTTGTAAAAAAAAAAAATCTAAACTACAATTTGATGCCTTTTCCTTATACAAGTAGTCTGCTGCAAGAACTGCACTGGAGGGTGAATAATTTCATTTTTTATTGTCCAAGTCAAACTGCATCCCCAATGTTTGTGGAACTCAATTAATTAGCATAGCCGAATGTTCTAGTTTTGCAGGGAAATTGAACATTACAAAAATTTGGTTGGAAGTATGGTCATCATGGAGTAAACTGTTAATTATCGATTCTATTAATATCAGTGCCCACATAATATCCGTGGTAATGGGAAAAAAATTTAAATAACCCACATAATAACGTTGTATACAAGCATTGTGGTCTTCAATTAGCAAGGAGTGAGAATGTTACAATGGTAAAATTTTGCAGAAAAATATATGGCACCTCAACGATCGGCAGCATTAAGGGATAGAGGTGTTATAGACATTGATTCAAACTCTAAATGTCTTCAATCATGCAGCACATATGCTCCAGACATATATGACAGGATACGTGTGACAGAGGTTTGTTGTTCACTATTTACCAACGTTACATTGCCATAGTTAACGTAGATGCCGTATTCATCTTAGACAACATGTTATACAGTCGTACATTAGTAAAAAAAATATACAGAAAGGGAAACACGAAACTTCTGAAATTATTGTGGAAAGTAGCTGAATTTCTTCTTTGAAAAAATACTTAAGATGTTTGTGGTTTACATAAAAATTACTGACTGCCGCTTTTAGCTCACATGCAATGCAATACTAATACTTCTTTTCTACTCTTTTTAGCTTGATCAAAGGGCCTCAACTACCTACATGGAACAGTTGCAGCAAGATATCACTGCAAACATGCGAGGAATACTGGTTGATTGGCTTGTAGAGGTTCGTTCACTACCATTACAGCTTTACTTTGACCTTATTGATATGTTACATCGATGGACTTGGTTTGAGAGGCACCAAGTTGACAAAAATCCTTTTTCACGAGACAATAAAAAAGTTGTACTTTTTGACATTTTGTTCGCAATGGGAAAATTTATCGTGACATCAAGTCAAGTTGTAAAGTCTATAATATTTCCTGGCTATATGAATTGAAAATTTATCTTTTTGTTAAGCAAAAGTATTATTGGCAATGCCACTTTTATTGATAGTTAATTGTTTTTTCAGGTTTCTGAAGAATATAATCTAGTTTCAGATACACTCTATTTGACTGTTAATGTCATCGATCGATTCCTCTCTCAAAATTATATTGAAAAGAAGCGACTACAACTTGTTGGTGTTGCAAGCATGTTAATTGCATCGTAAGTTTTGACCATAATCTCATACTATGGAATAGTTCAAAGTATCCACTTTTTGTGTAGAATAAATAGTATGGATTTAGTATATTTTCCCTTGTCGTTAAGATAAATGTAGAATTCTAGTCAGTGTGCACACACACAAGTTGCCCGTGCATGCGTTAAGGTAAGTTTTAATTTCAAGTTCTAACTTCCATTGAATTGAACTTCAGTTCTGGTTTGGAAAAAATTAAAGAATTACATTTCATGATATTGTTGTAATAGGATCAAGTTGTTCATATCATATCAAAACCACTCTTCGTATTCCTAATGATGATTACTGCATTTCATAGAAACAGAAAATACCAAGTCATTTATGTAGTACGCATATTATACTCTAAACTCGGTTTCCTTTCACTTGAAGAAAATATGAAGAGATCTGTGCACCGCGAGTGGAAGATTTCTGCTTCATTACAGATAATACTTACACCAAAGGAGAGGTATACACTTAGCTTCTTGGTTTGTTTACATGTGTTGGTCTTGTTCTGATGCGTCATCAACATCTTTCTAATTCTCCTTGTCCATTACACCGTTTTCGTGCCTTAGAGTTGCCGGTTCTTTCACTGCATTGAGTGACGATGTTAGGGGAAAAAATATATGGGAAGAATCATTGAGATAAATTTGCTCGTCAAACAAGAAAGAATGTCTGTTTTAGTACAAGAGAACCACTCGGTATAAAATAATGGTTTCGCTTAAGGTGGTGATTGAGTACTACACACATGAGTGTAGTTGTAGAAAAACTCAAAGGCTTCAAAGTTTTGTATCTTGTTAAAAAAAAATCCCTGAGGCTTGAAACTTTTTCATACGGAATAACGGAAAATAAGAGGTTTTCTTGGAACTAGAGAGTCAATTTGAAAATGAGAACCATTCATATTTTTAGAAGAGACAAAGTTGACCGTTAAATTTTTAACAAACATGAGTCGAATTCTATGATGTTTCATCCTAGTTTTGATTGGATTGAAAACAATGTTCATGTCAGTCTAAGTAAATCTGTTTCACCACCTTGTATCATTTTTGTTCCAAACAATTATATGTTGGAAATTTCATTGGATACGAAACTGTCGAATATTCACGATTGAAGTTTTGTTAGCAGGTTGTAGAAATGGAGAGTGAAGTTTTGAACATACTGCACTTTCGGCTATCTGTTCCCACTACTAAGACATTTCTAAGGTATTATATTCTCCCCATTCTTCGATACCATAAGTTGGCATACATATGGACTTCTATATTGACTTGGATATTTCAATCTTACAGGAGATTTATACAATCAGCTCATGCTTCTTACAAGGTACTTTACTCTATATGTTGGTTATAATTTCTATATATTTTATGGACAGAAATTATATGAACAATGGGAGCTAATTGTGGCATTTCAACTATTTTGCAATCAGGTTCCTTGCATTGAACTTGAGTTTTTGGCCAATTATTTAGCTGAGTTGACTCTTGTTGAATACAGCTTCCTAAAGTTCCTTCCTTCTCTGATCGCCGCATCCGCCGTATTTCTTGCAAGATGGACACTTGACCAATCGGATCATCCGTGGGTCTGTGCTTCACTCCTAGGACATCTACCTTCTTTCTATTTCATCTCTCATCATGCATTTTTCATAGTGATTTTGAAATGATTTAATGCACTTTTGTCACGATTAAATCACTTTCATACCACACCTATAACCACTTAAAATTAATTTAATGTTTAATTTTACACTTCTAAATGTAATTTATATAGTGAAACCTAATTTTGAATGCCATATTGGAGAGTAATCTTAGTCATTTCCCGAACATGCCCTTCTCTCTCTAGTTTATTAATTTTGTTGTGCATTTCTTACAGAATCCAACTCTAGAGCACTATACCGGTTACAACGTTTCTCAGCTGAAAACTGTTGTGCTTGCCCTCCATGACTTGCAACTAAACACCAGTGCTTCCTCCTTAAATGCCATACGTCAAAAGTATAAACAACCGAAGGTAAACTGTCTCTCATTGTTTTGTTGAAACTGTTGGATCCTACTGACCTTTTGAAAATTATTCTGATAAATGATCTTTTCAACATGTTTTTTCTGTCGTTGATTGGTTAATTCATTTTTATCATTTTTAAAATCACTCATAAACATGCTTTTACATTTAAAAGTGTAAAGATTTAAGATTCAATTAATTTTGAATGATTAAAGAAATATTTGGAACTGGATTTTGAACTTGGTGAAAGTGATTTTAAGAATTTCAAAAATCACTCATAAACATGCTTAAATCGAACATTGTTTCTGGTTATATAATTTGAAATTTGAATTAGGCTTTAAATTAGCTCGCTCATGAAATGAACATTACTGTATACATTTAATGATCATGTTATATTAACGTTGCATTATAGACATAACCCTAATATTTTATTTTATTTTTATTTTTTAATTTTTTTAGTGTATTCATCATGGATTGGTCTCCTGATAAAAAAAGAGATAGTTTCAATAAATAGTTAAGAGGTCAAGGCTTTTTAAAATTCAAAGCCTTCAGTTTTCTCACTACCTTATCTAAACACTATCCGTTCTATAGTTATACTACCGTGTCCTTAAGTTCTAAACATTTCGGTCTCTTTATTGATATTCATTCCCATTGCAGTTCAAATGCGTAGCTACATTAACGTCTACAAAATCAGTTCTATCACTATTTTGAAGAACAAGAATGATCCTACTCTTGCCAAGAGGATATATTCTGCAGGAGAATGTTTATGATTATTTCACTTGATCTGCCATTCTCTTTCTAACCTCCCCCAACTGTGATGGAGCTAAAAGAAGAGCAAAAGTCTTGAACTCAATGACTTGAAACCTCACTCTTCCTCCTCTGCACTCAATGGTTCTGGTACTTCCAGATATCTCTTTCTTTCTGTGTAATCTTATGTTTATGAGGTCATGACATGTACATTATAATTTTCCCTTAGCTTAAAATACTTTATTTATGATTCCTCCAAGCTCGTTTGGAGGTAATGTTAATTGTTAGGTGACTTTAGCTCTTTTTTCCCCTCCTTTGCCTGTTTTGTTAGCAACTCTTTTGTTGTTGTAGCATGGGGTTGCTTCCTTTTAACATTGAAATTTTGTATAAAAAAAAACCTTAGGTTAGAAGAGCCTAAGTGAATAACATAGTTGAGCATCTCCTTAGACAATTTTCTCGTTATTTGTTCTTTGCATAATTGCAATCATAACCATTTAGGAGGTGTTTGAGATGTAAGTATCTTCCAGAGAGTGCATTGTTATAGCTCAATTAGTCTAATTGAGCCTATTATTATAGTAGTTGAAGTTCTCCATTATTATAAGGATAATTACAATAGGTAGTACTTTAGAAGTTAATTATTAAGTTTAGAACAACATTTTAAATGAATTGCTAATATACTAAAATCTATCCACGATTGACTCTATCGTTCGATATGGTCTATAGTCTAGGAAAGCTGGATTTAAATTTTGATATATTTGCGTTTTACTACTTTTGCTAGAATTTGTAATTGCCCCTTAACCTATAGTTAGCTACTTATTATAAATGTATGAAACACGTATTGTAATAACCGACCCAATGTTTTCGAATGAAGTCTTTTAGTATTCGACTCATAGTTTAGGCTTGTGTGAATTTATAGTTTTGTACGTGATTTGTTTGTGTCAAGTTTGAGATTGGCTAATCTCTTGTATTCTATAAATTTAGACTTGTGAAATTCTTTTACTAAGTTAATTATGTACAAGCCCCTCTAAAAAATGTCAACTTACGAACAAAACCCTACTAATTAGTTTTGTTGTTTATTTATTTTTTTGCTAGTATGATTATATAAAAAAATCTTCGAGTTAGCTTCTACAATTTAGTTTTTTCGTATAGATAGCTCCTTAGAGGTTCAAATGAAAATTTATTTGATTGAAAATAGACCTTTTGCTTGTGTCAATTGTGTGTGAATGTGTCATATTGTTCTTCAATTGAGTGCTAACGGTTTGAAACGAATTCATTTTTCGTTATAGCTTCTTTTTCTTTTTTCTTGTATACACTATTTTTTTTTTAAAAAAATTAGCTTCTCGTTGTAGTTTTTGGTTCTAGCTTCTAGCTCATTATTCTTGTTCTTCATGCACAATTATCAGTTTTCTTCGATTTTTTCTCACTTTAGCTTCTCATTTCAGCATATGCCTTTCTTTTCAAATTCTCTCTTGCATATAGCTTCTCGTTTCTTCCTTTTGTTCTTCATCAAATATAAATAATGTTTTTATAAAAAGAAAAACAACTTTCCATTCGTATAATGATATTAAATTTGCACCACACAGTCAAAACATCAAAATAAGCATAGTCTAACTTACATCAAATTTAGATTTTATTAACTTCAAAATTAGGAATTCGATTCTCTCACCTATTCAGAAATTGTATTTTGTCTATCCAATTCAGTCTATCTCTAAATCTCTTGTCACCACTAATGTTTGATCTATTTTATTTGTTTCCAAGAATGAGTTGATTTGATAGTGATTCTATTTCTATGATTGAATATTAGTAATTTCTTCAAAAAGAAAAAACAGTTCAGGAGCATTTGCATTATTTGGCCTAAATTTTCATCCTAAACTTTTAATTTCACGAATGTCCCCTTAAACACTTGTAATAAATGTAATCTTTCACTTATATTTGCTATTTAAATGGTTATCAAAAAGTATGTTTTTTAAAAACTGTTTATAATAAACATAAACGCTATCGAACAAACTTTAATTAATTCTATGCTTGAATTAGACCTATATATTTCATTTTTTTTAAACAATAGATAACATATATAATAGAAATAATATTGGAGCTATTTTATAACAAAATAAACGAGAATAATGATAAAATATAACAAATTTTAGATTCTACTTTGGATGGATTTTAAAATTTTAATGTATCTATAAATATTTTTAATAATTTTTTCATTTGAAATAGTTTTTTCACATTTTAACGAATATCAATAAATTGTGAACTTTGGGATCACATTCATTAAACTACAAACTAATAATTATATTAATTTAAATATTAAATTTTGAGATCATATCAATTTAAATCCAAAACTAATAATTATATCAAATTAGTTCATGAATTTTCACAAGAATATCAAATTTAGGGTCCGTTTGAATTGAATTAAGAAAAAAATGTTTTTCAATAATACATTTTATTTTAAACACTTTTTTTGAAAATGAGTTTAAAATTTAAGTTATACTTTTTTATAAGTATTTATATGTGAATTTGGTTTTTAAAGATTTTTCCAAAATAGATTATTTTATAAATAAATTTTTAAAAAATGCATTATTTTAATTTACTAAACACTTTTTTTTAAAATAGTTTTTTTTAACAAAATTAAACCGTTTATAATCTAAACCAAACACATCCTCAATCTTAAACATCTAGATATAAACCTTCAAATTTCATAAATATAGATTTAAATCACACATCGTTTATAAAAATTCAAAATTTAAATCAATACACAAATAAATTAAAAAAGGAAAATTATGAAATGATATTTGATCAAAATCGTCATTTGAGATGACACATTGTCTTCTCATAGTTAAAAAATCAAAACTGACACGTAATATGCGGCACGTGTGAATCTCCATTTAAGATAACCGCCTTGGATGTGGCTGACACGTGGCGGCAAAGATGATGATGCAGTGATCAGATAAATTGATTTTTTTTTCACTCGACTGTCATGGATGGAATTTCTCTAGGGTTTGTATCTTGAAGCCCCGCGCCCCGACCTTTTTCCTTCTTCTTCTTCCCTTCTACACCTCTCTCCTCTCGATTTCCCATTACCATCTCCTCTCTCAACTCTTCTGCTTCAAGCTTCTATCGCCATCTTCTTCACTCTTCTCTCTCAATTTTTCCTTATCCGGTGATCTACCTCTCACTTGCACTCCGCTCGTCGCGCCGTTTCATGCTGTATCGGATCATTTCTGTATGTATGTTCGCTTTTTGCTTTTTTTTTTTTTCTTTTCTTTTGAAATTTCTTGTAGATTTGAATGATGGGTAGGTGTTAGATTAGGGTTTTGGGTTTCGGATTGATTGTTGGTGAGCTTTTGGTTGGGTTGTTTCTGGTGTTTTGATTTTTGTTGTGATGATTGTGGGATTCTTGGTGTTTTCTGGCTTTTTGTCATGTTGGTGTTTTTTGTTTTACTTGGTGTGAATTAATTCTTTGTTCTTCGGGTGATTTTTTTGGGTTGTTGTTTTGAATTTGAGTTTTCGGGACTTGATTCTTGAGATTGGGTAGTGGGGTTATGCGTGGGGTTTATTCGAGGTTGAATTGATCTATTTATTTTGAATCCGGAAGGTTTATTACTTTCCTGGAAATGTGGTCATTCGACCTTTAGGTGGTATGGGAAGTCGCTTAGTCTTATTACATGTAAAAAAAGATTATATCAACTGTAGAGGGATGCCTATTCAGTATATTTTTCGGTTTACTTGTCTGACAAAAAAGGTTTCTGATGCCGAATCAATCCGATTTATGAACTTAGGATCTTATTGGATGGAGGTGGTATCTTCTTTTTGAAGTTGAAGATCTTTATGATTTCTTTTTCTTATAGAGTTTATCAATCTGATTAGATGATCCTCTTACATATTAGTTTCATGCTTATAAAACAATAGTGTAGCCTCTGAGGTTGTCTCGAGTGCATACTTGAGACAATATTGTATTGTCAATCGTATGCACCTTGGCATTAGTCTCGTGTCTTGGGGCAATATTCTCAGTCTCAACTCGAGTGATGTATGTTCCCCAACTTTTTTGGTGGGACATGGAGTGATAAATTTTACTTGCAGATACGTTTGTGTTTGTTATTTTTATGTTACTTCTCTGTTTGTACCCCTGCGCTTTAGTATCTGAACACTATCATATAAAGTATAATGGAGTTTAACTGTTGGTTTTGGAAAATAACAGTGGAGATTATAGAAATCTCAATTGTGTTTCTGAAAGAATTTAACAGTGTAATTAACTTTGATATAGATCTGCAGTGCTTGATTGTACTTTGATTCTGAAAGGTATATTTTTGTTCTAAATGCAGATGCTAAAGTTTTTCTGTAAAGTACTTGATGTTCGCATGACTACAGAAAATGCAAAGTAGTCAACAATCTTGTTTTTAAAGAATCCAACAACATTAATGCAAAGTAGTCAATTGGACCCTATAACAAACAAAATGGATTCTTCACTATCAGAAGCTCCTAGAGGGGTTTCAGTTTCTTCCTCGGATCCTTCCGTGCATCAATATTTAGTACCCAACAGGCAAATGGAACTGATGGAATCAATTTCCGGTGGCTCTCTAACTCAGAGTGGAATGCTATCACGCATGCAAAGAGGACAGGTTGATGTTAAAGCTGGCAATTTTGGACGGCAACAATTTCAAATACCCGACAATCAATTTGGAGGGACTGGAAACATGGTGAGAACTGCAGAAGGGATGCTGTCACTTCCCGTGAAGCGCAAAGCATCAAATGAGCCTTTGAACTCTCTTGCACAGCAGTCTCCATTGCATAATAAGCGTGTTGCACCCATGGAACATCGACCATGGTTGCAGCCAGCTTCTGGAATAGCCAAAAGATCTCATTTACAAATACCAAACAATTCCCCAGCATCTGCGCCAATGTATTCCCCTGCAGGAACTAAAAGAAAGGTACAGCAAATGGAATCACATCCAACTAAAGTTGGACATCAACGATCCAATTCTTCCAAAGGCCAGACTGCTCCGCCCACACCAACTTTCAAAATACAAAATGAACCAACTGGATCTGTGAGATCGAAGATGAGGGAATCCTTGACTGCTGCATTAGCCTTGGTATCACAGCAGGAAGACAAGTCATCAAATGATGAAAAAAGTCCTTCGACAGAGGCTGAAAAGTCTTCAACTCCAAAGCAGGAAAATTCTTTATCATCTGGTCCAGCTATTGGTCATGTATCTGATGACTCAAAGAAAATCTTTTCTGAAAAATTAGATTCTGTTGGTCTTGAAGACAATGTAGGAAAGATGTTAGATAAGAGTTCGCTATGTGTAAATGTTAGTGATTTAGATGCATTGAGATATGATGGGCGAGTCTTTCAACCAAATAATGTTTTGTCGTATGAAGATATTTCTTTTGGGGACAACTTTTTTATTAAAGATGATCTTTTACAAGAAAATGGTCTCTCGTGGGTACTGGAGGCTGATTTAGGCGTAGCTGATAAAAAGGAAATTCTAACTGATGAACTTCAGAAGATAGATGTTGGTATAGGAAATCAAAACCAGGTAGCAAAACCAGTTCAGACACCCGAGTCTTTAGCTTTGAAAATTGAAGAAGAATTATTTAAATTATTTAGTGGTGTTAATAAAAAGTACAAGGAAAAAGGAAGGTCCCTTTTGTTCAACCTGAAAGACAGAAATAATCCTGAATTGAGAGAAAGGGTTATGAGTGGGGAAATTACCCCCGAAAGATTGTGCTCGATGACTGCTGAGGAACTTGCTTCCAAGGAGCTTTCTGAGTGGAGAATGGCGAAGGCTGAAGAATTTGCACAAATGGTGGTTTTACCGGACACTGAAGTTGATATCAGGCGTTTGGTAAAGAAGACACATAAAGGTGAATTCCAGGTAGAAGTTGAAGAATACGATAATAATGCCTCTGCAGATGTTTCATCTGGGGCTTCTACATTTTCTCAGAGTCAGAGTCAACGTAACAAGAATGAGTCTGAAGATGGGTCACCGGATGAACCCGAAGCAGTTAAGGACGAGCAGAATATTTCTGGCCAGAAAATTGCTGCATCTAACAAGGATAATTACACCTTCACAATTGCATCAAATGAAGGGTCTGATTTGATGCAGGGACTCATGGTTGATGATGGTCTGAAGGATACGGAGTTGCTGCCTCCAATTGTCTCCCTAGATGAGTTCATGGAGTCCCTCGATACGGAGCCGCCTTTTGATATTTTAGCTGGAAAATTGTCTCCTGTTTTGGAGAAGGGTGAGTCTGAGCCTAACTCTCGGTTGAAGACTGTAGCTCCTACGAAAGGTGCTACGGATGTCAGTACAGAAAAGAATAATGAGGAGTCTCATACAAAAGCAGATATTGGGTCATCTTCTACTGGTCACGTGGATTTGCAACCTAGTCCTAGTAAACTTGACGTGGATTCTAATGAGAACCAAGCTGGTTTAAGAACGTCAGACAGGAACGACGTTGCAAAATCTAATGATAGTAATAATGCAAAATCTGAGACAGAATCTCCTGCTAGCGCAGTTAAGTTAGAATATCTATGGGATGGCATTCTCCAGTACAACATTTCCACAATGACTTCAGTCGTGGGTACCTACATAAGGTGTGCATTTTTCTCTCTTCTTTGCTTGGATTTTATTTTTCTTTCTAATTGTATTAGAGTCAATCAAATAGCTTTGTCAAATATTTATTTTCCAAGATATGAAACTTTTGTTAGACTTGGTTTTTCTATCTGTCTGTATTGAGATGAACCCGTATGATTTTCCTTATTTTGCATCTTTTGGTCTTCTCTTGCGACCATTATTAATGCTTGAGGGATAGTTAAGCGGCTGGATATGCCATTTTCAAGGAGCTTGTGTTTTAACCCGAAGTAGTGTGTTTTAAAGGGTTAGCTTCTTATTTCAATGTTTTAAGTAATGCTTTTGAATGTTGGATACTAGTTGTATTGTATTTAGTTTTCTATAATTGTGGATCTAGTGTGGCCGTCGCCTAAAAAAAATTGAGGGGATCTGGTGTGTTGATGTTTTCCTTGATTGAGGCTTATTAAGTGTTGAAAGTCGACTTGCCGTAATCTTTAACATGGATTTAAAACTGCACCCTGTGGACAGTATCTCCCTCTCTTTGGTTGATGGAACGGATCGATTGAATTGAATTTAACTGTGTAATCCAAAAGTTCTCTCACTTCCAATGGTTTCAGGTCCGGTCTTGATGTTGTTGATGCGTTTTTTTTAATTTGTTTGCTTTTCTGCAGTGGGGAAAGGACTTCGGCGAAAGATTGGCCTGGCATTCTTGAGATTAAAGGGAGAGTAAGATTGGATGCGTTTGAGAAGTTCCTTCAAGAGCTTCCATTATCACGGAGTCGTGCCGTTATGGTATCTTTTGTTTATTTTTGTTGTACAGAAAATAATATCCACTTGAAATCCACTCCCGGGGACAAAAATGAACAAAAACAAAAGATGAAACATCATTGTTTCTTTAAAGTTTTCTTCAATGTTTTCCGTTCAAACCTTTTGGCAATCACCATGCTTGGGATGATAATAGGTTTTTTACTCTTGCGACGAATGTTTTGGGCAATCATTTCACATCTTGATGATTGTAAAGAAAACAAATTGCAATTTCAATTGGTTCTCGTCTAAAATATAATGCTTCTTATCGGATGGTCTTTAGTGAAAATTTGCTCTATGCGATGTTAAAACTCCATTCGGACAAATTTGGAAAACATCACATAATTTAAATCTTTCGTGAAACGATATCTATACCATTCGTACAATGGCATATGTTTTCAGAAAATTGTGAATTCGACTCAAATTCGCTCAGCAATCTTGGGATTTGAAGATGTTAGTGAATCAAAACTATCAGGACTATGGGAAAACATTGCAAATCCAATCCAATTGAGTCGTTAAAATGGACGGCCTTGCTGTTCACCGTTTCATTAAATTTGTTTTCAGTTCTCTTTCAGAAACAAATGAATACGGGAGGGTTATATATAACATTTTGGTTTAATGTTAACGAATCAACATTAGTTTTGTTCTTGTTTCTGGGTTTTGTTGGAGATGTTAATCTTTGTATTCTTGCAGGTTCTTCATTTGGATTTGAAGGAGGGACGCCCGGAAAGCGAGCGAGCTGATTTACATGAGGTAACAGACTAATTTGCTCTTTAGTGATCTTTTCCAGCAGGCTTTTCTCATTCTGCTTCCGTGTAAGGCTTTTCTCATTCTGCTTCCGTGTTTGTACATGAAATTTCTTATCTTGCAGGTAGCTGAGTCATATGTCGTGGACGAGCGAGTTGGTATAGCGGAACCTGGATCTGGGGTTGAATTTTATTTTTGCCCTCCACATGGAAGAATTCTTGAAATGCTTGGCAGGATCCTTCTAAAGGAAACTTCTAATGAGGCACTTAATGCAATTGAAAATGGCTTAATAGGCGTTGTTGTATGGAGAAAAACTCAATTAACTTCAATGTCACCAAACTCAACGTCACACCACAAACGCAGTTCAAAAAAGCAACATTTTAGTTCTAGAAGACCACAGGAGACATCAAACTTTAAAGCTAATAATACTTCCCCTAAACAGACTATTCCTCGTAGTAGCTATTTCCCTATTGCCACTTCTCATCCTCCGCCTGAGGAGGATGATGCCGATGGTGACGATGATGTCCCTCCTGGTTTTGGTCCTTCAACTGCTCGGGATGATGACGATCTCCCTGAATTTAACTTCTCTGGTTCTGCAAACCCTCCCGGGTTCTCTTTGCAGAACAAGCACCCTCTTACCCCTCGAGGGCAGTCCTCGAGACCACCTTCGTTCCAAACAGTTTCCCAAACTGGGTCTCGTCCAGTTGAGCAAATGCGAGAGCTTGTGCACAAATATGGGCAAAACTTAGGGAAGAACACCCCCTCCACAGTAAACTGGGGAGAAAGGAGTGGGTTTGGTTCGGTAGCTATCCAGCCTTGGAACGACGACGATGACGATATCCCAGAATGGCAACCGCAAGCAGCTGCAGCCTCACATCAGCAAATACCTCCTCCCTCACATTCGCAACCGCCCTTACGCGGGTTTCAGCAGCCAACGTTAAGGCCTCAGTACATGATGAACCATAATCAACAGCCCATGGGGCACCCTCCTCCCTTAAATGTGAGTCAACAAGGGACATGGTGGGCTCCTCAGCAAGGCCTTAACATCAACAACAGCAATAATTTACAGCCTATTAGCAATTTAAATAGTAGTAATGGTCAGTTTTATGGGTCATTTGGGAGATCAGCTCCTTCGAACCCTTCAAATAATAGAGGGTTTTGAATTTTTCTTGTGTAAAGTTAAATTCTTTGTTCCTTTTCTCTTTTCACACATTTCCCCATCTTTTCCCCTTTATAGCTTTTTGTCTTATTATTTCTTGTATTCTTCGAATTTTTTCACTTTTCCCCTCTTTTAACTGTTCTACAAGGATCTTGTATAAGCTTTGGGTCGATCCCGAGGCCTTTCAATTCCCATTTTTGTCCTTTCTTCACACCTATATCTATTATATAGGGTTGGTTTATTTGTTTATTTAATCAATGAATTAACTAATAATGAAAAGTTAAAAAATTTATTATAGATTTGTTTGTCGGTACAGACAAGAGACGTACGGTGTTGGGCTGTGACCTCATTGGCCTATTAAATATTTCAGTATTTACTTTAAATGCCTCATCAGATTGGAAAACGTCGGTTCTTTTTCTTGTAATTTATAGAAGAAAATGCTTTTTTCTTTTTAATTTTTAAACAAATGAAAGAACAATAGGAAAATTATTGAACAGTAAATACAAGGACTAACTGGGAAAAACAGAATGTTACAGCTTACAAATGAAAGAACAATTTATGGGTAAGTTACAAGAGTGGGAATCTAAATTTATGAGGGCATATGGTTTTTTTGACCCTACTGTTTCAACAATCCATTGGCAAATAGTTTTTGCTTTTGGCAGATTAAGTGATCACCAATAAGATCTTATTGTTCTTTTTTTCTTCATTATCCTCCCAATGCACGTTTGAGTCCAGCTCGTTGCTCGGGTGTTAATCTTGTTGGAAATTTTACGTCGAATTTGATCCTTAAATCACCTCGGTTACCTGGCTCTCTTACAATTGGCATTCCTTCTCTGGCAATCACGAGCTCGTAGCCTGGGCTAACAATGTCTATTACGGGTATTGATAAGCTACGACCATCAAGCGTGGTGAGATTTATAGTGGTTCCACCCAATGCTTCGGCTAGTGTCACCCTATGGTTCATAATGATATCATTACCATCTCTTTTGAAAACATCATGGGGCTTCTCATCAATGACAAATACTAGATCTGCAGGTAGTTGGTTTGGTTGTTCATTTCCTTTATCTGGGAAGGTGATTTTGGTCCCTTTCTTCCAACCGGGCTTCACATCGATGGTCAATATCTCTGTATCAGGAACTTGTCGTCTGTAACGTTTTCATACATATGATGGAACAGAATCTCATTAGATAAAAACCAACTAAAGAAGATAATAGAAATATCCATACTTAAATCCCAGGAGCCTGTGAAACAGGGCCATTCTAACAATTTAAATCTCATCATTTTTACTCCACAAAGGGTAAATTTGTGACTACAGTGAGCAGATCTGCCAACCTCACGCAAGGGAAACAATGTTCAGCCAAATAATAGAATTTCCTGGTTAAGATTTTATGATTGTTTTAAAAATCAAGTCAACCACAACATTTATCATATCTTCTCAGACAAGAGAACATGGTATGATAGTTTTAGTAATAGGCACACAACTCATATCATAAGAAATTCTTCAGCAGCAATCACCATCTCTTATAGTTAATTTCATATAAGACTCTGATTTTGTAACACTCCTTTTTGCTTCTCATAATACTACACTTTCTAATAGAAAAAGAGAGAAAAAGGAAGAAGGTGAAAATGGATGAAAATTGCATACCCGTTTGCATCAACAACTGTTCTTGAAATCTTCATTTTCCTTGTTGATCCTGAATACAGTTCTTCAAGAGTACAGGGCAATTTGCTCTCAACCGGTGGAGGTTTTTTCGGTGTTACATTTTCACTATATGTTCTAAAAATATTTTCGCTTCCACCGAATCCCCCAAAAATTCCCTCTGATTGGTACCTCATAGACTTTCCTGGTCCTGATGAACCAAATCCGAAAGGGCTGCTCCCAAAAAATTCTGCAAATATATCCTCTGCATTCCTCGGATTAAACCCGCTCGACCCTCCTCCACCGCCGCTCCCAAATGGGAAGCCTCCACTGCCTGGTGGTGGCATGTCTTTCAACCCTTCTTCACCATATTGATCATAAATAGCCTTCTTCTGGGGATCACTCAACACCTGTATTATAAAATTTATTTTGATCATACAAACAATTTGGATATTGGAGTTCTGGTCATTGGCAAGATGATGAATCAGAAACAAAAACTCATCCGATTAAGTCTGATTTCAATCCCAAGGACAGAATAATACAGAGCCACAAAGCATCACAAATTCTGAATAGAAAAGAGGCAACAATAATGTACACCAAAAGCAAAACTATTTGAGCTGAAGCACAAGCAAATTTAGGCTTCCAAAATTCCCATAATGTTTGTTGGCCAGTCGAGCAATATTCCATAGATTCTTTCAGCAAAGCAATAAACATAAACCCTAATACATTCTCATCCTCAAGGTCCCAATCATTAGAAAACAGAACAAATATTCGTGGAAACAAAATTTCCCTGAAGAGTAATATAAGCTGAAGAAGAAGAAGGAGAAGAAGATTAAACCAGTTTTAGGGATCTAACAAACAAGAGAAACAAAAAACTTGCCTCATAGGCCTCGGAGATCTGCTTGAATTTGGTTTCAGCTTCTTTCTTGTTGTTGGGGTTTTTATCAGGATGCCATTTCATAGCCAATTTTCTATACGCCTTCTTGAGATCATCGTCATTGGCGTTCCTGTTCACCTTCAATATATTGTAATAATCCACTCCCATTCTCGATCGATTTCAGCAAAAATCAGATCCAATCGCTCAAAATCCCTAGAACTAGGTCTCTTTCAAAAAGACCCAGATCTTCAAAATGATCTAAAGCTTCAACTCATCCCTCCCTTTCCCCCTCACATACAATAAACCAAAACACACTTGTGAAAAATCTTTCGATGAATCGATCTTCCCAACACGAAAGTCAAACAAACTTCTGGATCGATCAATGATTTCGTTTTCAACCAAATTAAAGAAAAAAAGAAAAGAAGAAAAGAAGAAAAGAAAAGAAAAGAAGAGAAATCGGTAGAGAATTGAGAATGAAAGAAGAAGAAACTCGTGGGTGGATATTGTGATGCACATAGCTGGAAGATATATATATGAATACCGCGGTTGATGAGTATGTTAGGAATTTTATAACCGAAACTCCCGGTGATTTTTCAAATTCTCGTTTTGCTTTTTAATTATAATAATTTCTTTTTTATTTTTAATAATTGGAAAACTTACCCTAAAGTATGCTGATATTTGCAATCATATCCTTAAATTTTCAAGAGTTATTTAGAGACCCTTGATACGTTAGGTTGGTATTGTACGTAAACTACTTAAAATTTCATGTTTGGATTGAACGTTCACATAATCTTCAATTCAATTCTTTTATGTTTCACAATCTCATTTTTGAATCGTCATTGACTCCTCACACAATCTAGATTACATTTCAGCTCTCAAACATCCTTTATGCTTCAGTTGAGCCTTTAAGTTTATTTAAGTGTTAAAATTGAACAATTGAACTTAGAAATTACAACTATTGTATAAGTTTTGAGGGTACGTTTTCTACCATTTGCGAGTCTGATTTCTATTGAGTTGAGAATCCAATTTTCAACGCTGTATGTAAATTTAAAGACTCAATTTTTATAATTAAAAGTTTAACGCTGTGTTCAAGGATAATTTTTGCAATTTAATTTTATTTTCTTTTGACTAAAACTATAGAAAATATCATAAACTTAGTCTTACATCTCAAAATTATCTCGAAATAATTCAAATGAAGTGACAATCTATTTTATCAATTTTGATAATCAATCAATCCCAAAAAAATAGTGTGTAATATTAAATTTTTTAAAAGTATAAAGATATTTTCGAAAGAAAATAATAAATTACTTTGAGGACTATTTTCTTTAATTTAACCATTAATTAATTTTTCATGAAAGGGTAAAGAGGTTAAGGTTAGGACTTCGTTACCTTTTCTTTAACAAAAGAAAGTTATATGATAGTTTACTTTGTTCAACTATCCGTTTTTAATCAACTAATTTCCAAATATATAAATTACATTAACCATCCCAAAAACTTTCTATATGTGTATATATAAATATAAAGTAGGGGTGTGAGAATAACTCGACAACCTAAATAACTCGAACTATCCAACAATTGGATTGAGTTAGGTTAGGTCTTGGAGTTGAAAAATTCGGTTCAATCCAACTGAATTAATGTAATATATATATAATATTTAATAATATTTAATAAAAAAAGGAAATTAGGATTTTTTTTCTCCCTCACGGCTCACAAGTCACATTCACGCTTCAGTTTTCACCTTATATTCTTACGCGACACGCTTCACCTCTCCGGCTCTCCCTCGCGCACCACAACCATCTCCTCCGTCTTTTGCTCCGACTCTCTCCGTCTCTCCTCTGTCTCCGATCTTAGATCTCAGTCCCTTCTTCTCCTTCGATCTCAGATCTTCATATCTTAAATCTCAGTCTTCTCCGTCGCCGACATCTTCTCCATCTCCAAACCTTGGCCATATCTCAGATCTCCTCGCAACAATCCATTACAAATTAGAAACGAAAAAAAAAAAAAACAATACAACTGGACAATCCAAATAACCCGAAAATATGGGTTGGATTGAGAGGATTGGGTTGAGAATGTCTCCCAACCCAACCCGATTACACCCCCTAATATAAAGAATCAAACAAGGGCGAATTTATTAAGGGGTCAGTGGCACGTGCTTCTCTAATATTACTTTTGAAGTGTCATATTACAATATATATATATTAAATAATGCTTTATTTTATCTAAATTTTGGTTCTTGTGGGTTGACTGTACCCCTAAAAAAATGCTTTGTTTGTTATCTAACAAATATTTACAAAAAAAAAAAAAAAAAACAAAGTCGAAGATCTAATATACTAAATTCTTTTCTTTTCTTTATCTAACAACTCATATCATAGATATTTTTTTAACGTTTTTTAGTGTGTTTATTATAGTGTTCGATGTCCCTTATATAAAATTTATGGATCCGCCACTAGGATCAAACCTTATATTTAAGCAAGTTTTCGAAAGAGTTTGACTTAGACTTCGTTTGAAATGATAGAAGCTTTTAAAATAATTACCTATAATATAAAGCATATTAGTGTTTTGTAAATTGAGTTTTTCCAAAAATAGAAAAATTGATAAATTATCTAAACTGAAAAAATTTATTACATTCGTTTTTTCTTCAAAATTCATCCCGGTAAATTTCTAGGTTATAAATACTAAATTATCATGTTAGAGATATAATAACTAACATAGACCTAATATTATCATTTTTTTTATACCTTTATGACTATTTGTTTAAATATATATAAAATAAATCTTAATTTTAAATGACAAAATGAAATATTAAATATGATTAAAAATTGCACTTTCTTCTAGGAGAATCTAAAAGAGAGTAAATAGCTGATTTTGAAAATAACATAGAATGAAGGTGTAATTTAGAAATGATTTTAGAAGAACTAACTATAATTTATTTCACCAAACAGAAGAATAGTTAAGAGATCGATTATCTTATAATTACTTTTCTTTATTTCACAATCAATTCCAAACACAGTTGTTGATTAAAATTAACAATTCTATCAATTTAAACTCTAACTTTTTATCGACCAGTCAATTTATGATTTGTAACTGTTTACCATTTGATTTCATTTTAAATAATGTAGTAGCAAAAAAAAGCTTATGGGTATTTTTATTTGTGAGATAACTTTTCTATGAATTTGAAGTTTTAAGTCAAATAATACAATCTCTAAAGCTCATCAGGTATACATTGTTTTTTTCCTTAGTCGAATTTTAAGTTTGTACCTAAAAAGACCTTCAAAAATAAAAAATAGTTAGAAAAGGTCACAGTCTTTAATAATGAATCTAATAAATCTTTATTTTCTTGGTACGATACAAACTTTTGATTTTAATTTTAATAGATCGAGAATAATTGAATTTTGTATCTATAATATAATTTAAGAATACTCGGAATAGATTGAAAATATATCAAACACAAATTTAAAATTTTTAAAGTTGAACAACAATTTATACAATACAATAAGTTAGCATATTAGTATACAATTGAATACAAAAGTAAAAATTCAAACTTGATAAAATTTAGAGAGTAAAAAGACACCTAACCTTACAAAAAGAAAATTAGAAAATCATATTTAACCTTATGATTTATTTTCTCCTTAAAAGAAAAATGTAAAGGAAAGTAAACCAAGGCATCAATAATTCATCAAGATATTTTCTTCATTCAATAATTAATGGACATGTAATTTCTGGATGGATTAGAATTATAAAGTAATATACCTTAGGATCATCCTTTCATGGGAAAACGATGGTTTTGTTTGGATAAACGTTTAAGCAAACTGATCAAAATAGGAAATGAGTATCAACAACAAAGTGGTCCAATTTCAACAAGTCCATTGAAGTAATAGACATACAACTCTATGAATCCCAAAATAGTTCAAATATCAAGCTGTTTTTGTGAAGTATGTATGTATCCTACAACACAAAACAATTGTGGAATGGAACATATCGATCTTTTTGATCGGTCGAAACAAAGAGACGTCGTCGACACCTTTGCAAATGAGTTCGTGCAAGTACAAAGAACTCGGAACACTATACAATCCTATAACCAGAGAGAATCCCCTTATCCCAAAGGAAGATGTTTACTTATAGTGAAAAAAAATAAAGAAGTAATCAAAGAAAACCCACATGGGGAAAGAAAAGTTCACTTCTCAAAACCAACAAATACTCTTAGAATCTGGATGAAGTACTTGCTTGATTGGCTACATTCTTCATTCTGAAAGAGGGTTGATCAACGGTTACAAATCCGGATTCGGAGATGTCACCAATGTCCAAAGTGTCTGGGAGACTTTCAGGGTCGTATTCAACGTCGTGTGGATGTTTGTTCTAAATATCGAATTGACCAACAAATGAGTTAGTTAAGCATATTTGCATTCAGAACATTTATAAGATCATTATACAAGCATAAAGCAATCTTCGTCAACCAAGTTTGTTTAATACAACAGTTTACGAGAGCGAGGGGAGAGAGAGAAAACCTCAAGTTGGCTCAGCATGTCTATGGCAGCATCCAAATCACCTTTATTTGCAAAATACACATCAGTAAGGGATTGTTCAGATAGTCCAGGGAAACTGACTTGAAGCAATTCAATATCCATGTTAACTTCTCTATCAAACATCTCCATTTCTGTCAAATCACTACTCTGTTGTGACAATGATCCATGAAAAGGGTGATTCTTCACAGCTGCAACAGATGCTTTTTTACCATGATTCATATTTAACCGAGGGGAAATGCTGTTGTTATATGGAGGATTATATACACATTGTTCAGAGTATCCAGGCAAGTTAGCCCCAATATTTTCCCTCGAAGTGTTTTCCGCTATAAAAGTTCTGTTAGCCCCTCTCTGGGAGAGTGGAATGTAAGATGTTGCAAACGGATTCAAAGACGATCCATGTGGCTTCATTGCACCAGATGGAGAAATGATTGCTATCTTGTCCAATCCTTCCTGCAAAACAATTTAACCCGAAAAATAAAACGCAGGAAGAACGAAGATGTAAGAACAAACTCATAGCACTCAAGTCAATCATGATCATATAATATTCAGATCAAGAAACTCCACAGAGCTGCATCACATAATCCCCGCACACAATGTAAATTTTTCTTAGCAATTGGAAGCATAATTCGGATGATCAGAAATAAAATATCCAACTACATCTACCTTTCTTCACCAAGAAAAACAAAGATCAGAAGAATCAAATCCTGTACAACAAACCCAATTCAAAACCAAGATTCAAAGAAGAAAATCCAAATATCCAAAGCTAACATTCAGTAAGTAAAGATTTACTTACTCACTTCACAATCGCGGAAACCAAATCTTAATCACCAAATACATAAAGAGTAACACGCAAGTACCATTACTTCTAAACCTAACATTTCATAAACTGAGAAAATATAAAACCAAAGAAAATCAGTTGGATAACAGAACATATACATCAGTTTGAAACAAAACTTCATTAATTTCACTTATCAGTACAAAAATACACAAGAAAAAACAGTAGAAATCCAAAGAAAAAGTAGAGAATTGAAGAGGTATAAGAAGGATCGGAGTTGGAAAGAAGAAACTCACCAAAATCTTGATGTTGAAAAGAGAAATTGAAGAGAGAAGTAAAGAAACCCTAATCAGTAGAAGGATCAAATGAAGGAATGAAGAGAAAGTTAAAGGATGAATAAATAAGAAATTGAGATTGACGAGTCTCGAAGAGGATCCTCATGCCTCTGTACAAGGAGACTATATAAAGACTTTTCCTTTCTTTTTTACTTCAACTTTTGGTGATTGATTTTGAGGGGTCTGTTTGGACACAAGGATAAGATGCTCCGCGGTTGGGATAGTGCCGTTAAATGGTTTTGGAAGGAAGTTACGAACAGAAAACAAACCGTCAGTTACGGAGCCTAGCCGTCGTTTGAATACGCGTAACGATGATTTTCATTTATTGATTCCCTGTCTACAATACATCTAAGCTTCGGGATATGTATAATTAAATTTGGAGAAAGATGTGAGTTTATACCTTTTATTCCAATCAATTTATGTCAAATTAATAATTGTATCAATTTTAAATTTTAAATTTTTTACATATATACATCAATTTATACTTTCAGTTATGTTTTCTTTGAAAAAATCTAGCGTAAAATTTATAATTATAGAAGATAAAACCATGAATTTTCATAAATAAGTCATTTTAGACTCTTAAGTAAAATATTTCTTTGAGAATCGATCACATGTTCGTCTCATCATTGATTTTGTAAAATTGATATTCGAAGAAGATGCACATGCATGAATGATTTTTAAAGTATAGAAGATTGTAGTGAAAGTATAAGATTGGCCAATAAAAATTTTGAATTTTAGTTTATGAAAACCATAAATTTCATACAATTAATATTAGTAAAAAATCTAGAGGAGTCTAAACAATTATTATTAAAGGGTTTTAATTGAAGATGTCACACAACATGTCCTATGTGTCCTAGTAATAATGAAGACAGAGCAAATCAAGAGAAAAAGAAACAACAATACATAGTAGGTAGTAGCCAAATTTGATGCTATAACACCTACGCTTAAGGTTTAGGGCAGAAAAAAAAGAAATGAAGATGAATAGTGGCCTTTGAAAAGAGGTTGACGGATCAAACTCAAACTTAATAGGAAACTTTGAGAAACGTTTTATTTTACAAATAAGATGAAGTAATTAATAAATATAATGAAAAGTTCATAACAAAATCTGATAAATATGTTGCAACGGAATCATCTTCTTATATGTTAATAGCCTAACGGAACCATCATTTAATGTTATACCTAATTTCAATTTCTACTATAATT
The DNA here is from genome assembly GCA_025688845.1 of Cucumis hystrix. Classification (NCBI taxonomy): domain Eukaryota; kingdom Viridiplantae; phylum Streptophyta; class Magnoliopsida; order Cucurbitales; family Cucurbitaceae; genus Cucumis; species Cucumis hystrix. Next base: position 3,040,665 of record CM046886.1, on the reverse strand, counting down.
TCAACTAAGGGAATCCATATATCTTTATAAAGAAAATATGGTTTCAACTAATTTTGAATCATCATCTCTCATCATAATTTAAGAGTTGATTCTTTAATCTAAAAAGATATTTGTAATCACTCAAAAGAAAACGAAACCCCAATTAATAATCTCACCTCTACAAAATGGTCAAAGTAAAAAAAATGGTTATTATGATTTTTTTTCTACTTTTATATTTTATTAATCTAATTATAAAAAATATAACATTTGACAAAATATTTACACTTTATAGAAAAAATCATTATTTTTATTTTTGGTAATGTTATTAATATTATTGTTATGATTATTACTACTACAATTATAATTGTATATAAGACATCCTCCGCAATCCACAAAATTAAAAATTCATGCCAGAAATTTCTGGCTCAAAAGGTTTGCTAGTTTTAATTTTGTTTAATAGAACATAGTGCAACCATCACAGCAGCTATGGTTCTAATACTAATTTTTTTTTAATGGTATATCAAACTTCTATCGAGATAATATATATATAAAGAACACTACAAAAGTAGTCAAATGACAAAATACAGAAAGGGCTCCAACTGATTCTTTGATAAGTGTTTTTACAATTGGAGGATAAATAAGTTCACATCTACTTGACAGCATCAAAATTTCAGAGCACTGTTTTTCATGAGTAGTTGAGAACTTTTACCATCTTCCCAATTACCTCATCTACAAAGGGACTAAATTCTCAACATTCATAATTCATAACAGAGATTTACATAAAGGATTGAATCAGCATCTACATAAGGCCTACTTTGACAAAATTACATGCATTACTCTGCCTTTGAAGACTTTGACTATGAAGCATGTTAGAAAATTTTATGCTGCAAATCGTCAATTCATGAGATACAGGAATTGAATGTGCTCCCCATTTTAGTAAGGAATCAGTTATACAAATTTACAATTTCTGACTTTTTTTTTTTTTTTTTGGGGGGGGGGGGGGGGGGGCCAAAGTAATGGTTTACCTTTCAATGAAGATTTATTCTGGTGTGAAGAAAGAAATTAATCCAGTGATGTAGCAGAATATTCAACGAGCAAAAGTGTCCGTTGAGCTGGAGCTGATTGAAGGACCATCCGCAAGCGGCTCGTAAGCTTGTATGTGACCGTCCATTGCATGGCCATCTCTGTCTCCTTCATTTGGCGGATCATGGAGGCCTAGAAGAGTGCGGAGGAGGGAAAACAATTAAGAAGATAACAGAACAAAATCTGAAACTTCATATTAGAGTTTCCTCATTCAGTCTTATCAACGGTTTTTCTCGTCATACATTCTACATTATTAAACTTTCTTAAGATTATAACCAAAATTTCAAAACGAAAAATATTTTTTGATAGACGTTTGAAATTTTTTAAAACCTCCTAATATTTCAAAAATATTTAGAAAAACTTACCATAACTTGTTAATCAAATAAATAATTCGTTTCTCTATTTAAAACAAAAAATAAGAAGATTAATTTCTTAAAACAGAACTACAGCTGATTTTAACCCAATAAAGATTCAGAAATAGAAAGGATTAGTCCTCAGGCTCATTAGCCCAATAATAAAAAGGTGCAAAGAGAACCTGAATGCGCTTTCCAAGCTGGACTTCAACAACAGTACCAAATGAGATATTACTGGTGAGCGATTGGAGAGGATCAGTAGTTGGAAAGGAGAGTAAAGTTGGGATTTGTGGAGCATACACTAGTCTCCAACTAGCCTGACCAAATTCACCTTTTCCTTCTATTCTAGGCATTAGTTTCTCAAGCGTAGCAGTTGCAAGCTTCTCCAAGGCTAATTGCCCACCCGACTCCAATATTGATTCTGCCAATTGGTTCTCAAATGCCCGAGTAGCCTGAGCCAATGATATTACAGGATGTTAGAATAAACTGTGATGTATTCTTGTTAGGTGTTTTAATATTTTACAATGTAGTAATTTTTAGTTATTGTTTAGTAAGGTTTGGTCCGTTAATTTTTTTAAAATGGAAACAAGCTGGCAAAACAATGTTTTTCTTAAATAAAAGAATAAGGAAAAAATAAATTTGGCAAATATAATACAACCAATACAATAAAATATAATACACAATGGAAATAATCAACACTCCCCCTCAAGCTGGTTTGAAGACATCAATCATTGCTAGCTTGTCAATCAATTTGTTGAATTGCTACTTTGGAAGGTCTTTAGTTAACACATTTGCAATTTGTTCTGTTGTTGGAAGATAGGGTATTCATATTAATCTCGCATCGATCTTTCCTTTATAAGGTGTTTTTCAATTTCAATATGTTTCGTCCTCTCATGAAAGACTAGATTGTGGGCAATGAAAATTGCTGCCTTATTATCACAGTAAGTGTGCATGGGCATTGTCTAAGTGAATCTCAATTCTTCCAACAATCTTTTTATCCATATACCCTCGCAAATACCATAGGCTAAAACTCTAAATTCTGCTTCTACACTACTTCTTGCAACCACACTCTGTTTTTTACTTTGCTAAGTAACAACATTTCCTTCAACAAAGGTGTAGTATCCAAAAGTGGATCTTCTATCAGTCGTGCGACTTGCGCAATTAGTATCAATATAAACTTCAACATTGAGATGGTCCTGTTTTTGAAACAATATGCTTTTTCCTGGAGTACTTTTCAAATATCTTAGGTATGAATCGTGCGACCTACCCAATTAGCATCAATATATGCTTTTTCAACATTGAGCATGCATGAATTGGCTTACCATACTAACTGCAAAAGCGATGTCAAGACCCATGTGCAAGAGAACTTGTCTCTCTTTTAGCAGATCAAGAACATTCTTGGTTGCAACTTCCGATTACAGATTCTACTCAATGTGAGTTTTTGCTACTTTGCAACCAAGTAAACTTGTCTCTCTTTTAGCAGATCAAGAACATACTTCCTTTGTTTGACAAGAATGTCACTTTTGGACCTAGTAAACTCCATGCCTAGGAAGTACTTTAAAGTTTCTAAATCTTTGATTTGGAAATCATCAGCTAATTTTTTCTTCACAAAAGTCAGTTTTGTCTCATCATTGCCCGTAAGAATGATATCATCAACATAAACTATCAAAACCACAACCTTGTCATTTTCTGTATGTTTGTAGAACATTGTATAATTGGCTTGACTTTGACTAAATCTGTAGCTCCTGACTGCTTGTTTGAAGCATTCTAATCAGGCTCTAGAGACTGTTTAAGACCATATAATGATCTCTTTTAACTTGCACACTTTGTTAACCTCGAGATCTACCTCAAAAACCAGGTGGTTATGTCCATAAATACCAAAACCCATGCGTTCCTCTACAAGCTGCTTTTGTGGGATCCATCAAGTTGGATCCTTTCTTATTGGCAGCATTGAAGTCGTTTAGGGGGCTGCTGACAGATGGAGATTTGGGAGAACAAACAGGATTAACTTCAGACGGTTTATTGCCACTGTTTTTCTCTTCCCTCCATAAATTCCTTGCCTCTTTCCCCACACGTGACTGTTGCTCTTCTGCTTCTGAATTTGAATTTTGGCACGTATTCTTCTCTTTTTCTCCAGCGAGGAGGAGGAGGCCGGCCAGTAGGAAAGTAAAGTGCCAAGAAGGTAGCAAGAATTACCAAAGCATACAAGAAATCGTACCCTATTTACACAATAAGTGAACCACTTGTTGAGCAACAAGTTAACTAATACTACCGATTGACAACTAAAAACTAACAAAAAGAAAGGGAGAGAAACCAAAACAAAGAAACAACCATCACGCCTAATTAAACTAAATTAATTCACTCCCTCTAAAGAGTTTAGAAATTACTTGGTTTTGAAGTATTGAAGTATTAATTTACTGTAGCCCACAAACTTAAGCTTTTGGATTTGGTGGTGATTTAACATGGAATCAAAGTTGGAGGTTATGTGCCAAGCCGTAGTAAAACCATTTTTTACTTGGTTAATATTGATTTTCACAGAATTGGGCATTCTAAATATTAGGGGGAGAATTGAAGTATTATTACAACTAAATTTACCACGATTCACCATCTTCCACATCTACTTTTGATGATTCTACAAACTACAGCTGAAAACATCTTCTTTAGGCTTTGGCACATAGAACATTGACTCCATAACTACTTAGTTAATTGATTAATCAATATAACATCAACTAATTCTTTTTCATAGTTAATTGAGTACCAATTCATTCCCTTATTTTTTATGTAGGACATGAAATTTGTTGAGGAATAATTTTAGATGGCCTTAGATTTAATATCCTACAACTTTCCTTAGAACCCAATTGTTATAGGATCAAGCAAGTTGTCTCGTGATATTAGTCAAGGCGCCTCAAACACTCACAAATATATATATATATATATATAGATATAGATATAAAACCGAAAAAAGATACCTCAGTGGGTGAGTGAGCATCTTGTTCCACAGAACGGGTTGACGTCACCACTAATTTGTCTTGCCATTTGCTTGCCCGACTTTGTATTCTAATCTGCCACTCGGAACCAACTAAAGCTAAATCTAGCATAGGATCTAACCCGTTCTCAGGTTCAAAAGTTGCTATATTTAGATGCTCCCGTTTCAGTCTTACCTGCATAGTCAAGGTCAATATCGGCTTCTTTTGTTTAGAAAAAGAATCAGTATGGTAAAGATTAGATGATACCTGGGTTGCAAGAAGATTCACGTCACCATTATCGAAAGTTAAAGTTCCTTTTGGTTTAATGCTTTTAGCGTGAGCAAAACCGTTAAGCTCAAGCTCTCCGCTAACAGCAAAATTGAGAATCAAGGGATAAAGAATCCTTAATTCTGGTCCAAGAACAAGCTTCAAATCACTGAGGCTGACGTCAACACTAGGTTTGATGTTTACATTTCTGGACTCCTTTTCAATGTCAACAACTTTATCTGAAAGGAGAAAAATAAACAATACAGCATTAGAAAGAAAAGAAGACATGATAGCTTGTTTGTATTTTCACCAATTATAATTACAAACTCCTAGACACAGTTTATGTAAATCTTCATATGAAGTCATGAAATTAACGGATCAAACTATTTAAAATTTCTAGAGGAAAGAATTTATACTAAAATAGAACTTCAGGCTGTCGGTAACGTTTGGCTGAATTATTTGACTCTTAAATCACCGATTGACCCAAAAGCTTAAGTTGATAGGTGAAAGTGAATTTAATTATAAATCATTTAACACTCCACCTCACTTGTGGGCTCGAAATATGTGGAAGACCCAACAAGTGAAATAGAAGGAATAACATCTGCTCTGATACTATCTTAAATCACTAACATCTGCTCTGATACTATCTTAAATCACTAGTTGACCTAAAAGCTTAAGCTCATGGATGAAGGCGAATTTAATTATATATCATTTGACAAATACTTAATTTTGAAGCTTGATAAATGTGAAAATTTAGCTGGAATCGTTTGTACATTCCTGAAGAAGTATGTGATGTGCACAGGTTGTCTAGGAGACCTAAAGGTCGTTTTTGGTTACCATCATGGACTTAGCAGATTCTCACTGCTGACAGCCCATGCTTCTATTAAACTAAAAAACCCATTTTGCAAACTCAAGTTCGGGTGTGCAGCTTCTCCTTTCTAGATATTTTTGCAGCTGGTTTGCTGTTTTGCTCAGAGATTCTTGCAAATTGATTTCCAGGAGAGGATCTCTTTTGGTTTTCTTTAGTTTGTTTTGGGGTTTTCTTCGCCTTTTAATTAGTTAGTAGTTGGTTAGTTTGTAAGACGAGCTTGTTCTGTTTGGTTTCTCCCTTTCGGGGGTTAAATAAACAAAATTTTATAGTTAAAAAAAAAACTTTTTGTTGCAAACCCACGTCAAAGTTGGGGCACTTTTGTAGATAAAAAAGTTAGAACATTGTTCTTTTTATGTACAAATGCAACGTGAAAGTACATTGAAAATACAAATATCACCTTGGGGTACATGGAATCTAGTTTTCAATGCTGTAGATTCCGAATTGAAAAACGAAGCATATTTAGAAGCAACTACTTGGTTCGAACTGCCAGGAGGATGACTGAACTGGTCTGATACCACTTTATTAAATGAAGCAGCTCCACTACCCTTATCATGTGGTAGATATGCTTCTCCACGACTCAATTGAATATTTCCAGAGATGTTTGGTTGCAATATCGACCCAGTAATTTGCATTTGAGAGTCAACTTGGCCACTGCAATTTTGATTTAAGAGATAAATATTTTAACTTAATGGGATAGTGGAGCATAATCGATAGCTGAAGAAAGCTTTTTATGATTCATTATAGAGATGAATTAATGTACAAAAGAAAAAGACCGCGTATAGGAGGCTGCAAAGCATAAAACAAACTACCAAAAAAAGAGGATTTAGTAAATAACACTTTGAAGAGAACATTGACGTGTGCGGTATACTCTACTGCGACCATCAACCTAAAGGATGGAAGGCTTTCATTAACCTTCCTCTGGGAAGAGGGATTGTCTTATATCAAATCCTTTATTCTCATATAAAATAAAGAAAATTGAAGTGTGCAATACTATAAATCCCCTCCCAATAGTAGAACATCAAATCTTGAAATATTATCTTAAATGACTTGTTTCAGAATTTGGTTACTCTTTCTACTTCTACGTGATCCTCCACTTCTAAATTCTTTTGTAATTATAGCCTAACTCAAATTTATACTAGTTGGATTCCCTTTTTTTCTTTTTTTTGATACCTCATCTCTTCCTCCATTTGTATACGTTTTTTTGAAACGGAGACAAACTTCTTTATTAATAATAAGAACTCAATGCAAGAGAATTATACAAAGAGCTAAATAAAAAAGTCTAAACAAGCGAAAGAATAATAGGGATCAGAAGGTGCACCCGGACATCTCAACTAGGTTGACACCCCCTTAGCACCAAAATATCATATCCCACCTCCATTTGTATACGTTGATTATTTTTCTTTTTTGTATTATATTTTCCAAAAAAAATTCATTATTTGTAATGGGTTTTTCTATTTAGGAAAACGCTTCTCTCTTTGTGAAATATACAAAAAGTTATATTCTTTGGCATGGTCCTTAAAAAACACTAACTTTTTTAAACCTACAAAGCCCTATAACTCTAACGGACGGCTGCTGCCATGAAAGGTTGCTGCCGCCAATCGTTCTACTCCAACCGATAGCTGCCGCCAATCGTTCTACTCCAACCGATAGCTGCCGCCAACCACCACTCACTGGACGCCGCTGGCAGCCATGTTGTCTTGCATTTTTTTGGCTGTAAGTTGGTGTTCTTTTTGTCTTCGCCATTGTTCGTTGTGGTCCTCACTGGTCGCCCCCTTTTGAGCCGTCCACCACCGATTCCGCCACTGGTGACAGTTTGGTTGGTCTTTTCAGATCTGTTATCTTTGTTTTTTTACCTTTGTTGCTTCTGCCATGTCGGATACTAAGTTACCTATGGCTAAAGTCGCCAATTGTATCCATTCCAATAGCCCCACTATCCAAATCACCATGATCTGGCTTAATGGAGACAATTTTCTTCGTTGGTCACTAAGTGTTAGATATATTCGTGGACAAGGGATAATTGGCTACATTGTCGAAGAGAAAACTACCCCAAAACCAGATAACCTTTGTTTGCTACATGGGATGCTGAAATGACTTGGCTTGTAAACTCCATGATTGAAAAAATCAGCTGTAATTACATGTGTTATTCTATGGCCAAGGAATTGTGGGACAGTGTGACACAAATGTACTTTTAGGCAATCAATCATAGGTATTTGAGTTGAATCTCAAATTAGGAGATATACGCCAAGGAGAAAACTTGGTGACACAATACTTTCACTCTAAAAAGGATTTGGCAAGACTTGGATCTCTTTGATTCATACAAGTGGAACTGTAGAAGTCTACAGATGATCAAAAACATTACAGAACACTCTTCCACCTATTAATGACGTTTTTTCTAAAGTTCACAAGGAAGAAAGTTGCAGGAATGTTATGATTGGAAAAAAGCCTATTGATTCAGTAGAAAGTTCTGTGTTCGTGACCGAGCAAACAACCATAAAAGCCTTTGATCACTCTAGTAAGATACATGGAAAGCCTTGAGTCTGGTGTGACCATTGCAATAAACCCTGACACACGTGAAAATGTTGGAAGCTTCATGAAAAATCTGCGAATTAGAAAAGTACCAAGGGGAGAAAAATTCACACCTACACACCTCAAATGCAAATGTTGGTGATTCCAACCTATTTAGTAAGGAGCAGATTGATCAAATCTTGAAACTGCTAAAGACTACTTCCTCATCTGATAATCCTAGCATTTCCTTGGCACAATCAGGTAATTTTCCTCAAGCCCTCTCTTGCATAAACTCATTTCCATGGATTATAGATTATGGACCCTCTGATCATATGACCCTTTCCTCTTCCTTATCTGCATCCTACTCTCCTATATATTGCAATGTCGATGGTAGTTTCACCCCTATTGTTGGCAAAGAAACTATTCCTCTGACTACAAAACTTGCATTGCATTTTGTTCTTCATGTTTCAAAATTAGCTTGCAATTTGTTATTTGTTGGTAAAATCTCTAAGGATGCTAACTGTCGTTTTTCTTCTGTGACACTCATTGTACCTTTTAGGATAAAGACTCGGGGGAGACAATTGGATGATTGGTGGTCTCTATTACTTTGATGAAGTTTCATCTAGTTATAAACAAGTTAAGGGGTAGAGTAGTGTATGTTCTCCTTATGTTAAAGAAACTACAATGTTTTGGCATCGTAGATTAGGGCATCCAAATTTCTTTTACTTAAGATATTTGTTTATTTATTTAAAGGTCTTAATTGTTCATTTTCTCAATGTGAAAGTTGCAATTTTGCCAAACATCATCGATCCACTTATTTGCCCAAACCTTACAAAGCTTCTTCACCTTTTTCCTTAATTAACACTGATGTTTGGGGTTCCTTTAAAGTTTTGACTCATAGTGGAAGGCGTTGGTTCATTACCTTTATAAATGATCATACTCATTTAACCTGGCTTTATTTGTTAACTAACAAGTAGGAGGTAAAAGAGTTTTTGTTAGATTATATGATACAATCGAGACTCGGTTCTAAACTAAAATCCGCATCCTTCACTCTGATAATGGTACTGAATATTTCAACAAAAAATTAACCAGTTTCTTCCACGAAAAGGGTATTTTTCATCAAGCCACATGTTGTGATACTCATCAGCAAAATGGAATTGTTGAGTGAAAGAATAGACATTTATAAAACTGTTCCGAAACTATGCAAAGGAAGCTTCCCAATGCGTGTTTACTCCTTCAGTGTGCCCCCTTTGCTTGGAAAACAGTGATCTCTTAATACACTTCTTCATTTTCTGTCCCTTCTCACCTAATTGTTGGTTTAGCATATTTTCTATGCTCAAATCAGTTTGGGTCTTTGATGGTTCGTTTATCGCCAATGTGCTCCAATTATTGAGGGGGCCTTATTTATCAAAAAAAAATCTTTTCTAATTTGGGTTAATTTGATAAAAGCGCTTCTAGCTGAGATTTGATTTGAACGTAACCAACACAACGCATCTTCCATGATTAAAAAGGGATTGGATTGACATCGTAGAGATTTCTAAAAGAAATGCAGCGGTTTGGTGTTCTTCAAATGCAGAATTCAAAGATTTATCTATACAGGACATCTTTCTCAATTGGACCGCCTTCATCTGATGAGTTTCAATGTAGTTTCCCCCGATTTCCAGTTCAAAATTAGTGCTTCTGTAGTTTGGATGGGCTTAATATGTATTTCTGCAGTTATGTTTTTACTTTTCAGCCTTGATTTTGTCTACCGTAGGTAGCTTCTATTGTTATTTAGGTTGTTACTTTGGTCTTTTCATGATCTTAGTATTGTTCTTGTTCTTTGTATTTTGGATATGATGAGGGTGATATGGGGGTGTCAACCTAGTTGAGTTGTCTGGGTGCTCCTTCTGATCCTATCTCTCTCCCCCATTTCTTGGCTTCCCTATTATTCTCATTGTATAGCTCTCTTGTACTTTGAGTTTATTAATAATAAAGAAGCTTGTCTCCTTTTCAAAAAAAAAGTGTTGGTGATATATAATTAAATTTGCCTTCAACCACAAGCTTAAGCTTTTGGATGAATTGGTGGTTTAATATGGTATCAGAGCAGGTGGTCCAGGAAGGTCCTGTGTTCAAGCCCCTGCATTGTCGTTTCCTCCCCAATTAAAATCAATTTCCACCTGTTGAGCCTTTCAAATATTTCAAGCCCACAAGTGAGGTAAAATTGATTGATTTCCACTTGTTGGGCCTTTCAAATATTTCAAGCCCACAAGTGAGGGGGAGTGTTGGTGATATATAATTAAATTTGTCTTCAACCACAAGCTTAAGCTTTTGGATAAATTGGTGGTTTAATAAAAAGAATAGACATTTATTCTTGAACTTGCTGTTTTCCATGAATTTCCCAAAAATATTTGTGGAGTGGCGCAGTTCTCAGAGCTACATACCTGATCAATCGAATGCCAACTAAGGTTTTGAATTTTATCTTTGAATCACTTTTTTAAAAAATTATGTTGTTCGGTTGTTCTCTGACTTAGGCAGCTTGGAGACTTGATGGGATTTATTTGAAGTTTTCAAGGCTCCTGAACAAAAGAATATTTTTTTCATCATGTCATCTTTTCTTGGTGTTTCCACTCAATCCATCCATTTTGAAGCTTTTGTGTGCAAGTGCTCGGTTGTTTAGGGTTTCTCCTTGAAATATTTTTAAAGTTTGAAGTTTTGCTTTGTTTTTCAAATTTTCTTTGTTTTGTTTGAGGTCTTGAAGGCTTTGATCAACACGTTTGTACTTTTGTTGTGATTGTTCTTTAAGTCTTTTTCTGTCCTTTTTCTTTTTTTGAACGGAGACAAACTTCTTTATTAATAATAATAAGAGCTCAAGGGACAAGAGAATTATACAATGAGCTTAATAAAGCAGTCCAAACAAGTGAAAAAAGAAGAATAATAATAGGGAACAGAAGGTGCACCCAGACATTCCTTTTTCTCTCAGTATAATTCTCTTGAACTTTGAGCTTTAGTCTCACTTATTAACATTAATAAAGAGGCTCGTTTCCGTTTAAAAAAAACAATCAAATTATTTGGTTGCACAGCTGATGTTCATCATGCCAACCCTACTCGCACTAAACTTGACCCTCGAGCTATTAAATGCATTTTTGTAGGTTGTCTCTCCCATAAGAAAGCTTACAAATGTTTTGACCTTTTGATCAAAAAGTATCTTGAGAGGATGGATGTGTCTTTTTTGGAACAACCTTTTTTTAGCCAAAATTCTCTTTAGGGGAAGTCATCTAAACTTGAAGATAATTTTTGGGACACTTCACCTATCCCAGACATCATTGATTCTGAAATAATGAGTTCTAATTCTTTGATCCCAAGTGCAGAGAGTTATTTAGGGGGAGAAACATTACAGACTAACTTGACAAGTCAAAAACCTAAACTACAAGTTCACATTAGAAGAAACTTGACTCAAAGGAAGACAGTTGATCTATCATAAAATCAATCTAATACCCTGATAAATGATTGTTAGTAGAATTGAGATTCACTCAAACAATGCCCATGTGCATTTACTATGTTAACAAGGCAACAATTTCCATTGTCCACAATCCAATCCTTCATGACATGGCAAAACATATTGAAGCCGATAAACACTTTATAAAGAAAAAGATCGGTGTGGGAGTAATATGCATACCCTACCTTCCAACAACAGAACAGGTTGCATGTGTTAACTAAAGGCCTTCCAAAGTGGCAATTCAACAAATTGATTGACAAGTTGGCAATGACTGATATCTTCAAACCAGCTTGAGGGGTAGTGTCGATTATTTCGTTTTTTGTATTGGTTGTATTATATTTGCCAAAAAAAAAAATTTCCTTATTTGTAATTTTTAGGTAACAGCAAATTTACTTTCTCCATCTCCTTCATTGGCCTGATATCTTCCAATAAAATTTGCGCCATCCCAGCCTTGAAGTAAAAAGATAAACACATCAAGTCTAATAAATTTAGGCCATATGCCATCCTTTCCCAACAAAAAAATGGTTCTTTTGGTAGTAAAAAATCTTGCAGTTATGTCCAAAGCTTCTAATTAAAGGTAATCTCATAGATGACTCCTTGAAGATTTCCAACCACAGATCGCATTCCATCTACTTCAGTCATTCGCATCCATGCCGAGCAGCTTCATCAAGTATCAGTGTATCCATGCTCCTAGCTCGGGATACATATGCTAGAATGAATTTGCATTTTCCTCTTCCTCTTACTTGGAGGAGCTGCTCAGCAGTTTTGAAAAGCAAAGGTACACTTGATTGTTGAAAGCAGATATCAGCACCAAGGATTAGATCAAATCCACCAGAATGTTTGTCCATAACTTGGGTTATCTGATCAGAATTTCCCCATTCAAGCTTCTCAGCAGCAGAATTTCCAAGGGATTCGGGAGATTCATGAAGCTGTATATTTTTCATCAGGATCTTTAGAACTTCCTCATTATGGTCTGTCAACACCACTTTGTGGCAATATTCCAGTTATACCAACACCAGATCCTAATTCAATGATAGAACATCCTTGAAGCAGGTGAGCATGTTGGGAGAGATAATTATTCATCAGCAAGGCACCAGGCCACACTAATTGCCCCGTTAAATCAAAATCAGTGGAAGTAGACTGAAGGCAGAAGAGTTCAATCTCATGGGACCCGAATGTAAAGGTAGTGAGCTGATAGTCGTTGTTCATAAAGAACGAGGGATCTAAGCAAACTATGTCTTCTTCTTCCTCTTCTCTCTCCATCTATCGCTGTCTTTGCAAAGGATTTGACGGTAGGAAGGTCTATGACTCTGCAGCTCACGAGTTTGGTTCAGCTCCACAGCACAAAAATGTCCGCCTCTGTTCAATGTGAGAAGAAAATCCCATTTTTTTCCATATTTGTAATGGGTTCTTCTATTTAAGAAAAACCTTTCTCTATTAGTGAAATATACAGAAAATTACATTCTTTGGCAAAATATATATATATATATATATATTGTCCTACTCATGTTTCTAACCAGATGCTCCATTAGCAAAAAAAAAGCCGAAGAATCTGCCCACTGTTACAGAGGAAGCTCGCTTCCTCCATCACGTCTAGGCAATCTTAGTTTGGAGCTAAACATACGCTGAAGATTTCAAAAAATCAGAGCCAAATTTTCATAGTACTATAAAATCTCCACAACACATTATCCAGGCTAAATCTCCCAATGCGGCAATGCCTTCTTGTACATGCACCACAGGGTCTCAAAACTATAGAGGAAGATCTTTGGAAAGAAATGAAGAAAAGCTAAACTTCTTTGAAATCTGAACCTTCTAAAGAGAACGAAATAAAGAGGAATTAGAAGTGGCGGATGGATCAACAAACAAGAAAGAAGAGATTTACTAGAAAGAGAGCTAGAAGGCTAGAGAGAACATGTTAGGAAATACTATAGATAGGGAAGGCAAACTCTATGTAACAACATAATAAAAATGGATAAATCTTGAGATTCATGTCACATAGAGGTTCAAACTTCTACTGAACTAGAGAGAGCATTGTTCTTCTTAACATGCTCTCAAAAAATGAAACAGGGCTTCAATTATTTTTATCCTTTTTTTAAAAAAACAGTCACAGTCAAATCAACACGGACCAATATAAAAACCTCATCAAATCTCAATTATTTTTATCCGTTATTCTTATGAATCTCAAGATTGGATTAAAAAAGGAAAAGTAAGGCCACGTTGTAAAAATATATCCAAAACATCAAGAAAAAACAGATGTACAAATTCAATACCAAGCTTCCACAACCTTTCAAACATCAGAGTACTTGAAATTCATAAATAATTAGACAAGGAACCTGAAAATATTCTTCGCCCGTACTTCCAGAACTTCACATTTTAAATCAATCTTGTCATCAAGGCATGCTTCACTGGATCTAAGGGGCAGATTCCCTTTCAGAATCAACTTCCCTCTTCGGCTTACACGACTTTCCAAAGAATTGATGCAAAGCCTATTTGATCTTACATGGAGCGTGCCACCGAAGTTGGTGAGTGGTTTAGGGAGCACAGGAGAAGATATTGAAGCCCTGTGGAAAGATGCTGATCCATCGAGTATTGGTTCCTCAATGGTCCCTCTAACCTATTGTTTTAAAGTAAATGTAATTGAAATACAGTCAGTAAGAAATTAGATGATATAAACCCATGATGTAGTTTGGAGTGTGCTCACCTGAAGTAAGATGTCAGCATTTCCATGAAGCCAGTTGACATGAGGAGACAAAGCTGTTAGTAGCAACATACCTCCATCTTTAATATCTGCATCAATCCTAACTTCTCCTACATCCAAAAGACTCCAGTTTAATCCTTTAAGCCCTTCAGCCAATTGAGTATTCCAACCTTCTTCATTTCTATCTCTAGAGCTTTTTCTGTCATTGAACTTCTCCCGAACCTTTTCCTTCCCCCAAGCATGAACCAAAGTTCCCCTACTTGTATCTGTTTCCACTTCTTCCACCTCTCCCATATTATTTTGGACAAACATCACAGGAATGCTTCCTTGAACATGTACATGGCCATTTTGGATAATTGGTTCAAATTTTGCATTGAACAAAAAACGACTGCCTGAGGTAAGAGAAGCAACAACTTCAGCACGACCAAGATCAACACCACCAATGGCACCGTCAAGGAGCCTTACTTGCACATCACATTCTGGTTTTGCAAGATTGCCTCTGAGATCTCCCTCCATGTGCAGTATACCTCTAATAGGAGCTACAAGTTGCCTCAATGAGTGAACAAGATCTTTTGCTGAAGATTCAATTACCTGAACTGCAGCAGGAACTAGACTGACAGGAAAGTTTAGAACAGCAAAGTGAAGATTAGTTATTGGGCCAAACAAAGTTCCATCTGCATGAACTGTGGCATTATCCTTCTGGATAAAAATTTTTTCCAGCCGCAGACCATCATTGTTGCTGTATGCACCAACAGCCAAAACGCGCTGCGTTTTGTAGACTCCCCACTCCCAGTCCTCTCCATGGAAGTCAAACTCTGCCTGAGAAAATCACCAAGGAATGATGATCATTCTTAGATGTCAATGGATCCAAGTTCAACACAATTAATTGTTTGCAGCAATGATATGCATTTCTATTATTGATCTAAAAAAAGGGCATGCAGTTTCCATAATTAAACTCAATAAAATATTGAACTTCTGACATCATTTGTTTCGGTAAGTGTGCAGCTGCTTATTTAGTCAACTAGGGCGTGGATCAGACAGTAACATACTTTCAATTTTTTTTTATATCCGTGAGTGTTAGGGCCAACTTACGCGCACCTCGACCAATCTTACGGGACAACTCGTCTTACCATACAATATTTGGGTATTAAGGAAACTTGTAGGAATTAACCACCATGGATTGAACTCATGACCTCTTAGTCAGACAGTAACATACTTTCAGTTCATCAACTTAACTTTCAACCAAAACATTTAAACCCACATTATTCAATGTAAATGCACCATTGCTAATAATTGGACACGGAAAGAAAGGGAAATAAACTTTGTATGGCCTAAAATTATAATTCAAGATCTACCATTGTATCCCCATTGCCTCCACCACTTGCATCAAGAGAGCCACGCCAGCAGCCTCTGAGTTCAGATAAGCCTGGAAGAGATAAATCTTCAAGAACAATTTCATCTGATAGAATAAATTGTCTCCGTATCACCTGGAAAAGTAAGATAAAGACAAAACATGGAGTTCTGAATGCATGTCCTCAGTGCAGCTGAAGACAAGATCATTGATCAAGAAAAGAAAACAAGACATTTCCGGGAAGGTATACAGACTACAGGCTGTTCAATGCAAGTCACAGTTAAAATATAGCTGCTTTCTACCATTCTATCAAAAAGTACCTCAATCAGATCTTGAACACTTTCAGTGTATAATCCAACAGCTTGCAAATTTTGTATAAAAAAATCCTGCATTTGATAGCAAAATTAAAAGCTTATCAAGTGAGGATAACGCACTTCCCATACAAAATACCCACAAATTAAAAACTCCCTCATTTTCCACTTTCTTGAAAGGTAAACTTTTACTCTTATCAACTTTACTTTTTATTGGTATATTTGCATGATACTCATGAAAGCAGGCCTTTTCACTGTTTGCTTCAATTTTACCGTTTTTCCCTAGCTATAGAACAAACAGTTCACTAATAACCAAACAAAAATAAAAGAGTTCCACTGCAGGGGATGAGATCAAACGCAAAAAGATGTGTCCATAGACCTGGTTTTCTTCACTGCTCTACTGCTTGTGAGGTTCTTAAACCGTTTTGGGGGATTCCTCAAGATGGGACATCAAAAAATAAAATAAACATGTAAATAAAAAGGCCAAGAACGAAACAGACCAACGCCAAGGGGTCTAAACCAAACGATTAGGCTAAGTTGATAATTACAAAAAGTCATATTAACAAATGTCTACAAATAGAAATGTTATCTAGTTGTGTACCAAAGATCCTCGGACCCCTCCACCCCACAGAAAGTTAAAATTTTGCTATTCCAGCCCCACCAAATAGCAATAAGAAAACAAAGCAAAACAAAACCGCCAAATCCTCTGGTTGTGGGCAAGCAAAAATCTCCGGGCTAATGCAGTTATGGCTTCTTTTGGGAAAATTTGGTTTGAATGGAGTTAAGTCCCTTTCAAAGCACCTTTCTCCCTCTTCACCTTTGGAAAAATATTACTTTTAAAGCACTTTGGAAAACCAGCAGTCCAAGGAGAATAAATGTCTTGGTTTGGATTATGGCAATGGGTTCTCTAAACTGTTCCGAGACTATGCAAAGGAAGCTTCCTAATACGTGTTTGCTGCCTTCAGTGTGCCCCCTTGCTTGGAAAACAGTGAGCTATTAATTCACTTATTCATTTTCTGTCCCTTCTCATCTAATTGTTGGTTTAGCATATTTTCTATGCTCAAATCAGTTTGGGTCTTTTATGGTTCGTTTAGCGCCAATGTGTGCCAATTACTGAGGGGGCGTTATTTATCAAAAAAAAACCTTTTCTAATTTGGGTTAATTTGATAAAAGCGCTTCTAGCTGAGATTTGGTTTGAACGTAACCAACGCATCTTCCATGATAAAAAAAGGGATTGGGTTGACATCGTAGAGATTTCTAAAAGAAACGCAGCAGCTTGGTGTTCTTCAAATGCAGAATTTAAAGATTACTCCATTCAAGACATCTGTCTTAATTGGACCGCCTTCATCTGATGAGATTCAATGTAGTTTCCCCCAATTGCCAGTTCAGAATTAGTGCTTCTGTAGTTTGGATGGATTTTATATGTATTTATGTCGTTATGTTTTTACTTTTCAGCCTTGTTTTTGTCTACCGTAGGTAGCTTCTGTTGTTATTTTGATTGTTACTTTGGTCTTTTCATGACCTTAGTATTGTTCTTGTACTTTGGTCTTTTCTTTGTATTTTAGATATGATGAGGGTGCTATAGGGGTCAACCTAGTTGAGATGTCTGGGTGCACCTACTGATCCTATCTCTCTCTCTCCCCCATTTCTTAGCTTCCCTATTATTCTCATTGTATAGCCCTCTTGTACATTGAGTTTATTAATAATAAAGAAGCTTGTCTCCTTTTCAAAAAATAAAATAAAGTCTTCCACAGTTGTTATGGTCATTTCCATTAAAATGCTAGACGTAGATTTGAGGGGAAAAATGGCATTACTTTACCCCTTGCAAGTTCACACCACTAAAAAAGTAATATTCATATTAAAATAAAATTTACAAAAAAAAAATTGAAAAAAAATGAAAGTTAAAAACTAAAATAAATAAAAGGACATGCTTCAAGGAAGTGCTTCAAGGAAGTGCTATGGTTGACGTTTTAAGCAGATATAAGTTTCTTGACCACATTTTAGAAGATAATAAGAAGAAAAGTCAATCTAAGAATAAATACGTATACCCAAGAGCGATCAATTTTCATGCAGTAAAGAGGAGATAACCTTGGATCTTGAGTGAACTGAAGGATCTGTACTTCGCGATAGAAGGCGGGCCAGTGGAAGCATCTCAGCAACCTCAGCCCTAGGAACTTCCAGTCTCATCCTCCATCTTCCCATGGAGGATATGACACTGCTCAGATGGGAAGCCATTGCCTTTTTCAAAAATCCAGTACTTTCCTTATCGGTAACATTTCGATCACGGCTTCCAGGAAGCACGTATTCACCTTGAAGCTCATAACGGCTGTTGCTTTGCTCTAGAATAGTTTTCTCGATGGTGATCTGAACATTGTTAAATATTTAATAGCTGGTACAATTTACAAAGTAGGGAAGCACAAATGCTTGAATAAAATAACGAAAAATTATTTTAGATCACAAAACTGCTGAAAGTATTTAAAAAAATCTGACAGATAAATACAAACAGTAGTCTATTGCGCATATAAACTGTGATATCTTGCTATATTTGTAAATATTTTGGTTCATTTTGCTATATTTAAAAACAGCCGTAAAATAATTGAGAGATTGAAACATATAAAGAAAGGGCCCAAAAAAGTTATTTTTGCTTATGGACATATGATCATTGAGCAATTAGCCGTTTGGTTCAAATTTTATATAGAACTAGGATGCTTGATAACCAAATAACTAGGCATAAAAAGTCTACGAACAAGTGAAATGTCTTTGCTTTTTCTTGTTATACATGTTTGTGTGACAACTTCAAAATTCTTATAGCTAAAGCTTATCAATCATACTAAATCAATTTACCTCTTTAGAATTAACCAATCAATTTTAATTGTCTTTATTAATTACTTATTCATATTATATTAATATAAATTTTTTGTAAGAATATTAATATAATATTTTCAATTTAAAAGAATTCAAAATTAATTATAGTAATCTGAATACGATTTTATCCAATAAATTGAAAGCGGTTCAGTAATTAATTGAATCAGTTTAAATTTTGTATTAATCAAAATTAAATTTGCCGACTCTGGTATAATTTTTATCCAACAAACTTTAATCTGATCAGCACAAATAATTAATTACAACATATCTTCCTCAAATAATATCAATCGTTAGAACAAACTTATTAAGCTCCATTCCCACCATCAACAACTTCGAGTTAAAATGGGAGGTTCTTCAACCTTCCCGATGGTGATATGATAATAATATTAATAAACCCACCCCACTTACTTCACCCACATTCTCCTCTTTCCATTGTATGGATCTTGGCCAATAGAATTGGGCTCAAAGATAATAAAGGTATGGTGAGATAATCTTTAGTAAGACAGAACGTCAATGTTGTCAACATCTTTAATGTGTCCCCCCAACTTGGTGGGGGTAAAATCAAACCCACAGTGAATAAGGATAATTTTTTAACTCCATGGCAAAGAAAAAAATATCAGCTTTATTTGATATATTTTATCGTTCACATATGATAGAGAAATGAACTCAAAAAATTGGAGGTAACAGGAGCAGATTATGCATGTTCCTTATAAATAACAAAAGTTAATGGAATAACAAAGGCAAGTAAATATATGTGTAGGACTAACCACGTCTCCGCTCCACCTAGCAGCTATATCTAAAGCTTCTCCCAACACGCCGCTAAATTTTGGGTCAAGTACTGATAAAACCCCATGACCTCTTCTTTTCTGAAGATTAAGTTCAATTTCTGCCTGAAAGTAAACGGGTTGTTGTTAAGTACAAGCTTCAAATATACATTGCAACTGATTGTAAACAAATAATTTAAATAGAAATGAACATTCAGTTCAAAAAAAAAAAGATTTCAACTATATAAACTAGGAGAAGAAAAATTAAGGGAAGAAGAGGAGAAAGAAGAAATCACATCAAAAAGAGAGGGAAAACAAACAATTTCCATTTAGGACTAGTTTCAAAACTTCAATAAAATAAGATCACCAAAAACACGTTGAATTAGCTAAAATAAATCATGAACTTAATAAATTATTTGTCATCTTTACAAAAGAAGTACAGTATCAACAGAAAATTTATATGTGAAACTGAATGTGATGTTTGATCGATCCATTTAAAACATCACCAACCTACACAAAAGAAAGAAGAAAGATATTGTCACAAGCCTCCTGCTGCCGTTATCTTTCCCCTTGATCTACCATTGCTTAAATTATAGATATGAAAATGCACCCTTGAAACAATTGTATCAAAAGCAAGATTGTCCTTACCCTTTGTATTGCTCCCCTAAGTGAAGCCAGCTCCAAGTCATCTAGCGGCAAATGACGTAACTATTACCAACAGACATAATGAAATGGAGATCATAATCAGCCTATCATGTTCCTAGAGTATCAGCTCAACTGTGTGCAGTGTGATAACTGGTAAGCTTGTCACACAAAGTACAAAAGATCCCTTCTTTGAAATATCAAAACAATATGCATACCTCCAAATGTGCAGATCTAGATGGTTGGTAACGTGCATTGGCTCTTAATTGCCCCCGTTGAAGATTAAAAGAGAACAACTTCGACTTTCTAGAATTATCTGAGCTAGGCTTCAACGACCCCACAATTTCTACTGAAAGACTTTCATCTGGCCTACCTGTTGTATCCAACTGCAAAAACAGAGAGAAGTTAGGGCACAAAGGAAAGAACCATTGATAAATAGATTTTATAAGAACAAGATTGGATGCTAATTCTTGGTATGCATATAATAACTTCATAAATATCTGCACATTTTAGAGATAAAAAAACAATCTTACTCTAACAAACATGTTAAGGCAAACAAGAAGCAGAACAGACAGTTATGATATCTCTCAAACTGCATCCCTAGTAACAAACTAATTTGTTTATTCTCTCTTTTTTATCAATAACCTAGTTGATATGTCCGAGTGCACCTTTTGATCCTTTCTCTCTCCCTCTCCTTTTTTTAGGCTTCTCTATTATCCTCATTGTATAATTATCTTGTACTTTGAGTTTTTATATTAATAAAGAAGCTTGTCTCCTTAAAAAAAAGATTATTTAAGAAGGTGTTCAGTATGTGGACATGTTGCCTTGGAGACCAAACACTGTTGGAAGGATTTCAAAAGAGGTGCTCAAGCATGAGTTTTAGTCCATCTTAGTCTGTAGTGTGTAGGGGACAGACAAAAGTGTTGTGCATGAATTTCTGTTAAATTTACCCTTGGCAAGAACTGTTGGACATCTTTGATGCAGGAATTTTAGGTCTATTGTGTCTTTGATAGAGATGCAAAAGACAGCATTTGTCAGTTGTCATAGATTAAGAGGGCCAGCAAGACTTGGGATAAAAGCATTGAACGCATTTTGCTGGGGATTATAGTTGGAGAGGAACTATCGATAAATTAATGGAATGAACAACAATGGAAAGAAGTTTTTTATTTGACTAAATTCTATTGTTCCTTATGATACATAAATAACTCATTCTCCAACAGCGCATCTTTTTTGTTTGACTTTTCACCAAATAAACTTAAGTTCAGTTGCCTTCAATTAAAAATTCAAAAAAGAAAAAATAACGAGCCAATTGAAGCTAAACCATAAACCAAAGACACACCATCTGAAAACTTGAGGAAATACCTTACGCAGTGAAATGTGTACAAAGTAAAACAAATAAATTCACATGTCAGTTTCAAAGTTAAGACTAATTTTTTTCAGAAGAGTGATTCAGATAGAACCTTGATTGACTCACGAGTCATGCTCAATAGCCCAGCAAGCTTAGGGGCCAGAACCAATTGATTCAGCTTAAGACCAGAAATTGAAACCTCGCCAGCAAGACCATTTTTATTCTCTTCATCAATTGGCTGCACCTGCTGCTTACTTTTCTCATTACTAAAATCTTTACTAGAAGGTCTCAAAACTTTCCCCACAAACTTAACCCTTCCAGTTGCTTTTAGATGCATAGGCCTTGGAGATTCAAAAATATAAGACACTAAGCTCAAGAACTCAAAACCACGCATATGTAAGTCCAACTCCACTCCATCAATAGTAAATGATGGAGTCCTCTTTGCATCAAACACTTCTTCATCAAGCATAATCTTGTCAGAATACGATGTTTGCACTTTTGAGAAGAGTTCAAAAGCAACAGAGGAGGAATTAACAATAATATAATCATGGGAAATATTGATATCTCCTCGAGCATCCCTGAATGATCCTTCAGCAAGTGGTGCAGTCCAATTAATGTTAAACCTCCTGCCGAAAGAAAGAGAGGGAAAGATGTAACCAGCCCGAAGAATAATGAAAATCCAGGAGATTCTAGAAAACATGATCATGCATAATGCCTGACAGATCCACAGAGGAAGACAGAGACAGCTTTCAATTGACAATTGAAAAGAAAAGCAAAAGTATTACGGTCTCAAGAGGGATCCGGAAACTTTGGTTTCCCCATTTAGAAGTCCCAATTTAAGTGGCATAAAATCTGAATAGCCGGGCACATATCGATGCATGATTTTATCCAAGGATATATTTCCTGAAAAATTTAGATCCATTGCTGTATCATCCAGCTCACCCTGAAAAGAAATAAATTTGACGTCAGAATAGGACATAAATTAACTTCCAGCAAAAAAGAAAAAAAAATAACAAATACTTTAAGACCTAAAGATATGGATATGCAAAAAATAATTCCTCAAGTCTATGTTCATGACAGTCATTCAAAAGTACCCAATGGTGGTTATTTACTCTTCAGTGAACCTACCACTGAACTTAAAAACTTCCAATGAAAGTATAATAAATGAATACATCTCTTTAGGGCATAAAGGTCCCGTTTGAGAATTATTATATACTAGGAGTTATTCAAGAATCTTCATGCAACAAAGCGATAATCTGCAATCAGAGGGCACAGCATCCTTAATGAGGATGTTGCAATCAAGGCTGGTTACTTTGGGCACAATGTAGACACTATGACTTGCCTTCTCCTTCTGAGGCAATCCATTGTACAATTCATTTTGGGACCCTACTGCTGATAAGCTCAAGGCTACGTTGGCCAAATGAAGAAATACACCCATCTCCAAAGGTGGAAGAATTACTTTGACACAATTTATCCTTAGGAGTATCTCACTATTTTTTTTCTCCCCTTTCAAAATTCCTGTCAAAGTGGCCAAAACCTTGAGGAAAACGTAAAGGGACTTTATAGGAGAATGCATTGGCTCCTTAAAAAGATGCCACCTTGTGAGCTGGAAATGGGTTACTCTTCCTCAATCCTTTTAACAGACTTGGAATAGAATCTTAAAAGCCAGAAACAACGCTGTACTTGTCAAGTGACTAATGGAGATTTATTTATGAGGGAATATTCCCTGAAAAGGGGGACGGTTTAAAGATGGGATTCAAGTTAAGGCTTGACCAAGATCCAAAAAGGCAGTAACCTTACTGCCCTTGTCTCCAGAAACTTCGTACTTCATTTCAAAGTTTATAACTGCAAAATGGGAAAAGTTCAAGTTTTGGATGGATGAGTGGTTAAGCATTCACCCGTCTCTAGGAAAGAACAAAATTAGCTTAAAAAGGGAAAAAACGCACACACGCCAACAACAACTGTTTATAGCATGTGGTTCACCTCTGGGCATATCCATGCATTCCCAGCGCCTCGAATTTCACCACCATCCACAAGGTTGGCTCTAATTCCATATAAGTCAGCAACCTACTCAAATACAATTTTTAATGATCATTAACCAAGTAAGCAAAAATACAATAGAATTTGTTAATGCTTTGACCCAGAAAAACTCTAAATTAGCTAATTGCTATCTCAAAAACATACACAGTTGTCGATTCTGAAAGTGAAATTTGCTGAGACATAGGAAAATGGAATACGGTCAACTGCTGCTATTGCACCACATTCTTTACTTTTCACAATTGCTTCTGAAGCACAGGATGCAGGAAGATCCGAGAATAAATTATTCATCTTCCTGGAAACCATTCCACTTCCTACAAAGATGGGTGAATCCAGTGGACCTTGACAGTTGAACACAGCAGTTACCGAACCAGCTAACTGTGATCAATATTATGAGAATAATCAACAAGCCTGAAATGTTTCTTTAAAAAAAAAAATTCTGAATTTTATTTCATTCAAATCATGTGTGTGTGAGCCTTTAAACTTTAAGGAAGAAAATAGCAAATTAACCAAAGAGGGTTGTTTGTGATAAGAAAGACTTCCCTCATAACCCATTTGATTTTCCAGGAGAAAATTGTTTATACTTACTGGGAAAAAGAAAGGTCTCATCTTGAAAGTTTTCATCAGGGCATTTACTTCAACACCGGGAACCTGAGAGTATAGCAAAGACAAGGTTACAGGTTAAAACCGTTTAACAAAATGATAAATAACCACCAAGGAGAAACTGCTGCGTCTCCTCATTATTTGTGGCGGTTAGAGTGTCGATATAAAACCAAGTTTACCTTCACCTTATAAGCTTAAACTTTTGAGTTAATTAGTCATATAACACGGTATTAGAGAATGAGATCCAAGAGAACTTGTGTTCAACCCCTACAATGTCTTGTTTCCTCCCCAACTATATCGATTTCTACTTCTGGGTTTTCTACATATTTAAAGCCCACATGTGAGGGGAAGTGTAAAATTGTTGATATATTAAATTAGCTTAAACTTTTGCGTTACTAATACTAAATTTACCTTCCCCTCATAAGTTTAAACTTTTGACCTCATAAGTTTAAACTTTTGGGTCAATTGGTGATTTAACCGTTGCTAAATTTCTCATGTTGCCCATTAGTCTTAAGTAGACTTTTACCATTTAGGCAGCGTTTGGTGCGCAAGTTTGGAATCTTAAGCCTAAGAATGTTAAGTCGGGGGGTAAGGCTGAGAGGTTTAGGTAGTCTGGGAATGTGAAAACTGTGTTTGGAGTGCAAGTTTGAGGTTATCTGGATTTAAGAAAACTGTGTTTGGAGTACCTTAAACCTGAGAATGAAGTGCAGATTTTTAAATCCTTAGTTTGTGAAATATTTTCTTGTATATAATCGTTGATTAGATTTTAAATTAAAAAAATTTTCATTTTAATAATTTTAATATAGTTAAATTTAAAATAAAAGAAATTGTCAAAAATAGCAAATTCGACAAAATATTTACAAGTTATAGCAAAATTTCAAATTCTATCAATAACAAACATTTGATAGCTAGTGGTATCCTTCTATCAGTGGCATGGATAGCCAGTGGTAGAAGACTATCACTGGCTATTATTGATAGAATCCAAAAAATTTGCTATAGCTTGCAAATATTTTAATTTATTTTGCTATTTTTAAAAATGTCCCTTAAAATAAACTAAAAATTTTCTAAGAATATTTGTTTTTTTTTTTTTTACTAATATTATAATTTCATTTGACTTATTGTTTATTAATTTGATATTTTGATTTTACTAGGTTTTGAAATAAGATTCTATAGACTTTTGTCACTTTAATTAATTTTAAAAAATTCAGATTTTTTTAACCATAATTTACTAATTTCAAATTGAAATAAATTAGCATTTTAATATTAAATTCAGTTGTTGGTAAATTGTAAATGTTTTATCAAATTATATTTGAGGAATAAAAGTAATCATAAAGTTCCAATTTTAATTTTTATTTGGCAACTAAATTGTTTTCAACATTTTGATCTTCTAAGTTTTAAAAAATGATTATAAGTCTTCCAGTTAAATCGACCAACAAAAATAGTATTAACTTAAAACATAAACAATAGTATGCAATATATATTTACATTTTCCACTATTTTAACAATATATTTGATTTATAATTGAGATTGCAATAAATAGGTGGTCGATTTTCACATAGGAAAAATAGGAGAAAATAAACAAAATCACCTAAAATGAAAGATAGCCTCATCGGCACCAATTACCTCCCCTAAAGCAACGGTGGTTTTAAATTTGGACTCCAAGGAAAGTAGTGTGAACTCGGTTGGATTCGAAGAGCCACACTCTTAAGAAGGAGAGAGAATAAGAAATTTTGTTTTGAAAGGAACAAGAAAGAAGATGTTGAAGAGACACTTTTAGTGAAGAAAGAGAAAACTCCGGTTGTGTCTTCTTGTCCCCTCAACCAGCCAGCAGCCCTCCTTTTGATGATCCTCTTTCCTCTAATCCTATGAACAAAAAGTTAAAAGTTAAAAGAATTTCAACTGCTATTTTCCAAAAGAAACCAACGGCTGCTCCTCCTTTCAACCCTTCATCTTCAGCTCCCATCACCTCTTCTTCTCTTTTTTCCTCATCAAAAGGCTCTCGAGGAAATTTTAAAAGAAAGAATTTTGCTAAGATCTTCCCACATTACCTTCAGCCATTTTTGAAGTATTTTATCCGAAAGAAAAAATCAAATAACATTATGGCAAAATGTTCCTTAAAAGCCCAGATTTTAGATGATCAAGTACCCATTTTGCTTGAGGAAAATAATGCCCATTATCTTTCATCAGCTTATTCCAGCAGCTCCACGTTGTTTGTAGAGGCTAGTCCTGATTTATTGGAAGTCAGTTGCCCCCAAATTCAAGCCTCAGCCCGTTCTTCTAAGTCATTTTCTCACCATCCCCACTCTACCCAGTTTAAGTACTCTGAGTTCTCTTTGCCTAACTCCAAGGTAAAATTTCTGAAGGGCTCTCCAAGCAAAATCACTCTCAATCAATCCAACAAGAAGGGTGAGCCTTTTTTCGACTCCCCTTTCAGCGTTAGTAGTGAGGAATTGGAGCATTTGGATAGGTCAACCAAACTTGAAAGTCATAAACATTTTTAGCCTCTTGAAACCGATTTCAATGCCCTATTTCACTGCGAGGAAGAGCCAAGATCCGCAAAGTTGCCTTCTGCTACTCTTTCTTGTTCCTGGTCTTGCAAAATACCAGATCATTTAAAACCAATAGTTGCTAATTGTGGAATTATTCTAATTTGATTCTAGTAGTTTAATGTATGTCTCCTCAATGTAAGACCAACTTCAGTCATTCTAGGATTTCCCTCCATATAGGCGGCACGTAAATCCTTCACGCCGATGCTGAATAGTGGAAGACTTTTTTTAGCTACCTCTGGATTATGGATTAATTTGGTTAGGCAGTTTCGAGGCAGCCGGTTGCATCTTCTTGAAAGTTTTTAGTTTCAATTTAGTTCTTTATGAGAGGATTTTGCATTATGCTTTGTAATTAGATTTCTTCCAATATGGTTTTATTTAGTTTGGTCTCTTCTATTTGGAATTTGTTTTTTAGCTTTTGATGTAGATATAGACTGAATTTTCTCTTTTCTCTTGCTTTTAGTATAATACTCTTGTACTTTGAGCTTAAGGCTCTTTCATTATTAATAGTAGTTTAAGAAGCTTGTCCCCGTTTCAAAAAATATATATTTTCAAGGTTAACCGAAGGCAATCTGAGGTTGGTCCACAGTGGTCACCGGAGCTGGTGGCCGGAATTTTGCCGGAAAAGTCACCGGAAATGACAGTTGGAGGTTGACCAACAACTGTCACCGGTGGTGGTGTCCGAAAGTTTGCCAACAAACTTTCTAAATTAAATTAAGAAAAAAGAGGTAACCCATGGGTTTGAACAATGTTTACTATTCAATCCCATGGGAAAAGTTTGTAGGAAGCCAAGGCTTTAGCAAAACTGGTGCGATTGAAACCATAGGGAGGCCAAACAAATCTACACCCAAATTGAATTCAACCTCAATCAAACTCGGCGCTGGGTTCAAATTGAATTAATGAAAGAGTGAGAACGAAAATGAAAATGTGATGGCTAGGGCAACAATATCATACAAAATACTTCGATGAAAAACTGTACTGCAATAACTGAATTTAGAAATCATTGCATTACTATATTTTCATATTTGATTGTAATGAAATCTTCCATATTTATCTTTCCTTTTACCAATCTTTCTTTTTTTCTTCATCTTCGATTTGAAAATGGAAGAGTTGTGTGAATAAAAAGTCCAAGGGAGATCATGGCCAAGGGTAAAGATGCCCAAGTAACAGTTATTTTGGAATGTAGTCATTGTGCTCGAAACAGTGTTAATAAAGAATCAATAGGGATTTCCAGATATATTACTCAATTCCAATCGACTAGGTGTCCAAGCAGAAAATGAAGTAGCAAAACTGGTGTGATTGAAACCATAGGGAGGCCAAACAAATCTGCTCCCAAATCTCCAAAATATCATCACACCGAGCTTGTCTTCAAGGCTCCTCATATATCTCTCGTTTAGAATCTTAAACAAACGCTCTTGAACTTGCTTTACAGATCAAACCAAAAGCCCATCCATAATACAGCAAGAACATAGTCCAGCAAAAACATCATTGGGTTAAAAGAATCCAATCAAAATTCCTGGAGGTACAAGGAAAAATGTAACTAAAAAGATAATTAGGTCTTTGTCACGCTTCCAACCCAAAATACCAAATAAAACACCAAACAATGGCTAAACAGAGACAGTACTCTGCTATTCTTTATTTATATATAAGCCAAAAGGTTACAGTCACAATATGAAATATAACAAAGGAAATAAATAACAAAGAAAACATACCAGCACCCTTTATAAGAAGGATACCCTCTCTACGGCTACAGCCGCCCTCTCTACCATAAAGATGACAAAATAATACCTAGCTACCTTTTTCCCCATCAATCACTATCTATAGCCTACCTCAATTTCCTCCCCAGCGGGGCCCACCTGCACGATCTCTTTCTCCCACTCATTCTCCCTCATTATTTGCTGATAAATTCCCTTTTTTGCCCTTTCTAACATATGTGTGTATAATTGTAGGTCTCACAGTTTTTCTCTGACCTCTACATAGACGCACCCCAAGCAGTTGAGGTAAAGATTGGGAAATATTTTCTGATTGGTATTATATTTATACACGCACACAAATATATTGTGAAATGAAACTCTGGAAGAAGATGTTCAAAGTAAAATCCCCCAAGAAGGTTATAGTGATGATGTGCACAGATTGCCTAAGACTCAAAACAGAAGAAAGACTGCAACTTAGATGTCCATAAATGACTTTGTTCTCTCTCAATGTTCTCTTTTTGTAGAAGGGAAGAAATGAGGACTTTGTATTTGAAGAATCTTACCTTATTCATTAGATGAAAAGGCAAAATACAACTAAACAGTGAGTAATATACATTTGATGAGATCGGGGAAAAATAATTGTCTACAGTTTCCCCTAAATACAAACATACCTGACACATCAAATGAAACTCTCCTTCATCCGGATTAATGCCAAAGTCACCAGATGCCTCGAGTGGAGCACTGCCAAACCAACCACTTGCATTCTGTACAAATATTCTCTGACCACGGAAACATAAAGTTGCCGCTATTTCCTGCATAAGTGCTTGAATTATCATGATACTATAGTTCTAAATGAGCATTGGAGGATAGTAAAAGTGCAATGAGCCGAATGTTCAATCCGATCACTAGGTAGTATGTTAAGAAATTATTTAAAATAAAAATTAAATAAAATCTACACTGAAAGCAGCGATTCATGCTTCAACAGTGAATAAAGAAAGAAACTTGGAAAGAAGACAGGGTTTTCAACATGCTCAAAAACATAATACTATAATAGAATCCCCACTTGATATGTATAATATCATATTATAATAAATTTCAGTAAACAAAACCGACCCAGGACTATTGCTCTTTTCATATACAAAACTGGTTTGAGAACAGAAAGAAATAATAAATAAATGAACAAAACCCTTAACCTCAGAGCCAGAGTTATGAAGAAAAGATTTTCAACTAGTTAGAAAAATTATAAGAGTAACAAAAAAGTATTAAGGCCTAAAAGATCCCAAACAGACATGGAAAAACTATTTCTTCCCGCCGCTGATCCCTCGATTTTTCCCTTCCTTAATGATTTTCTATACCAGCCAGTGCTTTTAAAGTGCAAGGTGCACTCTAAGGCGCAAGTCTCCTCATTGCCCTAAGGCGAGAGGCGACAAGGTGTCGCCTGAGTGAAGAAAGGAGCATCAAATAAAAAAGTAAGTCAATATTATTTAAACCTATTATTGATAAAAAGAAAAAAGGTATTTAATTCTAAAAAAGATTGTGCAAGCCTAACCACATATTCCACAAAAAGATTGGGCAAGCATTAATCATTGAACTGTCTTTTGGACGCTTAAACTCTAACCCAAAATGACTTGAAAACCTTAAATTTGCAAGTTAATATGACAAATGAACCCAGACCATCTCAAAAGCCCCCATCAGCCTTAGCCAACGACGAACTACAGTCCGACAAGAACAAAAAAGATGGTTGGCATCCTCCTAAGAAGAAAAACATTAGGATCACCCGTTTGGGTGGAGCATCAAAGAAGAATTGTATTTCGAAAACTTTTCTTTTTCATATTGACGACGCCTAAGAATAGAGACGAAAGAAGCACCTCACGTTTCTGAGGCAGCTTCAACGTCCATAGAGACTTGCAGAACCCAAGGTTCCCTTCCTTGAAGGTAACAAAAAGCAATTTGACTGTCAATAGATTCTTATTGAACTTCAAAACGCCGGTCCTCCAGATAACAGATTAATTTAACTGAGTTTAAAATGTTCATAAAATATGAATGATTGTCTTGTGTTCTTTTTACCTTGGAGATAGTTGAATAATTTTAAATATATATTTAGGATGGAGTTTAAGGGTTGTTCTCTGAAGCAATTCCTCAGTCACACTTACTGTCAAAACGTGACGCCCATTCTTTAATTTTATAAAATATTGGATTGAAATTTCACCAAGCACCTAAGAATTCCTACCATGAAGTATCCATTTTGAATCAAAAGAACAAGATCTATACATGACCAGCATATTTCCCTATAAACCACGAAAGGCAGTAAGCTTGCAACGGACTTAAATTTCTGCTGGTATAGCAGAGAATTAGTACGTAAAATGAAAGGAAATATATTATACTGAATGTCAGACTTACAGTAAAGCTTGATGGAGCATCAAAGATCTTAAAGGCCAAACCGGTCACATCAAGTTGCCCTTGAAAATTAGGAAATGTATCTCCTCTTGACATACACAAGTGAACCTGATAGCAGATTCACAAAATAAATTTGCAAAAGAAAATAAAATAAACGATAGCAGTCAACAATAAATAAATGCAATTTAAAGTATCAACTTTTGTTAAAATATTGATTTGAATTTTTCATGCTAGTAAATCCTTAACAGGTTAATCACCTTCTATTTCTAAATTATTTTGCTTTGTCTCTATTTTTCTCTTTTTGGGCGTTCATTCTTTAACATTAGTCTGTTTTCACTACTTCAATTTAAAATTTATTTCTTGCTAAAACAAATGATAATAAATAAAATAAAATCAGTAGGTTAACATATACCGTTTAGTCACAGCTTTAAAATATTAACATCCTTCTAGAAAGTGTTAAAGCTCAATCTGCAGGACAAAAGGTTAGAGAAGCACCTCACCAGTGGCTCTTCCTTTGGACCACGTGATTGGAATATCTAAAATTCTCTCAAAAAGCTGCATAAAAACGAAAGGGAAACCCATGATGAGTAAGCACTTCATATAAGTAGATGGGAACTTCAACTCATTAGTTAAATATAGATAATTGTTGCTAATGAAGCATACCGGAACAAATATGTTGGTAATTTTCAGATTTGAATGCCATTCCTGCTCAAAGATGTCAACAAAAACATCCGCAGATAACCAGCCACCATCTCCAGAGACAAATTCTGATCTCCATGACTTACAATTACCACTCAAATGAACATGCACGTTGCCATAATGATTTTGAAATTTCACATGCCCATTAACATTCTCCATCTCTCTGGATACATATTTAAAAAATTGTAAACACTTTGTCCATGTGGAGCGTACATTTACTTACGTTATCAAAAACACCATTTTAACCACGTTGATTTTGATTTCCCATATAAAGCGTTCTACTATTTTTTTATAAAAGCTCCCTCCCTGCTAATCACTTTGTATAGATGGTTTCAATCAGTTCATTATCAAACTATTAGCAGGCAGCATCATTATGCATTTTTTTCTATTCCTCAGCATATAAAACCGTATATTAGAGTTCCTAAGGCAGACATTAGTGGTGCCTCAATTCATCTATAATTTCTTGATACAGTATACAATTCCCAAATAATAACTCAACTCATGTGATGGCCAGCTTCGAAGTTTAACTCAAAATATATGTGTGCATAGAAAATATTGCTTCTTTGTTCTGTCTCGCACAGTAAAGATTTTGTAATTTAAAAAAGAAAAAAACAAAACACCGTTTTAGATAAACTACTTTTGAGAAGACAGTAGCCACAAAAAGGAGACCTACCTTGGTTCTCGGTCACCATATGCAAGTAACATAAGTGTCCCGCCTTTGAAATGAACAGAATCAATAGTTACTGGAAGCATTGTACTGGTTCCTTTATTCTTCATAACATCTCCACCATCTATGATACCTCTAGCGTGTTGAACAAAGCCAAATTTGAGATTCTGAATGTGCAAGCTAATATGGTACAACAGCTTCTTGCCCACATCTTTAGGAAAATAAGATAAAGCTGATTCTGAGCTTAGTCCCCAGAAAGAAATTGGCCAAGATGTTCCATGCTGATGTTCATGACCTGTTGAAGTTGGTGTTTGAGATGTGTTATGCATTTGATCAGAAATTCCATCAGGAATATGATCAGATCCTACAACATCTTCCTTTCTCACATTGGACTCATCAATGCTGGGAGTAACTGAAAAGGACCTTCTGTCTTTATTTCCCAAGCCTGTAACTGTAGAAGTCTGATCATCTATATGGTTCGGAATATCGATATCCCTTTTTTCTTTAAGAGAATTCATTCTGGCATCTAAACTTTGTTTCC
Source organism: Cucumis hystrix (assembly GCA_025688845.1). Taxonomy (NCBI): domain Eukaryota; kingdom Viridiplantae; phylum Streptophyta; class Magnoliopsida; order Cucurbitales; family Cucurbitaceae; genus Cucumis; species Cucumis hystrix. The sequence goes on along the minus strand of CM046886.1, from coordinate 3,008,000 downwards.
CATACTGGACATCTGTATCCGTGATGGAGGAGTCAGCATTAGTTTCATTCCCCCTTTTGATCAAGTACGAGTCAAGGTTCACATTATTGAAACTCTTGTGTAATTGTGAAGGCTCACCAAACTTCCCCTCAGATGCACCCTTGAAATAATCCTGAGCTGCCAATGTACTACGCCTAAGAATTCTCCTTTTTGCCGCGAAACTATTTACATACACATCGTCTCCACTTGCATTCCTCTTTGATTGTCCTTTTATAGGCGTTTTCATTGCTCTGGACGAAAATTTAAGCCTTGTATCAGGGCTTTTTACATCAAAATACTTCTCTGACTTTGCATGCCTTGTTTTATAATCCACATCCGTATCCATGCAGTGATGTTCCCTCGAATGAACATTCTCATCCTTGAAAAAAAATGTTTTAGAGTTTCCAATATCTACTGTAGGACCTACAACCTCCTTACAATCACTAGTATCATACAAACCTGAGCTCCTGTCAAAAACAACAAAACCCATCTCAGCTGCTTCCCTAGCCGCATCATCCCTATCTTTGGACCAGAGAGCAGCTGCATTTTCCCTGGCAATTCTCCTGATTTTTGTACGATTGTCAATGCCTTCTTCTGAAGATGAATGCCTTTGCAAGGTCCCTTCAGATGGAAAGGGCAGCCCCAACCACGTATAATCCCTCTTCTGCACAACTACCACACTTGGATGAGACAATACCACATCAATTATTACCCTCCCTCTCCTCAAACTGGTGAAAGGTAAAACACGAAGTTTCATGGTGGGAACTTCACCGCAAGAGAATTCTTCACCATCGGGACTAACGGAACACGACTCTAGTGTGATGCTCAAGGGTGAAATACTTCTAACCTTTCCAAAATCAAGATCACGCTGAATGCAGTCACTGACTGCTTTGCAAACAGAAGGAAGAAGCTTGGCTTCAACAAAGCCCTTGGCTTTTGTCTGCCCATACCAAACCAGTAAGCATATACCAGATACAACAGCAACAAATGCAGAACATCTAATCAAAAACAACCCCTCATTCCACACAGGACGTAGTAAACTTGATAGAGATTTTGTTTGAACAAAAGGCTCATTGGCACATTTCATCAAAGACTCATGTCTTGGCTTAAGCTTTATGCTCAATGACCTCAAATGCTGCCCAAAAAAACGAGAAAACCTATCTACTCGGGCATTCCAATCGTTGTGTTCTGCACATACATACTTCTTAGAGTCCCGTTTCGACAATCGACCTCGACCCAAATATACAAATTTTCCATTCTTTATACAATGCAATGAGCTATGAAGTTGAGTCCCAAAGAAAGAAGAATCAAGTTTCACATTCATTATCCTCTTAGTCTCGCTTAAACCAAAAACGATTCATCTGTAGGGGACCAAGAAGCAGGTCTTAGTCCCCTGACAATTCAAACTCTCAGCAAGAACTCAGGCATATAACAGAATAGATCAGCTACCAATTTCAACATCAACCAAGCTAGTTACGTTTCATCTAACAAAAAAAAATCCCAAATCATAAATTAGCAACAAAAACCATTACACCCAATATGAGAATCAGATAATCCCGGTAGCTCGAAATCCCACACCCCACATTAGCAGACAGATAATAACCTCTCAATCACTCGAAACACAACACTTTCCAACACCCATTCCAAAAGAAACAAAAAGTAAAGAAAAATCAATCAGCAGGAGACCCCAACACTTCCCAGTTGAACATATCTGCCTAACTGCATGGCTTAGAAACAAAATAAATCAGCATGGAAATTGGGATGAAGGAAGAACCTGTAGCAATTTGAATCGAAAACGGAAGAATTGGAAATTATTGGACAAGTATGAGCTCATTCGGCAACGATTTTGTCTTTGCTTGTAGGGAGAGAAATGTTACGTCACTGTGAGCCGCGAATCCAATTTTTGAGAGCGCGGGTGGGTGTATATATAAGAAACTTCAAGCGTTTAGTCGATAAAGTTTCGTTTTTTCGTTTTTTCGTTTTTTCTTTCCCCTTTTCCCCTTTTGAGCCGATTTTATTTCACGCCGGAAATAATTAAGTTGTTAAGGGACGAATTTCTGTTTTGGAATATAAAGTGGGTGAAGAGTGTGATATACTAATAAAGATTAATTTAATTTAATAAAATTAAAAAATATTTACGCCTATATAACAAAAAAAAATTGAGAAATTCGTTGAAATATTTTCATAATTTTTAAATTTGTCCGTAAATATTGCGAACAATTGGTTCCTTTTACTTTTTCGGTGTGATTTCTTCCCTTTAAGATTTTTTCGTCTACTCCCCCAAATTTCCTTTCTTTGTTTAAATTTTTTATTTATTTGTCATCATTTTCGACAATATTCTTTGAAGTTATTTCACGATTATTTCAATATTATTCTTCATCTTTCTCGTATTTGGTAATATCAAAATCATTTAAATATTATTTTTAAATCCGTTTAAATTTTAAGCTTTTTTCATTATTTTAAACAAACTACAGTTGACATAGCCTAAAAAACCACTTATTCTAGTCAACACGATCATTTACATTGGACTACACAACTGCTTATCAAAATCAACACGATCGTTTTTCAAGATCAACATAATTGTTTATCATTATCAACAAAATCATTTAGCATGGTTAACACGATCGTTTAATTTGAAACATTTGTTCTCATCGTTAAAAAAAAAAAAACATTTGTATCGTAACATAAATGATCGTATATCGTTCATTTAGACTGTAGTACACGATTTTTTAGAATAATATTACTCACACAAGTATGTGATTGATAAATTGCGTGTTGACTAGAGCATTTTTAGTATTTTTCATTGTAGACCTGTTAATTTTTTTCATTTTCGAAATTATTGTAAGTGGTTTGTTATATTAAAAAAAAAAAAACTTAATTCACTGTATTTTATAAATATTTTTTTCGATTTATTAACTTTTTTAACAATTTAATTAAGAAATATTTTTAAAAATAGTAAAATAAATTCAAATATTTACAAGTTATAGCAAAATTTTGGATTATATGTCTTATATCACTATAACATATCAACGACTGTCAGTGATAGAATTTGTTATAGCTTGTAAGTATTTTATAAAATCTACTATTTTAAAAAATTCTTCTACAAAATATAACAAATTTTTAAATTTATCAAGTATTATTGAATATGAAATTTGAGACCAATCACAAATTGTCACCAATTAAAAATACAAATAATTAAATTTGTGACTAATTAAAAAATTGTCACGTGTCACAAATTAAAATTGAAAGCATAAATTGTAATGATGTCACCTGTTTTCGTTTTCATTACGATGGTTTGATCAAGTTAATTATTTTAGTCAAATTAAATATTATTTAAAAAGATTTGGACAAAGGACATAAATTAACTATGGGATTTCATAAATGTCATAAACTAAAATTTATTTTCTTAAATAAAAAATCGTATATTTTTTGGACAATTATAACCTTATCATCATTATTAATTATATATAATATTCAAAATTAAATTTAAATTATTTCCTTATTCACGTTACATTCAATTTATTATGATTTTGATAACTTCCTTATTTAAATGTGTAACTTTATAAAAATAAATTATAACTAGTTTTTAAATTAAGTATAAAATAAGATATTTTCTACTATGGAATAATATAATAATTAATTATAATTGTATAACATATTATCCACACTACGTTAACATCCTGAAAGCTTCCATCCAACATCGGCAACCACTTCATCCTTAAATTTTTTTGGTATTTTCTTCCAACAACGACTTCATATTTTCCACACTGTTTACTTCATCATTCAATTTCGTTCCTTAATTCCATAAATTTGCATGTCTTCAATATTGTTCTTCATCGTTTCCTATTTGGTATTCGGTTTATTTTGTTATTTCGTTCTTATCAAATTTCAGTTAGTTTTCTTTTTCAATTCGTTGCATTATTCGTCATTAAATTACATACCACTTCATATACACAATAACACATGTATAATGACCTCCAAACTTTTCCCTTCGATAATTTTTAAATGAACAATATATACTTTAATATTATCACTTTATATATATTTGAAACGAACAATATATACTTTAATATATCTATAAAATATAATAGTTCTGTTATGTGATTTAGTATATATATATATACCTCATTTTATCTACAACATTGATATTTAGTGACATATACTTATAATAATTTTGTACATGATGGCCATAACCTTCATTATCTTTTGTTTGCCTATTTAGTTTACCAATTAATGGAGTATCTAAAATATATTCAATATACCATAATCTTTAGTTCACCAATTAATGAGGTATCTAAAATATACTCAATATACCCTAATATTCATATTTTTTGAAATATACAGTAGTAACATCGAACTTTAGATCCAAATTCTGTCAAAAAATATTGTCTTTGCCGGTCATCGAGCTCTTTCTTCTTCACCGTTGAGATCTCTCAAATTTATAAATATAAACGGTGGCTTATGCTATTTTAATGGAAGGAGTATACCGCGGTGTTCGAATAAGGAAAGTTTGAATCGTGGTTGATTTCTTTCCTAATCCGTAACCCACATTTTTTTCCATTTATTTTTTAATTTATAATCAATTTAATATTAGGAATGGGTATATATGTAATTTGTGCCCTACGTTTATGTAATATATAGACCCATTTAAGACATTTGTGAACTTTATTAGAAATTTAAGTATATCATGTAATATTATATAGCAATTTAGGCTATCTTAGTTAAAGACTCTATTATTTACTTGAGCTAATTTCAATTGACCCAAATCCATCTAGTTGAGCCAACGAGAGAGAATTCTTTCAAAAGCTAGAAGACTTCCTAACATAACGTGTTTCGCTTTATCAAATCAAATCAAAATAAAGCGTATTTAAATATGATCAACAATCAATTCTCAATTTTAGGCGTTCAACAAACTTTAAGAACATCACGTGTTCCGCGTTCCACTTTCTTAAATTAAGCATCCAATCTAGAGAGAATCAAATGATCAAATTATAGAGATCAAACTATATCGCATCAAATCAACAAAAATACAACATAAACTTAAAGTCAACTCCACATATGATAAACACTAATAAATAATTACAGGATCCAAATTGAGTCAAGGAGAAAAACTTACAGCAAAAGTTATACTTTTTCCAAAGTTGAAGTTAGATAATAAAATTTGTCTCTATAGTTTGAAGGTATTACCGATTAAAAAAAAACATTTATATTATTTTCTCCTACCATTAGAAACTCTGAGCATTATAAATACTAAATTATAACATTTTGCCCAAACCTTAGATAGTGAAACTACGAAAATCCTCTACCCACAAGTCATATATCACGAAGAGTAATACTTTGTTAGAACCGAAGTATTTCATGTGTCAATATGCAATGCAATAATCTACGATAAATTTTGATCCATTGCAATGCAATAACCTACAATAAATTTTGATCACGTTGGAATTGGACTAAACCAACAACTACAATGTTAGATTCTCAAATTTTAATTGTACTTACCTTGCAATTCAAGCAAGGTACTGGGTGAACTGAGAAGGCTAATAACAATTCCAACAAAAGTAAATATAGGTGAGGCCATGTGTGGAATATTAACGAAGATTTTTTTACTCAGTACCAAGTTTCATATATTCCTCCACATGATACTCATGTAGGAGCATAATGTAAATGAATATATATTAATATAATATTTATTAATGAATGAGTATATATTAATATAATATTTATTAATGAAGATAATCGTATGTTTATTTTCATTTCAGACTAATGACTTGAAAAGGAACAAAGACTAAAATTTCACTAACCATTTGGTTGAGGTTGAAAAAGCGTATTTTAAATAATTTAGCAATATTTATATTAGCATTTCAAATATATTAAACGGCATGATATGCATTAATACAAATTTAAGTAAGAATGTTTGCATTCAGACAATCAGTTAAATACAAATACCATAAAGAACACACAAGAGAACAATCACAAAGAAGCTTGTCATCGTTTCATTTACGTACTAAAAAATACGATTATAAAATTTCCATAATTATCGTCAAGATAAACATGATTTAAATATGAATATATTGCTTTTTTTTCTAATTTAGGGGAATGTCCATGGAACATAGCATACATGAAATGGTGTGAATCATGAAACGAAATGGTTATTTATATTTTATTCAATAACTTTGGTGTAACTTTATTATTCTTCAATTATCAATGCTTCTTTCCTATCACCAAGACTAGAATTTTCATCTACTTCCTATATCAAAAAGTAAATGATTTTAGACTAAAATAAGATTAAGCTCGAGTTTATACCAAGTATTGAGTTGATTTCTGATAGCTCCGTGGGGGCTTTCACTCTTTGTCTAAAGTGTTCCAAGGAAGGAGGGGTGCATTGACCTTGTCAGTTCATAACCATTTCTTGCCGAGGCGAAACATGAATGATTTTAGAGTCGTTAAAATCACTCCAAAGCACCATGTTTATCATAAAAAATAAACTTTTTTTTTTTTTTTAAATTTTGCACTTTTAAATGCAAATTCAAATCATAAAAAAGATTGAAGTAAGAAGAAATAGACATTTTACACACAAGGCATGCAAGGCCATGACTTGAAAAAAAAAAACCAACAGCTACACTTTTGTAAAAAAATATTTAACTATAGCAGCCTTCCAGAATCCCAGCCTTCATCAGTCATCATATAATAAAGTAGTTGACTTTAATGAATGCATCATAATTTCTATTTTTCTCACTTGTGTGACGTGAAGTAATCAACAACTAGACAGAATCCAATCATCTCAAGCTTCAAATAATAATTATAATCTCCCCGTCACTATCCTATCCAAATACTTCAACTGGATAATTCTAGACAAAAAAACAGTATCCAAGAGAATAAGATCACACAGCATATTAAAAAATATTTAAAAAAAATCCAACAATCAATTCTCAAGTGCCATACCAACTCAAAACAGTAAAATAAAATACTTTTCAGCTCTATTATAATTATTTGATGCCACATAAACCCGACCTGTGTTCACTGGATGAAACTGGAGTTATGGATCTGTCCCGTAGGTTGTAAGGTAACTGTGAACTCTTAAGGAGATGAAAATTTTTAACTAAAGCTACAAGCCGAAACCTAGAAATTTGAAGGCGAAGATAAATGGAAAAACAAAAGTTAGGAGACAAATGATCAAACACAAGGGATCCAGAAAAGAAAAAGGTGAAAATTCCCCGAATCCATTTTAATACAACTAATGTCACTGTCCACAAAACCAGATTTGAGAGCCCAGAGAGATTATTCTGCATTGTTATACAAACAATGAGAAACATATGTCCAGTTATAGACGGAAAGAAGAAAAAACAAGGACACTTTTTACCGCACAGGCTGTTGGTTGTAATGGTTCTTATCTTTCTTTTTTGCAGCTGCAAGTCTTGCGCTCCTTGCTGCAGCCTCAACGGCGGCAGCTTTGGCAGCTGAGTCCATCTCTTTGCTAGATTTCTTCTTCTTGATAGATGTCACCTTCTTAAGTCGCTCCTTCACATCAACTGCTGATGTATCCTCCTCCACATCGCCATTTCCAGTAAGTTCATCTGGCCCAGTGTTAACATCGGAATTGTTTTTTTGATCCTGATCTTTGACCTCCTTCTTTTCCTTCTTCTTCTTCTTCTTGGCACTTTTGGACTCTGAAGGGGCATTTTCCTTCTTCTCCCCATCTCCATTGGATTCTCCATCTCTCTTTTCTTGCACATCTAGAAATGCCAGATTAAAAAAAAAAAGGCTTCTTAGTAAAGATATGGTCTGCACCTTCCTCTGTTAGTCAATAACCCAAAATCAATTAACATATATTTGCCCGTACGGATCCATAAACGTTGCAATGAATGAATAACTAACGAGAAGAATGAAGATGTTTCAAAATTAGGAAAAGAAAAAAAGGAAAAGACTAAAAAAAGCCCTTAATAAAGACAAAACTGGAGAAGACCAAAGCAGGACAATATCACAGCCATCTATCGCGATGACTATGTAGGAAAGGGTATTCCCGCTCCAAATATAAATTCATCATTACAAAATATACAAATTCAGCAGTGCAAAAATTAGGTCAAGATATTTATAGTTATAGGGCTTCACATACACGTCTGTGCGCACAATTACCAATTAATAAGATGTATGAACAAAGACAACATTCTTGTTGCCATGTGAAACAAAACTTTCACGAGAACATGCGGTGGAGCAGAGCTAGAGCCCAACCTTTAGAATGATAAACATGGAAAGACAAATAAGGGGGAAGCAAAAATGACAGTAAAAGATTTGAAGCATAAAAAGTGTATTACCACGAGATTCGTCTTGACTGTTGCCGTCTTTCTGGCTTACTCCAAAATCAGCCAGAAGCGCATCAAGTTCAGCAAGTTCCTTCTTCTTCCTTTCCTTCTTGGAAAGTTGCCTCTCAGCCTCCTTTGGTGCCACAGAGGCTTCAGGAACCTTCTTCACAGATGGCTCAGGATGCACAGGAACTTCTGGTTCATGCTCATGCTCATGCTCATGATCGTGCTCATCCTCAAGCTCATAATCAGCTTCATCGATGTCATCATCACTCTCACTCTCCTGCAACCATAGAAAGTATTTATGAGGCTAACCTACAAGAATATTTCTCATATATTTTATTCAATAGGATAGAATGTAGGGGTGTTGCAATGCCTGTCTTATGCATCATCTGTGTGGATGAAAACTATTACGAATAAAACTTTCAGAAATCAACGGAAATAAATATAGCCATAAAAAATGACAAGCAAAATAAAACACAGCTGTCAATTGTCATGGCATTAATCTTCATAATAGCATGATCAACCCAAACTATTATACAAGGCAATGTGTATCACCGCCAAGCTACCCACTCAACCAATTTTAGCATGACAGAAACATCACAAGCACTGCAATGGATACTTAAGTGATGGAAATTAAGCTAGTTCCTTCCACTTCACATCGTTTCCTCCATATGATATGAGACTTCTGATGCGGCAATTCACCAAACATAGTATCTAAATGATGGATAGCAAAATGGTGCATAAGTATACTCCTAAGGGTCATTCTCCTGACCAATTATTTATTTTTAAGAAAATCTGAATGCAGTCTTCTTCCTCGTCCAGCCATCAAACGAAATATTAACATGGGCATGAATAAGCTAACAGAACTCAGATACAAATGTCAGAAAATTAATCAGCATAATTCGCGAGATAAAAGTAATCGTCCACACCTCTACATTGCTCGGCCTTTCCTTGCTCTCCTGAGGCTCCGAGGAGCCCCACACAGCCTGGGGCGGAGCAGTGGTGGCATAGTAATCGTCATCATCTTCATCATCGACATCAGCCCATGATTTTGAAGTTAATGGAGCTGGTGCCCAAAAAACTTGAGGTTCAGGTTCCTTAGGCTGGGACGACTGAGACTTAGATGACCCTTTATTCTTGCGTTCCTTGTCAGACTTCTTCTTCTTCCTAAGAGTCTCAAGGGCTGCAAAAACATTGGTGTTGTTGATAACCAAAGAACCCTCGTCCCTCCTGCTTCCACCACCGACCATTTTCAGATTAAGAAAAAACAGATCAACCAAAAACAATGAAATCGTAAAATCGAAGGTCGGATTTCCAAAATTCCTCGTAGCACAAGAATTTTATTGGCGAAACCAAATCTCCGGTCAGCGAACAGAAATCAGACAACGCCCAAAGTCCGACGAAGGGTAAAAGAAAAATATAAATCAATAAATCGCCAACAAAATTTTCAACAATAAAAACAAAAAAAGAAACTGATGCAAATTTCTCGATTAATAGATCAAAGATTTGCGGCAGATTCGAAGGTAAGGCAACAGAAAATTAGGGTTTCGGGCACTGCACAGATTGAAGATGAAAGATTAACAAACGAAACTACTTAACAAGAAGAAAATTCTGAGGATTTGATGAGTTCTATGATAGAAACGGAAGAATAATCGGTAGGATTATACGTGAAACGAAGAGGGGGGAAATGGATAGTGTGTAGGGTTAAACGGAAGAGACGATAACGTAATGGGAGAAAGGAAGAAGAAAGAGGAGACTTTATAGGGGTGAATTTTCGAAAAAAGGGCCTGAATTTTGTTGAATTTGCAGTTAGGGCAAATTCTGATTTATTATTTTCTTATATCTTGAAATTACCAAAGGCGGTGCCCGTGTGTCGATCTGTCACTACGAAAGAAAGAATTCATCATGAATACGCCGCCGTTTTTATGCCTTTCCCATGCAATCCACTTTTTCACTATTTGGTTGCGGAATTCTTAAATATCATAATTCCTTCTTTTTCTTTTTTTAACCCAATACAAAATCAAATTACAAAATTATCCCAAAAACGGTGATGTTGCAACTACATCCTCAAAGGTTTTAAAATAACATTTTAGATCACCAACTTAGAAAATTGAACCTTTATTTGAATTTTTAAACTCATATAATCAACCTTGTTCATATAATTATATGAGTTTAATCTAAATAATTTATAATTACAAATATCAATCTATCTTATAATTTGTTATTAGAAAATTATTTCTCTTTTACGTTAAGCTTTCAAGTTGTTAATGATAATTGATAATTTCCACTTTCTATGGAGATGTTGAATTCAAAATATGTTTTTAAAATAATTTTTAGAAATATTCTATAGTATAATTATTTTAGTTAAAAAAAACTAATTATAAGGTTTAGTAATACTAAATTTTAGGAATTTCTTAAGAATAATTTTAACTATTCTACTTTAAATAATAAATAATAATAACTTTAGTTTAACCATAAAACAAATCAGCAAGAGAGACTTGAATTTTGGTTGCATAGTTACCATTAACCGTCTACAAATATTAAACATTAATTATTTTTATTTATACATGACAATAAAGTTAAGGGGAACTCGAGCTCTATGTAGTTATACTAAATCAGCCAGTGCTTTCATGTCTTACACGAGAAAGGGGATAACAAATCTTTAATATTCTTTGTTATATTTTATAAATGGTTTAGTTTTAGCCAACCTACATGTCCTTTTTTATTATTCAGCTCGAGGGGAGAGTTAGATGTTCATTGATCAATTTTCTTCAACCAATTTTAGCGGTCTTAAGTTTAATAAAATAACTTATAGTACAATATAATAAATCAAACAAACTTAAAAAGAAAAAACGTTTAAAAATATTCTAAAACATATTTGTGTCTTTGTTTAAATAAAAATGAGTAAAAAACCATTTTATAAATGTTTTAAAATTATATTTTTTCCCACTTTTATTTAATTAATGTTTTATTTATTTTAGGAAATAGTGCTGGTATATATAATGGTAAATATTTATCGAATAAACTTCGCAATTCATTAAATTGCAATGATGTAATTAAGTATATTTATTTAGGTCATATTTGTGAAAATTTCTAATTTAATTTAATAATTTTTTTAATTTTTTTAACTTAAATATTACAATGTTGAAAAAAAAAATAGCGACCATATAAAAATGAAATTTCAAACTTTATGATATTTTTATTACTCAAACATAATTTGATAAAATATATATATATATAAACCTTACAATGATTGAATTCAACATTACAATATCCATTTATTTCAATTTAAAATTAACATATTATGATCAAAAGAAAAAAAAGATGACGTTTTTCAAATAAGTTAAAAGTGACAAAGATATAGGAAATTGTATTTTAAAACTTAGTAAAATCAAAATATTACATAATTAAATTGATTAACTAGTAACAAAAAATATAAAAACAAAGATGATGTAGATAAAAAAAATAAAAAATAAAATAAAAAGTATTAATTATTTGTATGTTAAATAATGGTACTACAAAACAAAAAATTACACACAGTCTAAAATAACCTATATTTAGTTTACATGTTGTTATAGTTCAAACAATAATAATATGCAGTCTTAAACGCATCATATTACAAATCAGTTTGTGATAGTATGCACCCTAAACACATACTATAACAACACACGATTTATTATAACTCACAAACCATAATAACCACATTCAAACACCTTAATTTTAATTGAAATTTACTATATATTTTTTTTACCCATTGAAATATTATTTATATATATAAAACACTCTTTTTATTTAGGGTGTAATTTTCTACCGAGGGTGATCGTTTTTTGTGAATAACTACTAGTTTTCTTCGTTTTTTTTTCATCCTAGTGTCCGTCTACCATGATAGATTTTAGAGTTTTGTTCGCTTTCTTTGTGCAATCAAGTCAAATGATAACAGTCCTTCACCATATTGTCGTTCTAAGGTTCGTTCTCTAGCTTATGAGCATGAAAAATCCAATGTTTAGACTGTGAAGTCCGTGGTATAATAATTCGATTTTTTAACCTTTATGCTTGGATTTTACAATTGGTCAATGAATGCTTTTTACCAACCTTCGTTTTTGAAGCATGCTTGTGTTTTTAATTAATTGGTTGGTGGGGTAGAACAACCTATAATTTACAACGTTATATGATTAACTAAATCCAAGGACGTAATCAATTAGTAAGTTGTGCCATATGAGTTATTAATTGTATTGGCTAAATTGTTTGCACTTAATGCATGCTTAATTTTAATGGATTCTATTGAACCCAATAAATAAAACATCCAATTTAATTAAGCGTAACTGATTAATGTATTGGGGCGTTTGTCATTGTCATGAAAAAGCATTTATAGAATCCTATATGATAAATCAAATAATTAATTTGGTGGATCCTAATTTATAAATTAAACCCATTTTATTTTATTGCACATTTACTTTCATGCATGTGCACTCTACTTTTTCACCATTTATTGTCTTTGCTTTAATTCTCAAACGACACCCGAAACTTGTTGCTATTACCTTAGCTAAAAAAACATATCGCTAGAAACTATATTCGTGTTTCTCTACACATTTACTTCTTTAAAGTACAAGTAGTGTATTGATCGGTGATAATAACTTCTATTTGATCGTTACAACTCCTAGTTGTCAAATTGAACTTTTACGACATGTAGTTATCTTTATTTATTTAATACTTTTAATGTGAAAACCCACACTATATAACCTTACGACCATCAACTGAAAGGGGCAAAAATGAAAAATCAAAGTTTATACTCACATGTCCCATTTTAGATAGTATATAGATTGTCGTAATGAAATTTGTTTTAGATAGCTACGACAACTTGGATCATCGTTTTAATTGAATTCATATTATAGTGTATGAGGAAAAAAATCAAATATTTGAGTCTCACTTGATAATCATTTGATTCTCGATGGTCTTATTTGTTTTCACAACTGATTTAACATGGTTTCATGTTTTCTAATTAGAAGTTAAAAAACAAATGCAAGTTTTTAAGATCTGTTGAATAATCACGCAGGCTTCTATTAATCTTCTGTTTAATAACCATTTGGTTTTTTATTTTACCTCCAAATTTCTTCATTTGCTAGCTACTTTTATCGAATAGTTTTCTTGTAGCGATTTGATTTTTAGTTGCCGTTTGTTGATGTTATTGTTTTTTAATTTTTGAATAATGTGCTTGATTTCTTAAATTTTCGTTCCCACAATTCAAATATTTGTTAAGAAAACATTGGAATTATTAACTAAGTTTCTTTTTATTTTTTATTTTTGAAGGTCAAAAACTTAATTTTCCTGATATTTTCCCTAAAAATTGACTACAAATTTAATTGTTTCTTTATCAAATTTAAAAACCATACAAACAAATTGGAAAGGAAACAAGAGAAACAAAACAAAATAAAAAAAAAAAACTAAAAATTAAATTCAAAATAGTTTGCACCTCTCATAAATAAACAAAAGGTAAATTTGTAAAAAATAAAAATAGAAAATAAATCCACAAAATATTTACATTTAAACTAAGTAAAATGAATTTTGTTTTTTAATATTTTTTTCAATATTTTTTCTCTGCAAATTGTTTAAAGAAAAACAAAAACAAATTCTCAACGAATTAAATTATAGACTCAAAAAAAAGTATTTAAAACTATTCTTTCGTTACTCTCTAAATTTGGTTTGAATTTTAAAAACATTACAAAAAAAAGTAGACAAATAAACATAAAAAAAAAAAAGTTTGGGTAAACATAGCCATAAAAAAACGAAACTAAAAGCCATATTGATTGTATATATTGAAAATATTTCTAGTAGTAAACAAGCTAGTAATTAATTATTTCATTTTTAAGTTTACTTTTAGCATCGACCCATATGGATGGTGGGATGGTGGTATTTCAATCAGACATTTAGAAATATCGATTATTAGAGCATGATAAGTTAAATTATAACAACAAAAATTTGTATTTTCTTATAACAACTACAATAATATTCCTTTGGTGGAAAATTCATAAGTCATCGGTAAAGGTTTGGACTTTATTATTAAAATGATCTCGACCTTCAAACAAATTCGAAGAAGTGTAGAGTTTGTTTTAATCTATAAAGAGTCTACGTACTTTTCAAGCCACAAAAACATCGTTCAAGAGTTCAATAGCCTTAACTAGCTTGTTTGAGTTAATGACTATAAAAACCTTTTGTATTTAAATTATAGTTACGTTTCGCTGTTGAACTTATGAACAATGGCTCCAAGACCCATTACTTCCATTCTACAAGATGTCGGGGAAGAGTTTACTAAGACCGACACGAATAGATTAGAGAAAAAATATTTGTATGAATTCATTTTTTTTAATTTAAAATTCCTTTTATAAAAACTCTTCTAATATAAACTCTAGTATTTCAAATGTTATTTTGAGTGCCGAACATGGTTGGTAACAATATTAAATTTTTTGTTTATGTTATTTTTTTAAGTCTTTTAAATATTTGTTTATTTTGAGACGATAAACAATAAACATTGCTAAACACTATTGTTTCTTAGAAAATTAAAAACAAAAATAGAAAATAGGAAAGGAGAACGGTACCAAACGGCTCCCTTACCAAACATATCCATTTAAAAAAAGAAAAAAAAGTTACCAAAACATATTCGAAGCACTTCAATATTGTCCAAAACCACTTATTTTTCAAGATATTTTTCAAAATGAATCTCTTAAAAAGTTAAACCAAACATATCTAAATTTATTTACACAAATAAATTAGGGTGTAGTTTATAAAATGCAATAATTTTTTGTCAAAAATCAAAAGATAAAAAATGACAGAAAAGAATCGTTATAATGGCAAAACTAAAAAGTTTATTATTTTTATGATATGGGATTCCATTAATTTTTAATTTTCTTCCATTGTAGTTAATATTCCAATTACTGAAGTGAAAGAGAAAAACAGACACCTCGTTGGCTAAAGACTTAAAGAGCTCCAAATGGGTGGTGATGGGAAATGCTTTGAGTAGACGGAAAGCATAGGAGGGAGCAGACAGGACTTTCTCCTCCTCTCTCGTTGGCCGAACGTAACTGAACGGGGACGAGACATGCCTCGCCTCGCTTAATAACATGGGAACTTCTTTTATTGCATGCGGACATTTTCGTTGCAGCGAAGTTTAACAGATAGTTATGCAGGGGACGAGAACACCTCATCCTACCCCATGGACTGGACAGTGGACACTACTCGATCCAAACTTTTCGTATGTGATAGAAGGTGACCGGCTTTGATAGAGTGATTTCTTTTACACAAATTGAGTTGTCTCACAACACATCCTAGCAACACAAAAACATTAACAAATCAACTGAAAAAATAAACAACAAAAACACACGAGAGTTTGCAACCCAATTCATAGATTTCAACACCTACGTATGAGAGGTAGTGTGCACGAAAAAAATAATTAATCCACTGATATAATTGAGTCAAGCAATTACAACGTTGTACTTATCTGTATACACTCAAGATTACAGCGACAATCATAGAGTTAACTCATTGAACACCTAGTCTTTCCCTATGTGTGATTCCCTCTTTTTAAAACTTAGGCTCTTCTAAGTATATATCGCTATTAGTTGAGAAAAACTTAGGCTTACCTAAGTATGTGAGACAACTCCCTTTCACTCAAGTAACTTAGGTTCCCCTAAGTGAATGAGAACTCCCTTCTCAAGTATGAACCTTTGCGAGAAATCATTTTCAATTGATTCGACTTTAGGCTCCCTATAAAGTAATGTAGAAATCAATGTAATTTTCAACAATCTACTCACACGATTTGTAGCCACACTCATAGAGCGTCGTTTGCTTCAAACACAAAATTTTGTCAAATTCACAACGAAGATACAAGCAATATAACATATGCAAACAACCCTAGCAATTAATGCTTGTTGAGCTTAAATAGCATAATGAAGCAAGGAAAGTATCCACGTAATAAATCAATTGAGCTATAGAAAAGACAAACATCACAACAATTGAATTTGCAAAACAATGCAAACACACGAAAGGAAATATTTTGGAGGATCCGCAACAAAAAAGCCAACAACCGAGACATGATCACTTTGAAGCATATTATGAGACAACCACGAAAACTCTTCAAACAGTAGGCTAGGAAACTCAAACAAATATATTTAACCAATTGGGTAAGCACTAATGGTCAACGATGGTAGACAAACAGTTTTCAGCATGTGTGACTAGCAACAATAGTCGACGGTCACACTGACACCAATTGATCATCAACTTTCAATGTAGTAGTGAACAATCATTGACTAGTATCAACTTTAAATTAACAGCCGTAACTACGACCAATCATAACAAACAATGTAACTGACGAGTAGCAGTTGGTAAATGTTGATCGCAACTACGACCACATGATATTTGTTGCCATCAATCACAATAGTAGCACGACGATTGATTGTGGCAATCGATTGATGACGGACAACAATTAGCGACAACCAACTATGATATATAGAAGACATATAAAGAAATTTCCTCAAATGACATTCATTAAAACCCCCCTTCCAAACCCATGAGTTCAGTCCCCAAAGTCTTATTTCCATGTGACGAAACAATAATTTATCTTCAAGATTATATCTACATTTACTTTTATTGTATCCACATACCAATAAATGTTCAACGGCTAATCAAACCATAAGGATTATATTAAATAATAAAATTAGTCAAATAAAAAAGAGTTCAACCATCATGTAATCTTAAAATCTATCTCCCATACAAAAACTCAAAATTAAAATTTAAGAAAAATTTGACATAAAATTGGCATATCCACACATTACAACTAGGGATGTAAGTCCAACATAAATAACCCGATAATTCGTTACCCAACCCATATTACATGAGTTAAGTTGGGTTCGTTGAAAACTTCGATTTTTTTGGGTTTAGTTATTTGAAAATTTTGGTTTTGTTGGATTGAAAAATCTAGTTAAACACAAGTTAGGAGTATTATATGGGTGAAATTATGAGTATTTTGTTAAACAATCGATCGCGTAAGAAGTTAAAAGATAGTATCAAAAGTTTTTGTAATAAGAAAGTAAACTATCGTTTTCAAACGTAAAAAACTAAATGATGGTTGGGTTGGAAATGAAAAAAAAAAACAATACAATTCGACAATCTAACTCATATTTTACGACTTAGTTGAGAAATTAATTTGAGTTGAAAATATGGATCAAATCGAAAATGCTTTTCAAAGTAAAAATTGGCAAGCATCTTAGGCTAAAGTCAACAATTAAGTAAAGTAAAAAAACCACAAAAAGAATTATTTGACAATCAATTAGGACTAAGTGCACACTAACTAGCAAACCACCAAGGCTGTCCGTCCGTCCATGGGTTCAGCAAAAGCACCGTCTGTCACGTTAACCTTTCCTTTCTGTAATATTATTTTGACCACGTCACTTTGTACCCTTCTTTCAAAAGTGTGCATCATTCCACCACGCGCAGACTAAAGCAACGTACACAACATTCTTCTCTTCAAAGTTACAATCGAACCAAAAACTGACCACGTGGCAGCTTCTCGAAGCGAGTGTCAAATCTCAACTCTTTTAGCGATTGGAATCTCCGGTTCTTTTATGGCGCCTCCGAAATCAAATCTCGGTGGCATTTTCGAAATATTTTGCAAAAACAAGGGTAATTTAAATTTCCTTTAGAGGAAATAAGCTTTATTTGTTATATTTTTACGTTAAACGGAAACTTTTATTTATTTTTTGAAAAAAGGGTTAAATAGAAATTTCATGAAGTCGTGTCTTCTTAGAACTCTCAAAACGGTCATGAATCTCTACCGTCCACTTTTGGAGGATGAATCTTGGCCGTTGATACTCGCCTTGTTGGCCGGCGGAATTTTGAGGTGCATTTAATTATGGAGGACGCGGAAGCAGGAGAGTAAGATCGCCAACATAACATTCCGATCCAGCGGTTCATATTATAACACGTGGCAGGACGAGACAGCTTCAAGTTTTTTTCCTCCAGATTTATGAGTGTTATTATTATTATTATTATTATTATTTTGTTATTTTTCGATATCTAAACCCTTGCTCGGGGAAGCCAAAAGAAACCCTAGCTCCGTCCGTTTCTCACGGTTAAAATTAAAAATATTAGGGCAAAAATTTCAAAAAATTGCCAAAAAATTAATTGGGGGAAATTGTGGAATCTATTAGGGTTTCGAATGAGATGGCTCGGATTCAAGCCCTAATTTACCATTCGGGTTTATGATCGACACAATTTGTAGACGAAGGGATTTTTTTTTTTGTTTTTTTCGCGGTTCAATCAGTCGAGGTAGGTATATGATTTTTCATTGTCTTTTAATTTTTTTTTTTTTGCCATGAGTTTTGGTTAATCTGAATCCACAGAGATTAATATGAATGCATGGATAATTGGATTTGATCACTTTGTGCGTCCGTTTGACGACAATTTTTCATTTTTTTTTCATTTTTGGCATGGTTTCGGTGGGACAGATCTGAGAAATGTTTATATGCATGTACAATGATGGAACATGAAAATTGGGGGTTTCTGGATTGGGAGTTTTCGTTTGGGGAAGTCGATGGAAAATAGCTTAGAAAACTCACATGGTACTGATATACCGAAGAAATCGAGATCTTTGGATCTCAAGAGTTTGTACGAATCAAAGGTGTCCAAAGAGGTTCAGAATAAGAGGTTGAAGAGAAAGGGCCGGGCAGAGGATGGTGATGGTCAGAAGAACGAGAGGAGAAATAGGAAAAAAGTGTCCCTCAGTAATTTTAGTAGTATTTATAGTAGGAGCAGGAAGAGTTTGGACGAAGTGTATGATGCTGGGCTAGGTTCAAGTGGTCATGATTCAAAGAAGGCCTTAAAGTCAGAGTCAAAAGACAAGTTAAATAGCAGTAGTGAGTTTAACGAAGTTCCACTTATTTTAGATGAAAATGTTATGCACATTCCTAAGCGTAAGAGGGGTGGTTTTGTTAGGAGAAAGAAAACTCATGATGGTCAGATTTTGAAACCATCTGGGCAATTGGATGCTAAAGCTGGGTCATTGGATGATAAAGCTGGTACTGTGGATCAGATTGCTAAATCTAATGTCAAAGATTCAAGTGATCAGGTGGAATGCTGTAAGACTAATAGAAAGCTTGCATTCAAAGGTTTAAAGGAGAAAGAGCAGGAGTTAAGCTTGCATCTGAAGAAGGAAGATGGGCAGGCTGACCAGTTGACTAGAGAAAATGAATTAAATCCTGCTTCACGTTTGAAGGAGGAAGGTGAGCATATCGATCATTCAGTTGTAAAGCCTGTAAGTCCGTCATCCAAAAAATCAAAAAAGAATGTCAGGAAAAGAAAGATTTCTGCATCCGGGAGCAAAAGTAATTCAAAGGAGGGGGAGGCATCCATATCACAATCTACTAAGCGGCGTGATGGCTTCCCAGAAGATGATGAGGAGAATCTTGAGGAGAATGCTGCGAGAATGTTATCATCAAGATTTGATCCAAATTGCACTGGGTTTTCGTCAAACACAAAGGGTTCTTTGCCGCCAACAAATGGGTTATCCTTCTTGTTGTCTTCTGGACATGATAATGTTAGTCGTGGTCTTAAGCCTGGTTTGGAATCTGCATCAGTTGATGCTGCTGGAAGAGTATTGAGGCCTAGGAAGCAAAGGAAAGAAAAAAAAAGTTCACGCAAAAGACGCCATTTTTATGATATTTTATTTGGGGACATAGATGCAGCCTGGGTATTGAACAGGAGGATCAAAGTCTTTTGGCCTTTGGACCAAATCTGGTACTACGGGCTCGTGAATGACTATGATAAAGAAAGGAAGCTACATCATGTCAAATATGATGACCGCGATGAAGAATGGATTGATCTTCAAAATGAAAGGTTCAAACTGTTGCTGCTTCCTAGTGAAGTTCCTGGTAGGGAAGAACGCAGGAAGTCAGCAGTGGGAAATGATCCTGCTAATGAGAAAGGGAGATCAGGGTCCAGGAAAGGAAAAGAAACTGATGCTGTGATTTTGGAGGATGATTGCAATATTGGTAGCTATATGGATTCCGAGCCAATCATCTCTTGGTTGGCTCGATCTACTCACCGCAATAAATCATCTCCCTCTCATAATTCAAAGAGGCAGAAAACTTCCAGCTTATCTTCAAAATCAGGGTCCCAGGCAAATGAAAAGCCAGCAAATTTACTTGTTAAATCTTCAGGAATGCCAGAAAGATTAGCAGATGTGGATGGACCAGAGAAATCTGCTTCAGAAACAACCACTTGTTCTACGACACGCAAACTTCCGATTGTATATTTTAGGAAAAGGTTCCGCAACATAGGCACTGAAATGCCCCATAAGCGCGAGACAGATTTTGCTTCTAGAAGAAGTCATGCTTCTCTTGCCTTTTCTTTTTCTAATATTGATGATGTGGAAGAACCAGATATTTCTCCCAGAAGATCAGAAGCGCATAGGTTACTATGGTGTGTTGATGATGCTGGGTTATTACAGTTGGCTATTCCATTGATGGAAGTGGGGCAGTTCAGGTTTGAGCTAAGCATTCCGGAATATTCATTCTTGAATGTCACTTCTAGTGCAGATACTTTTTGGTTATTCCATTTAGCAATGCTCATCCAACATGGTACATTGACCTTACTATGGCCAAAGGTTCAATTAGAGATGTTATTTGTAGACAATGTGGTTGGGTTGAGATTTCTTCTGTTCGAAGGTTGCTTGATGCAGGCAGTGGCTTTCATTTTCCTGGTCCTGAAAATGTTTCAGTCACCCGGTAAACAGGGAAGGTATGCTGATTTTCAATTTCCAGTCACCTCTATCAGGTTCAAATTCTCGTGCCTTCAGGATATAGGAAAGCAGCTTGTGTTTGCTTTCCATAACTTTTCAGAAATAAAATATTCTAAGTGGGTTCACCTAGACAGGCTGAAGAAGTATTGCTTAATTTCTAAGCAGCTTCCATTAACCGAATGCACCTACGATAATATCAAAAAGCTTCAAAATAGCAAAACTCAGTTCCGTGCATCTCCATTTTGTGGCCGGTCTTCCTCTGTAAAGGTAGTCAATTAGTCTATATTCTTTCGTTCTTTCTTCATCTTTTATTTTTGTTATTTTATCAACTATATTGTTGCTCAAGCATGTTCAAGAATTTCTAATGTAATTTTGCTTTCTCTGTATTCTTGTTTTAGATGATTTCTCAATGCAAGGCCATATTTTTAACTTGTAGTAACTCCTTCAATGTTTGTTCTCTAATCAGGGCACACAGAAGATTAGTAGTCTTGGTATCAACCTCAAAGGAGCTGCCTGCGTGAACAGTGGTCACTCTAATTTGTGTTCCAATGAAACAAAAAGAAACTTTCCAGCTTTTGCTCTTTCTTTTACTGCTGCACCTACCTTTTTCCTGAGTTTGCATCTCAAGCTGCTTATGGAACGGTGTGTGGCTCATTTAAGTTTGCAACATCATGATTCAATAGAGCATCCAGAAAATTATGGTAGATTGACTGTAGATGATGTGTTGACGGATGACTGTGCTAATAGTCTTAGTACGTCATCAAAGGCATCTGATAGATGGAATTCCTGTCCTCAGTCAGATTTAGGGACTGGTCTCTCTGATTGTGAGGATGGAGATGGGGTGCAGTCCTCCCAGTATAAAAGTACTCCTGTTGCTACAACTTGTGCAGGGTCTCAGGATACAGACAAAGCTAGAAATGGTGTCAAGAGGCAGATTCGACCATCGGGCAAGAACAAATCGGGGAAAACAACGGCTTTACCTAATGTGGCAAGATCTGATAACAATTCATTTTTGAATGACCTTAGTGTTGAGATTCCATCATTTCAGCCTGTGGATGGGGAGTTGCACGGCCCTCAGCAGTCCATGGATGTAGGATGGAATGCAGGTGCTGGTGTCATTCCCAGCCCTAACCCAAAAGCGCCACGCAGCACTTGGCATCGAAGTAAGAATAACTCAACATCACTTGGATTAGCCTCACATGGATGGTCAGATGGAAAGAGTTTTCTTATCAACGGTCTGGGAAATAGGACCAAGAAACCCCGAACGCAGGTGTCTTACTCGTTGCCTTTTGGAGGTTTTGATTATAGCTCACAGAGCAGAAACTCTCACCCTAAAGCAAGTCCTTACAAGCGAATTAGAAGGGCAAGTGAAAAGAGGTCGGATGTGGCTAGAGGATCCAAAAGGAACTTAGAACTACTCTCATGTGATGCGAATGTGTTAATTACACTTGGTGATAGAGGTTGGAGGGAATGTGGAGCAAGGGTGGTATTGGAGGTATTTGATCACAATGAATGGAAGCTTGCTGTGAAACTCTCAGGAATTACTAAATACTCTTACAAGGCTCATCAATTTTTGCAGCCTGGATCTACAAATCGATACACACATGCCATGATGTGGAAAGGAGGAAAGGATTGGATCCTGGAGTTTCCAGATAGGAGCCAGTGGGCAATCTTCAAGGAGTTGCATGAGGAGTGTTACAATCGAAACATTAGAGCAGCCTCCGTTAAGAACATTCCAATTCCTGGTGTTTGCTTGTTAGAAGAAAATGATGAATACACAGCAGAGAGTGCATATATGCGGAATCCTTCTAAGTACTTCCGGCAGGTAGAAACAGATGTTGAAATGGCTTTGAATCCAACCCGCGTCTTGTATGACATGGATAGTGATGACGAGCAGTGGATCAAGGATATTCGAACTTCTTCGGAAGTTGGAAGTTGTAATGGCTTGGGGGAGGTTTCAAGTGAGGTGTTTGAGAAGACTGTGGATGCATTTGAAAAGGCTGCATACTCTCAGCAACGTGATGAGTTCACAGATGATGAGATAGCTGAGGTGATGAATGAAACTTTGGCGTCAGATTGGACGAAGGCCATTTTTGAGTATTGGCAGCAGAAAAGGAGGCGGAAGGGAATGCCTTTAATTCGACATCTTCAGGTAGCTGCTAGGTCTTTAAATTCCTGAATATTATGGGTTCTCTGCCTTTTCTGCCCATTCCTTGCCTGCTGCCACTGCTTTGATAGAAATAATAATAATGATGATAATGATAATAATAAGAAATTGATAACAATTACTGACTCCTGTGAGATCATAAAATGAAAAAGAGGTAGACTGATATTCCCTACCCCTTTTCCTCATCTTCTCTCTCCTAGCTTTTGTTGATCTCCAGTTTGTTACGTATGTTTTTTTAGAGATGGATACGGAACTTTTCTTTGGGGAAATGAGAAGAGACTAGTACTCTGAAATACAAAAGGATACTACCAAAGCATAGCGCAAATAACTTACCACAAGGGACTAAATTAAAGGCAAAGCCTGAAAACTTGAGTAATAAAATAAAGCATAACAGAATGTTCTTTTTGGAGTGTTATCCTAGCGAAGCATTCAGGAGTTCAACTTGAATTAGAGAGTATTTATTTTTCCAGCTTAATAGATTCCTTAGTTAAGTTTTGTTCTTTTTGCATTTTTGTTCTTGTTCCTGTACTCTGTTTTTCCATTTCATTATATGCTTTTGGTGGATATGGTTGTAAAGGCTTAGACTGGCCTAGAACATTCTTTTGTAATTATGGTAATTATGGTGATGATGATGGTGCCAAGGGTGTGTCAACCTAGTTGAGATGTTTGGGTGCGTTTGCTGATCCAATTCTTTACTCCTCATTGTATAATTTTCTTGTATTATGAGCTTTTGTTTCATTATTAAATTTATATTAATAGATTCATTTCCTTTTAAAAGAGCACATAAGGCTAAAATTCAAGGAAACAGAAGTAAAATATTACTTGTTATGTCAGTGTTATTTTCTTATTTTGTGCACAATATTACTTGTTTGTATATATTTAAATTGACAATTGGGAAATGCGTCTTGTCCTTTTTCCAGCCTCCTCTTTGGGAAACCTATCAACAGCAATTAAAAGATTGGGAGTGTACAATTAACAAAAGCAACACCAGTTTCTGCAATGGATATCATGAGAAGGCTGCTTCAGTTGAGAAACCACCAATGTTTGCATTCTGTTTGAAACCCCGAGGCTTGGAAGTCTTCAATAAAGGCTCTAAGCAAAGGTCGCACCGGAAGTTTTCGGTGTCTGGTCATAGCAACTCCATCGCTTATGATCATGATGGATTGCATGGTTTTGGTAAATTCTGTTGTCCATTTTTCCCAATCCATCTAATTACTGTTGTTTATCTCGGACGGCGTTTGAAGATATTCTTTTGTAGTTATCGATTTTCTTGACTTGGCTTTACAGTTTGAGTTGGTTTGTTGTATCAGGTAGAAGATTGAATGGGTTTAGCCTTGGGGACGATAAGATGGCCTATATTGGCCATAACTATGAGTTTTTGGAAGATTCTCCTTTGATTCACACGTCGTCCAGCTTATTTTCGCCACGACTTGAAGGCGGCATTTTGAGTAATGATGGGTTGGAGAGGAATTTTCTACCAAAACTTCACAAGAGCAAGTCCAGGAAGTATGGGACATGGGCTTCTCCATACGACTCGGGGATGGCTTCCTTCAATCAGAGAATGATTGGAAAGAGAGACGGGCTAAATAGGTGGAACAATGGTTATTCTGAGTGGTCAAGCCCACGACGTTATCCATTTGACGGATCTCAAAGGCAGATCCTCGAACAATTGGAGGGTTCCGATGTTGACGAGTTCAGGCTCCGCGATGCATCTGGTGCTGCTCAACATGCACGCAATATGGCTAAGCTCAAGAGAGAGAAGGCCAGGCGATTGCTATACAGAGCGGACCTTGCGATTCACAAGGCAGTGGTTGCTATCATGACCGCTGAAGCAATGAAAGCTGCTTCCGAGGATGACTCCAATGGTGATGGATAAAAAGAAGCAAAGAGAACACGAAACCTGATGACCACCACAACTCCCTCCGATTGCTCGAGCTCACTGATTCTTACGCCAAGATGGCAAGCGGATTAGGTTCGACGATTTTGTTAGTGCTGGGTTTTGTTTACTTTTGTCAATGGTACAGCCTCTTTTTTTTCGATAATGTGCAGATTTAATTGCAAACTTCTGACACGACAAACGCGAGCCGTACGATGATTGAGAATTTGTTGCTACAGCTTCCCAGATCCACAAGGAAGGTTTTTTTTGGCCAGCATGATTGAGAGGAGTCCCCTCATTTCAGTGCAAAACATTGTACTGAATGAAGCAAGTTTTTAGGTGGGGTTGTATGGAATTTTTTAGGGTTCCCCATATTTGTACAGTTTTTCCCCCATCTTAACCTGTTATTTTCTTTCACTTTGCCCCCTAAAAGCTCCCCCTTTTCTCTCTCCTTAACTTCCTTCAGTTTCTAAAGTGTTCCATCCATCAAATGAGCATCTTTAGCTTTAAATAATACATCATCTCTTCAATGCCATTGCATATTTCTCTGTAAATACAAACTCTACTGTTTATGCTATATTACTACTCTGATGATGCTTCTCAGAGATTTATTTTTCCACAAATTATTACTATTTTTTTTAGTTCTACAGACAATTGTTGATTGTAAAGTATTGATTGAGATTACCAGCTTCTTAATTACTTACTATCTTCACTTTTTGCAAGTTGTTTAGGAGAAGTTTATTAAATAGTTGTTTTGTGTTTGTTCTTCTATTTATAAAAATCATTTGTCTTCCTTCAGTTTTCTTTTCTACCAAAATTAGGTTAAGTTTTCTAATATATTTTGAACAAGTTGGATAATTGTGTTTGTTTGTTCATTTGGAGTTATATGAGTTTCTTAAGAAGTTCTAAATGTTTTCTCATATTTTATTTATTCTAGCTCTAAAGAAAACCATATAATTTATACTTGAAGAATACTTTTATACTTGAATTCCAAAAATTTGTTAAAAAAAAATCTTTGGGAAAGATTTCTTTGATTTAATCATATCGGTTAATACATAAAATTTGAAAAAATGTGTGTATATTAAACCCATCATTACAAATGATTTTATATAAGTTGTAGATAGATTTCTTCGATTTAATCATATCGTTGATACAAAAAATTTATATGGACAACAATTTTTAGAATAATTATGAAATATGTAGCAATTTTTTTAAAAATTACACATAAGCAAAGTTCTTTTAAATGATATACTCTTATAATTTATAGATTTTGCAATATTTGCAATATTTTAAAGATGTGCTTTGAATCTAATTGCTATATTTGTAACTATCTCATTTTTTTTTTATACAATTGTAAAACATAAAATCATTTTTTATACCACTGTAAAGCTATAACTCTCTAATAATTGTTGTAATGAGAAAACAATTTAAATTCATTAAATATTTCATTGCAAAGAGGTAATTATGTAAACACTAATATTTATAAGGCCAAAAACTTACCAACCAACCGTTAATAACGGCCTCTTTCTCCGGTCCGCCTTCCCGCCATTGAAGCTCTAACCTACTTTCTCGTATACATGTCCGAACCGTTTTCTCTTCACCCTTTGTCCCAGCTTTCTTTCCGATTTACCTCGTTTCTCTGTTCTTCTTACTCTCTTTCGCAATTACGACCTTCCCCTTGCCATTTCCTTCTTAATTTCCATCCACCATCAGGTACGTGCGTTCTCGCCATTGCATTTTGAATTTGTTTCATTCCAGGAAGAAATCGAGGAATTAATTGGAAAGAAACGCCACATTTTGTATAATGAATCGTTTAACCCTGTTTGGAGGACGTTTTTCTTTTGATTATTTGTTTTTAGACAGATTGTTTTGCCTGTATTTTGGTCGATTTGATTTCTTTTGAATTTGTGATTTGTTGGAAGTGACGTTTTTACCTTTTTTTTTTTTTTTTGACGAAGAAGATTTGAAGTTTGAAACATGGCAAGTCGTGTCAAGGAAGAAGAGCGAATTGAAAGGACCATACGTAATCTTTTGAAACTTCCAGAGAATCGAAGATGTATGAACTGCAATAGTTTGGTATGAGAATTCCTTACCTATTTGTTCATTCGCTTGAGGAATCAGAAATTCGGACATTAATAAAATGTAAACTGGGTTTTTTTTTCCTTTAAAAAGTGGAATTTCCCTCTAATTAAAGTTGAAGAGGCATATTTAGGTTCCAATTCATATGTGGTATCTGGTAACTTGGAATAGTGCCTAAGCTGTATTAAGGATTTTTTACCATTTTGTTGGTAAATGTAATTTAACGCAGAGAAACTACAGAGTTGTTGATTAGTGAGAGAAATTGCCAAAGTGAGCTTGATTCAGTGGTGTAAAACCTTTGTCTCTCACTTCAGAGGTTCATTCCCCCACTCTATATGTTGTATTAACAAAATTAGTTGGACAAACGCCAAAATTCGGTACCAGGAAACTGTCCCCAAACTTGAGCCAAATAATCGATCAAATTGATTCATTTCAATAATGTCTCAGAGTTCCATGTACAACTAGATTTCAATTCGATTTATAATGTTAATCTTAGCGTGTATATATAGAGGAAAAAGCTACTAGTAGCGTTGTGCAGACAGTTCAGTCAAACCTAATGCCAGTATTTCGCCAGGCTATTGTTGCATGATTACTTTGAAGTCAGAAGTCGATCCTATGAATGCAATACTGATAGCCGTCTGCTTGAGCTTCACTCTTGGCAGGATGTTTGAGTGGTTGAATATGTTATCATGAGCTATCGAGTTAACAATGCACCTGCTATTAATTAACCAAAATTATTCTTTGTAGCAAACTGTTAATTTATTGAGAGCATATGCAACTTGAGTTTATTTGGACACTGATATCTGGTTCTATACAATCCATAACTGAAACTTGAGCGCAATCCTTCCTTCTGTTTATATTTATGAATTTAATTTATGGCATTTATATTTTATTTTTACATGAATATCCTTCAACAGGGACCGCAATACGTCTGTACAACATTCTTGACATTTGTCTGTACAAATTGTAGTGGAGTACAGTAAGTATTGAAATGACTGTTTAATTATCTGTATATGTGGATATTCTCGGTTCTATCTCTCTTTCTTTTATTATACTTTTTTATAACCAATGTGTATATGAATTTGAAGAGATACTTTGCAATTGCTTATCTTGGTTGAATTTTATGCTCTCCAGTCGTGAGTTCACTCACAGAGTGAAGTCAGTGTCAATGGCAAAATTCACGGCAGAAGAGGTGGCTGCTCTTCAAGCTGCGGGAAATCAGGTCAGATGCCGTTGCCTTGATGTTCGCTTATTATTTCTCATCCATTGTTGAGACACCTTTTGCCACTAACTTTAAGCTGTCCTTACATAGAGAGCACGGGAGATATATTTAAAAACATGGGATCCCCAGCGACATTCTTATCCAGAAAACAGGTTATTGAACTCATTACACACACATACACATGCAGTAATTGGCTATAATCTCCCCTAATTTCCATATTTTTCTAGCAGCAATCTCCATCGGCTTCGGAACTTCATCAAGCATGTTTACGTTGATAGGAAATACTCGGGTGAAAGAGATGTTGATGAGCTCCCGAGGTTGAGACTTGTAAGCTCTCTTCTAATGGGTTTACTCATTTTAGTTAACATTCATTTTGCTTGTTGCTATGCTCCGAATTCACGTATTTGAATTACTTTTATTTCCTTTTAAGCTCAATGATAGAGAAAATCGTTTCATGTGCATGCGGTCCTCTTCCCTGCAGCTTTTAAATATATCTTTCATCTCTTGTTTAGTTTGTGCTTTCATTTTGGCATTTTGCATCTGAGGAAAGTTCTCTTCGCTATAAGCATTTTTTGTATTTAAACCAACAATGACGAATAATTCTATATTCTGGAGGCTGTTAGTAAAATCGGTTCCACATGTTGACAGAATGTTTCATATAATACAGACTGAAAAGGATTCAACCCAAGAAAGGAGAAAGGTAGCTCCATATTATGGTGGATTACAGAACCAGCAAGTTGAAATGCCAAGATCTAGTTCAAAGAGGGAAACCAGGAGTCCAATTTTTTACTATGATGAGAGAAGCAGTCCTCGGTATTCAAAAGAAAACAACAGATATGGAGGCTATAGGAGAAGCCTTACACGCATTGAGGTTGTAGATGACAGAATCAAAGATGATAAACCCAGGCTCTCAAATGGAGTTACCAAGGCAACCATCCACTTGAGTCGCAGTCAAGAAAATTTACAGAAGTCTCCTTTTGCAGTTGAATTTAATAATAAAGTTACGACTGGCAAAAAGGAACCTACACGAAGAGTTGAGGAGGATGCAAGAACCAATAAAGGAATAGACGCTGGTGGTTCTGATCAGGTTTGTAGAGTTGCTGGATATTTGAGTGTTCTTGTTCATTCCAATTAGGGGTATTATTAGTTCTATAATGCAAATTTTGCAGAAGTTTGAGCAAAATACTTGGCATACTATAAGCTGCGTATTGTGTTTCTGCATGCAATTTTCTTTTCAAATCAAGTTTAAGATTAGTTGTTCCCCTCCTACACAATAAGCCATGCTTAAGATTCTAGATTTGATCTTTCAAATGGTTGGGTTTGTAATTTCTTTACACAGAAACTGGACCTTTTAGTATTAGCTTATACTTCAATTGACTTCTTCCATTACCAGAATGTTGTTTCTGTTAATCCCGTGGAAACTAAAAGAGACAACATGGAGAGCCTAATTGATCTTAGCATCAGCTCTGAGCCTTCTGATGCCACCACCGCTGCATCACAGACCCAACAGATGCCTCCATCTAACAATGACAACTGGAACGCCTTTGAGCCATCTTCAACGAAAAGCACTTCAACAGCCCCCAATGCAAATACTCTGGAAGCTTTGCTTTTTGAATTAACAGTACCATCAGCTGGAGCTGATAAAAACCCGTCTAATGGATCTGCAAATGCTTACACTCGAGCAACTCTTTCTGGAAGTACTCTTACCCCAGATTTCACTATGGGGCAGACAGTATTACCAATCAGCGTTGAAGCTTCTGTACCTGAGACTAATGAAAGTGTACCGTTGCAAACTTCTAATGCAAGTCCTCCGCAATTCACATCCAATAAGGGTGGCGATATTGGACTACAAGTCATTAATGGACAGCAGCTTCCAAGCACGCAGCAAAAACAGACTTTTGATTATCCTTCTGCAGATATTGATTTGAATTCACAAATGATGACTCCAGCTGCTGTTCCAAATTTTGAAGTGAGTTGCTTGATGTGAGTTTCCTATCTGAAGAAATTAAGCTCAAATATGCCTTAAATTTTCTCAACATATTGCTGCTTTTGTGGCTACATCTATTGGCTGCAGTGGACTTCTTCATCGGGATCAAATGCTCAAGGAAATTCAAGTGTTTCAACTGACAAGATAGTTGCTGCAGATTCTAAACCAGCTCAGGGTGCCACTATTGGAGTTGGATCCCAACCTCCATCTTTGGAAAAGAGTTCTTCTATTGGAAGAAAGGAACTTCCTCTGGTATTGAGTTTAAATATGATTCATTCATCACTGATGCTCTTCAGTCTTCTCTAATGGATATACATATACTTCTGTTTGCAGGACCTTTTTACTGCTAACTACCCTCAAGTTCACAGCTCACATCCAGGTTGGCAGACTGGAACTCAACAGGTCATGGGTCAAAACTTGCAGTATTATCCTACCCCAGTGGTATATAAAGCAAAGTGATGGTGTTGTGTGTGTGATGTTTATTTCGTCTTCTTTTCTTTTAAATGCATAATAGATAGGTAACCTATCATCTCTGTTTGCAGGCTGCAAGACCAACAAACCCATTTGATCTTGATGATGAAAAGAGTAAATTTTACTCACACGTATGAACAATAATCAAACATTTAATGATTTTTCTCTTTCCCTTCGTTTCATCCACTAGTAGCCTTTTTGCATCTGACAAATTTAGTAATGTTAATATTACTTGGATAATATTTGAGGAATATTTTAATTATATAAAACATAAGCTCACTGAAAATTGAGTTCTGAAACATTAGATAGTCTTCCATGGCTGTCCACCATTCAGTTATCACTACTTTACTGCTATTTTAAGTTATCACTACTCAATTTACTATGGTTTTCCCATTCCATAGCTTACATGCTCAATTAGAGTTGAGTCATTTGTTGTTATTTAATTAGTGTTGTGAAGAAATTGACACAGAAGGAGGAGAGAAGAAAGAAACAAACTTATATTAAGAATGTACGGAGATGGACGCTTTTGAGAGAACTTATCACTCTCTCAAAGCTCATTCACTCACTTCCACTCTAAGTTTGACTAACTTTCTTGCTTTGCTTTCTTCCTTTCTTTGCTTACTTTACAAACGAGGGCATTATCTCCAGCATGAGATCGTTGAGCTTAAGTTAGAGGATTTTTCTAAGCTTTTCTAGGATTTAAACTATTTTAGATATTTCTATGAAGTTTACCATTATCTAAATGAATTCCTTCCTTGAAGTCCAAAGAAAGCTTAGGATATTTGTAGATCTTTTATTTGAGATATATGGTTACTATCTTCTAGACAAATCTGGGGATGTCTTATATTGGCACTTGCTATGTGTAGATGTGTCAAGAATGTTCTAGAATAGTTAGTGTGCTCCTACTCCAAAATAGTGATGCTATTTCGTTCTATGATTTTGCAGAGTGCTCGTGCTAGCATGCCCCCTGTTACTGACCTAACGCAGAGATATGGCTATCAACCCGAAGCCCAATATTCAGGTTAAGATCCTTCGTCTTCTTCATTTGCTGTAGTTTCACTCACTTTCAAATCCTTCAGAGCCTCATTTTCCTTTAAACAAATCTCAGGTACATACGTGGGGCAACAAGTCTACGGGAGTATTCCGTCTTTAAGGTAAGTTCTGTTTATGCCAATCTTAAATTGCATTAGTATACTTTTCTCGTCAGCTATCATTTCCCTTCAGTTTCACTCCCAAATATTTTTCTAGTTAGAAACATCTCTCCTGGTTATGGAATTTGGGCTTCCCAAGGATCCTTTTGGGAGGAAACAAGCTTCAATTTTAGATAATGTTTCTATTCAGTTTATGTCCTTAAATAGAATGCGTTCACATGCAATTCCTATTAGTTTGTCTATTTGTCTGCTTCATTATTATATCAACATAGTCTTTATCGAAAATATTCTGTTGCCTTTTTAATTCTTTACTTATTCATTTCTTATGTCACTTTAGTCGATGTATGGCTGAAGACCCGCATCACTAAATGTTGGTGATACAGTTATGAATATGACGCAACTTTTATATTATTATAGTAGTTAGAATTTCTGTACCTTTTATCGAATACATATATCATACAAATGCTTATTTTTTAATTTATCTATTACAACTACGAGATGAGAGATCAAACCTTCAACCTCAAGAGATGAATGTTAGACCAAATAACCGTTGAGCTAAGCTCACTTTGGTCGTATAAACGTTTATCAATATGTTGTTAATGTTGTCAAAAGTGAGCTTAGTTTAATTTTTATTGACATGGCCTCCATCCTTATACGTCAGAGGTTCAATCCCCCACCGTTGGTTGTACTGAAAAAAGGTTGTCAATGACAATGACTAAATAGAAGTATAATCCAAAGTCTTGCTCTAACCAACAAAAAAAAAAAAAAAAAAAACTCTAAAATATATCTACCTTTTAAGATAATTACAACGGAAGTTCGGGAGGTTTGACCTTTGATTTCCATTTTGAATTTTTGTGTTTCTGCAGACCCCAGGGAGTAGAAAACTTTGGATCACTCTCATTCCCAAGTCCTTTTGGCTCCTTCAACAACACAACTCAGCATCCGGGTAGCAGATCATATCCAGCACCTAACAACACAAATCCAATTGGTCCTTCGTTTCGCAATAATCCTTTCGGATAGACTTTCATTTCACTTCACATCACAAAGCCTTTCGCTGTACGTACGTCTCAATATCAGGTCATCTCCTTCCTATCTTTTCATCATGGGAACTGAGTCTGAAAGTTGTGAGAACTTTTAATCTAAATGAGAGTTTTTAATTCCATCAAAGTCTTATGATGTGAGTGGCTGTGTAAAATAATTAGAGTGCAATGTACAGATTCACCCAAGGTCATATAGCAAACTAACCGTATGACACTGATTTCATAGGTTGGTTTATGCATAATTTGATTGTTTTTATTTTTGAGATAATCACTAACTTTTAAGACTTGTATATGACTTGACTTGATCTCCTTGTAGAAGCTTGTGTGAATTTAATGTGTTTGTAAGTTGCTACGTTGTTATCATTGTAACGCTTTTGTTTCTTGTTGAAATGAAAATAGAGAAGACGTGTTAACCTAACTAAGTGTGATCGTTCTTGTAATTTTGTTGCTCTCTATTTTTATCATTTGTTTGTAACTAACTTTGTTATGCAACCTTCATCTTCAACTAGTTTGAAAGATCGTGAAGCTTTTTGGCTTTCTTTTTACCCTAGTTAGAGAGTCCGTCCCGTAAGTTTGTTTAGTTTTAATGAAGTTGTTTAAAAGAAACAAAAAACACAAAAACTATTTATGTTTATTGCAATAAGTTAAAACTATGTTTACGTGGAAAACGATTATATTTACTAAGATGATTTTAATGAATATCCTCTTACAATGGTATGCTACAAAAAATTACTTTCATCGCCAGCGAGAGAGCTTGCATATACCTAAAAGTTAAAAGGTCTCGAAATTTATTCTCGTCAATTTGAATGTAGTTTGATGAACTCCAAACATAATTTTTATAGACATTTGATTACAGGTTACTTAACAATGTATTGCAAAATAACATAGTCATCCTAATCACATTGATTAGGATATAAATTATGAAATTTCATAATTTCTATCGACTGAGAAAAGTTATTGTTGGTATTTTTAGATTGATATAAGTTTGACGAATGTAGACAATGCTAATAAAAACCATAAGTTTCAAAAAAGAATTTTTTTTTTATAGAACAATAATATTCTATCGATTGAGAAAGAATAAAATGGATAGTATTTGATAAGTCTACTACCAAAATTAGTATTTTCTTTTTGGAAAAAGTGAATTGCAAATAATTAATATATGAAAAATAATTTATAACGTTTAAAGATAAAAAAAGGTGTTAAAAATCACTTTAACTTTGGTAGTAGTTTAATCCATAAATTTTGGTTTAGATTTTGTTGGAAATAAAGATTTAACGAGATTAATTAAGTAGAGCACTGGAACTCAATAAATTTATAAGCTTCACCAGTCTATATCCTTAAACTATAAAATCTTATATTTAATTCAAATAAAAGTTTTTACCGTGAAAATTAAATTGTTACAAACTTTGAAAGTAAAAGATTAAATTATTAGACTAAATTAGTATAAAATTTTAAAAGTAGAGTGATCAAATTGTAACAAATCAAAATTTAGAGACTATATTGTTATTTTCAATAAAGTTCAAATACCAAAAAAATTACTTTTTAAAATAAAAAATAAAAGTATATAGATAACAAAATTTTATTTTGATGTAGAAAAAAATAGACATATCTATTAATGTATATCACTACAAACAAACAAGGATCTTTTGGAAAAGTAAGGTAATTTATAAAATAAATTGGATAAAATGAGTGGTTTTAAAATATATTAGGTAAAAGGGATGGTTTTTTTGGAAGGTAGTGTAGTTATAATAATAATAATAATTTTATATGTTTAATGTTATTAAATTTGAAATGATGTTTAACAAAAGGACAAAAGAAATTGATTTCTTAATCATTATATATTTAATGATTTTTTTTAATTTTTTACAAAATCATATTTACTTTTATATTAATAATTATATAATTAATTACTTTTACTTAATGTTTTTCGTAATAATTTATTATTCATAATTTTTTTATTCTGTACCTCCGTGTTTTTGTAATATGTTTGACAATTTTTTTTAATTTTATTTTATTAGTATATTTTTTTCCTCAATTTATTTAATAACAATGCCTATAGTTATATGTTGTAGCAAATAATTGACGTCAACGATTAAGAATACAATTAATTTCATGCATGTATGGTCATTCAAATAACAATAGAAATTATGTTGAAGTTACGATTGAAGTGAGATACAAAAACACTACCACCGATCTTGATATTTCTACATTAACTATACCTCGTTTCCATCTCGTTTATGACATTTTTGTCGATTATGTCCCTTGTTTGCAAATAACAATTACATTTTTTACTTGATTACGTTTTTTTTAATTTAATAATTTCTAAAAGAATTATTATTTTAAACTCATTTATACCTATACTTCTTCAATTATTTCACTTTTTCTTATTTCACCTCCATCTCTACCCATACTTCTTCAATTATTTCACTTCTTTCAATTTCACCTCCCATTTCACTTCTTCCACTTTATAGACCCATGCCTCTCTCTTCAATTCTTCTTCTATAAAATCATTATTTATTCTTCTCTTTTCTCACCATTTCCATTTTACAGTTCAATTTAAAAAATATATTTTCTTCCATCTATTCTCCTTCTTCTTATTTTATCTTTTCATTTCTTCTAATTTCTTCACCTAGTCACTTGCTCAAGGTATTCAATAATATATATATATATATATATATATATATATATTTATATAAGTTTTATAATTTTTTTTTTGATTATATTACAAAATAACACTAGTTTACTATCTTTGTACAATTACAATATCGGAGTTATAATTTTATACTTTGATAAGTTGATTAACAAACTGAAGGTATGAAAAGTTATTGTTATTATTATTTTTATTGTTATTGTTGTTGTTATTATTATTGTTGTTGTTATTATTATTATTTAGTTTATTTTAGTTTTTTGCAATTCAATAAACATATATTTGATTTCCTCTCCATTTTGTTTAATTATATGATCAATTTGAAGAAGTTGCAACAATAAGGAAAAAAATGATTTTGTCTATTGACTACCGATAAAGCAAAAAAAGACCCTAGCTTGGAACAGAGAAATAACTTCAAATTGATGGAACTCATTTGTATGGAAAGTACGAAGGAAAACTATTGGTAGCTACCTCAGTTGATGCAAATTCGCACGTCTACCCACTTGCATATGCCATTGTACTCGAGGAAAGCGCGGTTCGGGGGTTGGTTTTTGCGAAATGTGTGGGAGCATGTGGTACAAAGAAGATCTGGAATGTGTTTTATCTCAGATAGACACAAAGGAATTCTATCTGCCTTGCAAAACCCTAATAATGGTTGGAAAGATGCACATCATCGTTTTTTTTTACGACATGTGGTGAGCAATTTCAATGACAAGTACAAGAACGTTGTGCTTAAAAGTATGGTGTACCGTGCAAGATCTAAATATCAATTTCGAAAGTTTAATGAATGCATGGACGAACTTCGTGAGGCCAACCCCAGATGTTTACAATGGTTTGCTAATTTAGATGTTAGACAGTGGACGCAGTCACATGATGGTTGTCATCGTTATGGATGGTTAACTACGAACGTGGCTAAGTGTGTAAATGTTGTTCTAAAAGGGGCTAGGAGACTACCAATTACTGCTCTCGCACTAACTACATTCTATCGAACAGTTGCATATTTTGCTGCGCGTCGAGTAGAAATAGAAGCTGCTCTTGAATCGGGCGAAAGTTTCACAATGTATGTTCATCTTGTATATTATTATTTGAAAATTATACATTATGATTACTCAATATTCAATAACTTGTTATTCGTCAACGTAATAGGTATGCAATACAGAAATTACGTCGTTGGGAAAGACGTGCAAACACGCACGATGTTAACATCTACGATCATCGGATAGGTTTGTGCGAGTAACATCTGCAATTAATTCGTTAACATTAAAAGGTGGATCCACACATCGAGTGAAGCTAATGGAACGAACATGTACATGTAACAAGTGACAAAGTTACGGAATCCCATGCTCCCATGCCATTGCAATATGTAGAATTCTTGGCGTGGACTATCTGGGTTACATAGAACATTACTATAAGACTTCCACTTACATGTCTTGTTATTCACCTCAATTTGAGTCTATCCCTCACAGACAGTGTTGGCCTGATCCCAATTTCCCATTCATTTATCCCGATGAGACAACAATACGGAGTGTGGACAGACCATGCACTTCTCGAATACATAATGAGATGGATAGGAGGGACACAACGGCTCCCTCACGTTGCACTGTTTGCAGACAAGAAGGACATAATCGACGAAAATGTCCCAAACGAGGTGAAAATGAGACATAGTTAACGTAGAAATACCAAGATTGATGGTAGTGTTTTTGTATCTCACTTTAATCGCAACCTCGACATAATTTATATTGTTATTTGAATGACCACACATGCACAAAATTAATTGTATTCTTAATCATTGACGTCAATTGTTTGTTACAACATATAACTATAGACATTGTTATTAAATAAATTGAGGAGAAAAACGTGTTCCAAACTTTCAGCTCAACCCTGTTACTTTTGACCATGGAATGTCACTTGGCAATTGCATACAACGAGGAAAAGGCTTGGAGAACTTGTCAGATAGCGGCTTGGGCCAGCCCGTACATCTTGATACTAATGTCCAATTGAAAGATAACGTTCTCTTTTATCCCCAATACAAGTAATTGCCAAGCCTGGTAGCCTGGGCTTGGTAAATTGAATATTGAATTGGGAAATTGAGGGAAAAATTGTGATCTAAATTATATCCTCCTCCTCCCCTCCACTTTACAAGTAACTTTAAGGTTTTTAACGAAAAAAGACAGACTTTTTTATCTGAAGAGGGAAATGAGTGGGTTTCTCTGGAGCAGCTTGATACAAACTATACTGAATTCTCAACATTATGTTCAGGTGGTACAATTTCTATCCCTAGGTCTTGTTACTCTCCAATCTTCATTTGTATGCTTTAAAAAAAAATTCGTAAGTGGTGGTTTTGTGCATCAAACACTGGTATTGTGTATCTTAAATGCCATGTTATATAAGCAATTTTCGGTGTAAGATTTGTATCAGTTTATTTGTTTAATAATTTATTTATTTAACTTTGTAAGACCAACTATGACTAATTTGATTTGTCCTACCAACAAGTAGAAAAGGCTTAGCTGTAATGTGAGTTCTACGGTTTTGATTAGGATTCGTGAGTTTGAGAAGGATGAAATACAGCTGATAGGGTATTAAAGATGCTCACTCTGTTTATTAGGTGAAGAAACGTAGAGAGTCAATCGACAACTTTTTTCTAGGAATTAGAGGTAGACATATCATGTTGCCATTGATTTCTGTCTACATTTTGAAAACCTTGACTATAGCTTCGGCAAACACTTTGAAATCTTTTCTCTGAAGCATTTAAGAATTTCCAACAGGGGAAGCAAGAAAATGATGGGAAGTGCTTGAGTTAGCTAAATTTCATGTATATTAATGTATTGTGTACGGAAACTTCTTTAGAGTGTCCTTGTATGTAATATTCATTTCTTTGGTTGAACTGTATCCTAACCTTGACCGATTACTCATAATACTTTTTCAGATTTCCTGTACCTTTTGTTTGTTAAAATATGTCATGCCATTAACAATATTTTTTCTATAGTTAAGAGGACGCTGGCAAAGTCAATCTGTGGAAGGCTTCCAAGTTGAAGCCAGCTTGATAGGTACCCTGTAATTGCTCCTCATTTGCTCGCATGGCTGGTATGAAAAATAGATCTGAACAGAACTTTTAAAGGACAAATTTGTGACAAGCAATCAGATCGTGGGAAAGAACGGAATGGTAGTATCATCTTTCTCGACTTCAAGACTAATCCTATCCCTTTCCAATTTTACGTTGTCAACTGAAAGCTCGAATAACCAGAACTCGGAGAAAAAGAATAGGAACAGAAAGTAAAGAAGAGAAAAACAGACGAGCACCCCCTCCAAATAAGAGTAAAACCCTTGAAAATTCTTCTTTACTACATCTTTTTTCATGTTTTTGACTTTTCGGTTAATACTGCAATAACGCAGTACCAAAGGTGGAAAAAACATGGGCAACATTCCTCTATCCATGGTGGTGTTATGGATGCTGAAAGCTGAAGTGCTGGAAAGGGGAAAAAATACAAGATATTTTGACAAAGTTAATGGTAGAATTGATGTGATGGCAGAGATATGTATTATGACATTCATTTGTAGCGACAGGTGGTTAGCTGGAGCTGGAGTTCAGTGGCGGTCGAGGGGAATATTCAATGCACGGTTGTAGAGTTTCCGGTGGTGGTGGTTCTTATAGGGAAAGTAGGTGGTGAAAGGGGTGGCATTGAACTGGAGGTGGGGGTAAATTATAATGGAAGCTTGGTGGGGGAGATGATAAATATAGGAGGGTGGAGGTGGTGGTGATGGATCGTTTACTAGAGACGGTGTACTTTTGCAATAAATTGGCAGTGAGGAGATGGGAATGTGAAAAATGATGCTTGGTCACGGCAATATTGAAGGTAAGGAGGTGATGGTGGAGGAGAGGGCGGGGAAGGAGATAGTCGAGGTGAAGGAAAAAAGGCTGAAAGTGGTTTACAAGAAATTTTAATCAACAGGTTTGGACAGAGATACTTTTAATTGCAACGTTGATTGCTTTGGCTTAGCTCACAAACAATCCCGCTGTTGTTGACTGTCCAAACCCTGACATGCTGCCGGCTTGCCCAGTGAAAAGTTTGTGCTGTAAACTAAATTTCAGCAGCTTGAGAAGCTTGCAGACAGTGACAGCTTATTCTGTATCTCATTGAGCGCAATCAACTTGGAACTGATCATTGGAGAAAGTCGGAACATCCGTACGTAGGCTCTTTTCTTGAGATTTTTCACTCGGTAAAAAAGTCCCCCCGAGATTATAAAGAAAAACTGCCATCGAATACAACTGTTTGTCGGGATTACTTCATTCTGTGTACATGTTGCGACTATAAAACATCCACGAAACATGTTGGCAACAAGCACAGAAACTGGTAAATTTTTAACATTATCAGGCAGTACTAAGGCAAGTTGATTGTGGTTTATAAAAATGGTATTTGAAATTGTTTGATAGTATGAGGTTCCATCTCAAAATCAATTGGTAATAAGAGGAGTAGCCCATCAATCTTATAAGGAGTGTGAGTCTTATTGATTTTTTCGACGTAAGACTCATATCTCCAATAGAAATTTTTGTACGGAATTATATATATAATTAAATTTATCTTCACTCACTAAGCTTAAGCAGTAAGCAAATTGGTGATTTAAGGCTTTGTCATAAAAGAGATTGGGTTACCCACCTTCAAACTTATTGAACTGAAGGCCAAGATATTTATGACTTGGAAAATTATGAACACTGATTTGAAGCACAAGAGGAGCCACTTCATATAACTTGATTTTAAAACTGATTTGAAATTGTGGAAAATGGAAGTATAAGATAGAAGTCGTAGTAATTCAGGAAGATATTCAGCGATGTTCCCATTGAAACTGCTTTGAGATAATGGCAGTATCTGATAGAAAGTGTAGGTCTTCAAGAGCTTTGGAGCAAAGCACTCCATTCAGTTATGTTTCGCTGGTTTGATATAACGATGGCTTGCTTCCAAACCTGTAGGGTTTATAATAGTGTCTGTGGATTATAATGGCGCAAGAAAGGTTGTAACGAGAACGGTAAAGAAAAAGGATTCATATCATATCACATTTGAGAAAAAATTCCTGAAATTTTATGCTGGAAAAATGAAGAGTTTACAAGTGGCTTCTTACTAGAGAGAGGGAAAAGGTGGTAAGATTTATGAAGCTGAAAAAACTAAAGGGGAGACTGAACTAAGCTTTTGGGAAAGATTTATGTAGTTAAACCCAAGTGGCCTCTTAGCTAGTGGCTTCTGGAACAATATTGATGCATAGAATATACATTCCTCAAACTAAGATTTATGTGACTGAAAAAAACCAAGTGGATCCTTAGCTAGTGGAAAGGTTTATATAGTTAAACCCCACCTAATTTATGTCAAATATAGCCCACTGGACCCAGAATTTGTATTTGACTAGAACTTGAGAAATGTATATTCTATGCATCAAAATTGCTCTAGATCTTAGTTTGAGAAATGTTTATTCTTTGCATCGATATTGCTTAGTTTTCTTCTGATTAAAGCCAAACGTCTAGATTTTGATATAGAAAAGTGAGACTTGAGGCTCTCTATTAAACCACTCTCTATCTATTTATATAGATCAATAGATACGTAAAATAGAAAGTCTCATAGAGAGACTTGAACAACGAACTTCTTGGTCTCTAATGCATTTATAATGTTAAATACCAACTAATTTGAATCACAGATCTTTTGATTGCTAGTACACTTGTATGCCAATTAACTTATGTTCGCTTTGACCCGCATGTTTTAACTTTTAAGATATGATTAAGGGTTTAGTCAAAGTCACTATTATAACTTAGGATTGTTTGGACACTTTACCTTGAATGGAGTGGACTATTATAACTCATTTAATGTTTAGATCTTCCATTATAATAGTTAAAATTTTCAATTATTATAACTCAACCTCTTTCGTGCTAAAACTATTTCTAAATCTTCATTGTCTACAATTTTTACTGTCTTGTACCCATTTTTTTTCTTATTTTTATTTTTAACTCAAACTAAAATATTACGTTCCAAACAAACATCAACTAAAAAACTTACAACAACG
This sequence comes from Cucumis hystrix, assembly GCA_025688845.1. Lineage (NCBI taxonomy): Eukaryota > Viridiplantae > Streptophyta > Magnoliopsida > Cucurbitales > Cucurbitaceae > Cucumis > Cucumis hystrix. Next base: position 2,966,207 of record CM046886.1, on the reverse strand, counting down.
CAGCAACAATTTTGTAAAGTTCCATTCTTTCTGTATGGGTGGCAGTCTCAAATTTTGCAGGAGCGCTAGGGATCGTGAGGGGAACGCATTGCACTGTGAGGGCTACCATTTCTGAGTACATGGCAGTTAAAGGACTCTGGTTGTTAATGCATCCACGAGTCAATGTGGCAACTTCTTTAGGTCAGTCACTTCTCTACTCTACTAATTCATTTGATCTTAATGAATCTCATATCATTTCGATCTTATTTATTGATCAATATATAAATCAATATTATCTGAATTATTCCATCATAAATATACTGTAAAATTAAGCTTAGGGAGCTTTTTTCTAATAGAAAAAACGCATGCTAAAGAGTAAACCCGCAATGACCAAAGGATTGAGTAAGCTTTACCATGGATTGGGTTAGGAATTTAACATTGACCTTTAAATGATAACTTGTACTTTAATCGTTCATATTAATTATATCTCCACTATTGTAAGGAGTGTTTTGGTCCCGGAGTTGGGGGAGTACTTAGAAAAGTGTTGAATTATAAACTTCACTCTTTGTTTAGCTTAAGGAGCGGACTAAAAAATATCAATCTTAAATCTTATCAACTCCTTAATATTAGGCTCTAGGATTTCACAACTATTTAGAGTTCACAAATTCATTCCTCATCGTAAATCCCGTATAGGATGGAATCGAATCTCTCTGTCAAAATATAACAGATCGTTACGCTAAAAGTAAAAGAAAAAGATAAAAACTCTACCTTTATAACAGGATACAAGTTTCAATCCAATTTGAGGAAGATACTACTTATGGATGGCATGTGACTGGAGGCCCCCACAGTTCTTTTTTAGAGAGTCTTAACCGTTTCTCATGGCTGAGAATAGTTGGACAGTTAGCTTAACTTGTGTCCTCGTGACCTTTAGCCAGTTTTTGTTCTTGTCAATAATATTCTCACTCGTTTCACCCCTTCTTTTTGCTTCAATTTTGACCATCATCTTTCTTTTCTGCTAAGCTCAAGAACTCTACCAGTTGGAGATTTGATCCAAAAATCCCTTTGCTTGGAATCTTTGATTCTTCTATCCTAAAATTACGTTCATTCCATTCCCTCTTGTCATTTTGTTTTCAAATTTTTTATTTTTTTCAAGCTGTGATTACTTAGGTTTGTTAGTGGAAAGGTAAAAAGACCGTAGTAAATTCTTCCCGCAACTCGAGAACACGGTGAAAACCAAAAACTAAAAATATATGGTTTGGTAACCCTTTCATTTTTTTGTATGAATGCATTAGAATAAACATCAAATATGTATATATTAAACATTACTTTGGTGTCTAGGACAAGGGTTGGAGTTCTAAACTCTAAAAAGTTGTGAACTCTCATCCACTGTGCAAAAAATTAATAAGACATAATTGATGTTTTTTTAATCGTAGACCTACGAACTCGTTGAGCCTAGAAACTCATCCAATTCCTTGATCTAAACATTTAAAAAAGAACACCGTTAGTCGGAGTTGGTTTTATGATTCAACTACCACTGCATCGACTATGATTAGTTTAATAAATGTTCGATCCGACTTCGACCTTCATTTTCGGTTTGAAACACCAACCCACCCCTCTCGTTTGGTCAATCAGCTTAGTCTAAACTATTTAAACAGAATTGAAGTGAATTTTACCCTAAATTGATTGATATCCATTTATGTTGTGGAAACTAGTCGTTATCAATCAAAAAAGGAAAGATAAAAGAATTGGGTATACTTTACTCTTGGAATTAAAGAAAAAAATTATCCACTTTTTAATTGATTCCAAAATTTCTCCAAATCTTCTCATAAGATTTAGTTCTTGAACCGAGGGGAGCACAAGGAATCCATGAAAAAGGTATTCATCTTTTTGGATTATTCGTACATAGCCACGTCCATAACAACTTAAAAATCTAAGTAATATGTGTAAAAGTGTGAACATTTTTATCCATTTTTCTTTGAAAATGACAAAAAAGAAACAATAAGTAAAGTATCTATCATATCCATATGTTAAGCACTCATTTTAGAGTGATGGCTGAGTGGGATGCTCTTATCTATGTTTCCCATCTGGCAAAGGAGACGTTTTTTTAATCATTTTAAAACTTACTAAGAATTCAAATGTTTCTGAAGGAATTGAGAATTCTAATATGGAAGTTAGAAAAAAAAATATGTACAAATTTAAAAGATAAAACTATAAACAAAATGGTTATTAAATGAAGTCTTCGTTAGATTTTTTTTTTTGTCAAACTAAGAATAATCTAGTGGTAGTTGACGTATATTTCTATAATTGAAGTTGGAAGTTCAATATCTCTACTTGTTGCGTTGAAAAGGGGTTTTATTCTTTTAAATGGATCAATAACACAAAATTAACTCTTAAAAGGTTTACAATTTTGTCATAAAAATACTTAAATCCAACCTAAAAACAAAGAAAATGAAAAAAAAAAAAAAACACTAATTATATGTGGGGTGAGAAAATCAAACTTTAAATATTGAAGTTGATGGGGTAAATATTGTGTATATATATATAATGTTCATTTTGTAGGGGGGAAAAAGCAATTGATGTTGCTTACAACTTACATTAGCATAGTTCAATATTTTTTCCTCTCCAAACTTAAAACTTTTCCAAATATCTATTGTCATGCATTATTTCAATAAGGTGGCCTTTTCTTTCATTATATATGTCTTTCATTTTTACTAGTTCCACAAACAAAGTATTCAACTTTTAAAATAATTTAATTGTGAAAATTGAAAGTTGAAGGTTAAGCACTGAGTTAAGAAATGATCAACTTGTTCATGTTTAAATATTTTTGTAAGTTAGTCTGTAAGCCTCACTAAATCTTATATAAATGAATTAAAATTTTGGAATATAAAAAATCACAAAAGAAAAGAAAATCAAGTTCAAATTATCTAACATCATATATATATATATATATATGATAGAGAATTGAGTGTGAATTTCTAACTCTTGAATATTTTAGTTTGAAATTAGAATACTTTAATCCATTGGATATCATAAACTTGACAAATAGACATTATAACCATATCTATCCATTATTAAAACTTTGAATCATCAATCCAATTTTGAGTCTTTGAGGAACCAAAAGAAAAGGGAAAGGAAAAAAAAAAGAAGGAATATTGAGGTGGCAAAGTGAAGTCCCATCCCCATCCCTTTCTTTTCAACCTTGTCTCTTCTCATAATAATTGCTTCTTGCCAAATATATATATACACATACATTTTTTATATATTGAAAAAAAAATTTATCTATAACACTTTATTAATTTTTTCTTTTATTATTATAACAATATTCACGTTTATCCCTCCACGTCAAAATTAAACAAAGCTCCATCTTGACACGTGGGAGGCAAAAGGACGGTTGAGTTGCCTCATTACATACGTCAGTTGAAATCAGGACCGTGAAAAAATGAATCTTGTAATTTGACCTAGTCTTCGGCTTGTGGAATCAAAGTGGGTTGAAGAACACCGACAATTTGGAATTTGTGGAACAAAAGGAAAAAGAAAATGGAATTACAACTGTAATCGAGTCATCCTAATTCCTACATTTGATTTTCCCATATATTCCCTTCTCTTTTCCCCCCACTCCTCTTCCCTTTTCTTCCATTCCCCCCAAACCAAAAATATCAATTTTATTATAAATATTAGATATAGTAGATGCTCTCTTACCCTCTATCATCCAACACCATTGACGTGTGTTTTAAATTTCATAACATACCTTTTAGTGGTCGAGTAATCCACCACCAAAGATGAAAAATTTTCAAATATATGAGAGAGTGGATTTTAAGGAGATTTTTTTTAATTTCTTTTTTATTTATAATTATTATTGAGAAATTTTTAAAAATAGTAGATTTTACAAAATATTTACCTATTATTGATAGTCATTAATATGTTATAGTGATAGAATCCAAAATTTTACTATAACTTGTAAATATTTTAATTTATTTTGTTATTTTTAAAAATGCTTCTTTAATATTATTACTTTCGATGGTGTCTTGTTTTTACCATAAATTTAATATTTATTGAAGAAAAGTTATGGTAAATGACAAAGCAATTGATTTTTTTATTTTATTTAAGCGTTGTCTACGTTGTAAATTATAACTAATCATAATGCTTATGAAAATTTAGGATTTTAAATGAAAAAATTGAAAAAAAATATATCAATTTATATTCATAAATTTTGAGGTGTATTAACTATAGTAAATAATTTAGATATTAACTTTAGAATGACACTTGGTATTTTATCTACTAATGTTCGTTGGATTCTCGATATTGTTATTCTTAAACTTTTAAAGTTATTAAACTTTAAAAATGTTTAATAATCTACTAAAAATTGATTTTTTATGGATTTAAAAAAACAATAATAAAAATAAAGTTAAATGTTAAGAATAGAAAAAAAATGAAACTATTTACATTTGGATGAATTTTATTATATTTTGTAAACAATTTTAATATTTTGTGCTATTTTCTAAAATGTTTCTAGAGAAACAAAATATTTACATTTTATAAAAAAAAAACTACTAAAAGATAAATCTATTATACTTATTTGTTTTTTGAAATGTAAATATTTTTCATTTTGATTTTATTTATTTATTAGTTTTTAATCTATTACCATTTTTAGTTTGTTACCATACTAAGTACATAATCATAAGAGAGATTATTGTAAATAATAAAACTGTTGAAAATATATTGATAGATACCTATAAAAGTCTATTAAAGTCTGTTTGGTATCTATTATTGATAGATTATGAAATTTTGCTATGTTTGTAAATAATTTTATTATATTTTCCATATTTGTAAGCAACCCTAATCAAATGATATAAAGTAAATCACATACAACTTTCAATTTTGTTCTTAGTAGGATATCTTTTAAATATTGAGGATGTATAAGACATAAAATTAAAAGTTTATGGACTTAACGATTTGTTGGGCAGAGGGGTTGGCAGAAATTGGAGCTGAGAATCCTTAGTTTGATCGAGGATGGGGTCAAACAAAGGATTATAATCGGTTTCCTAGTCGGGAACAAAAAGATATATATATATATATATATTAATCTTACAAATAAATATATGTAATATATAATTATACATATACCCATTTGGTCTCATCTCCAAGCTAACCAGTAAGAGATCCATCCTCACACGGGCACAATGTGAGGCATGCTAGACTTTGAAGCTTAAGTTAGTACAAACAGTAACTAACAAAAAAAAAAAAAAAAGGTCGAGTTCACTTTATAGATTACTTACTCCACCTTTTGGGGTGGCAAGCGAGGCTACTTATTAGTTAATCCCTAACACACGTTCACCGTGATGTGTAACAATATGCGACAACAATGTCAAGGACAATTCTAACACTCGAGGTTGCAAGATTTTAGTCCATATTTTGCTCAATTATTTCTCGATTGGTATGTAATTATCAATTTGATTGATTGATCCTAATCTTAAGGGACTAATTTATTCTCTTTTCGAATGTGCACTCTCGGATGCACTTTTCGATACTCTATAAAACTTGTAGCTTGCTTTGAATAACTTTCAAAAAGATGTCTTTTAATTCTTATTTTAAGAAGTTTGGTGGTTTGATGATTAGTGTTCTTCGTTTTTGCTTGTAAAAGAGTAGATGGAATTAAAATTGCTTGTTGAACTAATATTTCATTTTAAAACATTATAGTGTTCTAGTTCGATAAGTATATATCACATTATTATAATGTTTTATTTGAATTCGTTTGGTCTAATTATCATTTATATTTGTATAATCATGCCTTTGTAAGAAATTTTATTAAATTAATTATTAAAAAAAAGTACCATATATTTTCAAAATTTATATATATATATATATGTTCAAATTAGAAGTTTCATTTTACCCAAAAAAAGGAAAAAAAAAAAAAGCTTTCGTACCTTTTATATTGTACTATTCATATGTTTCAAAGTTATTTATTAAAAAAAAAAAAAAAGGCAATTTCAGAATATTCTGCCAATTTTGAATATTTCGTCAAAATTGTTGAAAAAAAGAAAACTAATCAAATAATTCACCATTATAATAATTAAGAAATTTTTTTGCATATTTTTTTAGTATAAATTAGATGGAAGGATTTGAATTCGAAATCTTTTGTCTTCAGATATATACACATATGTCAGTTGAATCAAATTCACTTTTTTTCTCCATAATATTGTGTAATGTGAAATTTCTCTGATATTTATTTTATTTTAATATTGCTATGAAATTTTAAACACTTTATAAAAAGTATATATTTATAAATAGATGGACGTTGTTTTTTATTTTTTGATTTATCAATTACTTAGAAATGTGTAAAAAAAGTGTGAAATAAAGAAATTGCATTGGTAAAGAAGAATGAGAATCTTTGAGAAATATATAGCTTTTTGCTCTTTACAGCTATCAAAATTTGGTCCAAAAATCAGAGACACAGAATACAACAACACACACACACCTATTAATTTTGGTCCAAAACAATAATAAATTCTAAAAAAGAATCCATAATTTTTTATTTTTTTTCAGTTTTCTTTTTATTGAATTACAAATTTATTTTCTTGAATTTTTTTATTGGGTTCTTACACTTTTGAAACTTGTACAATAAGAAATTCAAAAAATAAAAAGTTAAGGGTTTAAATTTAAATTTATTAGATCAACTAATTATTTACCATAAATAACTAATTTTAAATTTTTAAAATTTATATAGAAAGGTAGCTAAGCTAACCTAATACGATTTATAAGTTTAGACACGAGATATGAATTTATACTTTATAGACTTAAAAGTGTTTTGGGTGGAAATGGAGCAGTGAATTTCACATTTTGTTTCGAGTATAATACATAATTTGTATTCAAAGCCTAAAGCTTTCTAAATTTATTATTTAATATTTTTTTTAATTATAGTTGCTAAATCTTAAAAGTTCATAATTCAATCGTAATAACTTATTAGATTCAAGGTTAGAAGTTCAATTCTATAGAATAATTTTGATCTTTAAACTTTTATTTAGTCCTTATATTTTTAATTTTAACGATCAAATTTTATTGTTTATAAAAATATGGAATCTCTAATTAATTTATGGATTCATTAAATCTTAAAATTAATTTAAAATATTAGAGGGAGTATTATTTGTTTTATAGAAAACCTAAAATTACACATTTACACTATTGAAGATATTCGAAGGCAAGGGGTAAAAAGGGAATTTGAGGCATTAGCCCGATAGCGACATTGGAAGCTCCACGGCATCGCTTTCGTTCATTGAGAAACGCGCGTTACGAAGCCTCTCGAAACCCAGCCTTCGCCGTTGCTATAAATACCGATCCGATTCGAACTGTATCTTCACACATTCACATTCTTGCCTTTCTCTTTGATTTTTTTCTCTCAAATTCACCCAATCTCTCAGCTGTTCAGACCTCCAATTTTGTAATTGGTTCTCTTTTTGGGATTCCGGTTCGCCGCCGCCGCAGGCTTGCGTGTTCGCTGACTGAACGAAGTTCGTTATTCTATTAACAAAGTTTTCTGTAGTTCGTAATTCTTGTTTTCTTATCATCTTTTGGTGGGGTATGGTTGGATCTTAGTTTCATTTTGTTTTCTTAATTAACTTAGGCAATTTGACGTGCATTTGCCTCTGATTTAAAGTTTATTGTTTGGTTTTTTTGGCAATTTTATCTCGAAATTGATTGAGATTTGGGATCTTATACCTTCTGGGTTAGTTCAACTTGTTGTGAGTGGTTCTCGATTGTGTTCTTGTTCCCTTTGCAACTACAATTCTGGAGGTATATGGTCCCAAATTTTTGTGTTCTTTTATTTCCATGCGATTATTGAAATTGAACTTCTCGTAGCTAACTGCGTTTTGGGCCGTTTGGTTGTTTGCGAATTATTGATCTTGGTGATGTTCGTTCGCTAGGATTGTCTTAGATTTCTTTCATAGTAATAGAAATGGCTAAAGTTGATTATCTGCGGTGTTTTGATTGATTGGTGCATCTTGGTATGGTGAAGTTTTTGTATGCCTAGGATACAGTTTGGTTGTGTGCTGGTATTTTTTGTAGGATAGGGTTTTGTTTATAGTAGCTAAGAACTAGATAGATGTCTGTAAAAGTTCCCTGGCTCCTGGATTATTGAAGACTTTGACGATCGTTTTTAAAATTGTTGAACGGGAGTAACGCTCCTGAATGATGTTCTATTCTTGATCATAATTTTGAGCCCTTGAATTCGTCTTCGATTTGAAGTTTCATGTTTAAGATGCTTATCTTCTTAGTTAGGGAGATCGTATCCATTCTGCGGCCTTTATGTGTTTCCCCTTCGGCCCCTCAACCCAATAACGAAAGACATATTTCTTAAAGGTTACTGCTACGTAGTATGATATTCATGGAAGCTGTTTCTAGGATGTTGAATTTCAATCGAAATGGATTGTTGCTTGTATGATTTGACGAGTGGGAATTGGAATACGACCCCCCCCCCCTGCGCCATGCGCTGCTTGCACACATGAGTGAAGTTAGGAACTTAAGTTAGATGAGAGAAATTTTAGGTTCAGTAATTTTTACATTGACGCTGCTATTGGTGCTTTAAATATTAAACACAAACGAAAATGGTGGCTTCTTTGTTTGATAACTGTACAGAATCATGGGGTAAACTTCTCAAGTGCACGAGATGACGTCCAAAATGAAGCAACAAGTTGTGGTTTATGTATTTGGATGTTCTTTACCAAATTCTCTGCCTTCTCTTAATTTGATCACTGCTGATACCTTGTGAAAACAACCTAGCCACCTTCATAACACTGGATATTATTGCCGGGCTTCTGATATAACCTAGAATCATTTTTATTTGTTTATTTTTAATTTAAAAAATTTAATCGTTATGAGGAGCAGTAGGGAGCTGATGGTAGCCACATCATCTTATCAACGTGCTTAAGAAACTTCGGACTTGGAAGAATTATAATGAATACAAGTAAAGTTTAGATAGATGCTTCTGGGTGATGTTGAATGCCGGATTCTTGTCTTGACCCTTTCTAAATCTGGAGTATTGGCAGTAACTTTGAAGTTCTGGACATGTTTTTACTTTTTCAACGTGTTCGTGATGAAGTCTTGATTATCCTTGGACGCTCAGGACCATAAGGATTCTAGGTGGCTCATGGTAGCAAGATTACAAGAGCTGTAGGGGCGGTCTTTAGCGTTATATTCAGTGGACTGGATAGCCTTGGGTACATATATTCTATTCCTCCAGTTGAAAGATCAGCTACGCAAATTGTGCAATTCACCCTAGAAGCCAAAAGTTCAGATTCCTCTCATTTTATCAGTTCTCCTTCTCTCTCCAGTGAACCTTTTGCTTCCTCTTGCACGTTGCCCTCTGGAACAATTTTCAGTATGCTGGCAGTTACTGGGTACGACCACCTTGAAGAAGAGCTGTAGAATCCTTTTTGCTATTTTGGGAAGATGGTTTTCTTTTTGGTTTGGTTCTCAGTTATGGAAACGAAGGAACCGGATGAATGCAAAATACCATGTGATGAAGAAAATTTACTGGCTTCCAGAGAAATAATAGATGGGTAAGTTGGGTTTTTGAAGGAAACTGAATGCGGAGATACAATTTGAGGTAGGCTTGTCCTTTTGGACAATTAAGCCAGTAGAACTATTAAATATTTTGCCCTTTTTTTTTTGTTATTTGTGGAACACATTTGATTGGGTGTGTTGCTTTTACCATAGGTTGATGCATCCACTGTTTGACTCAGTTTAGTGGGAATTGCATCCGGAGTCTTCAACAAATCAAGTGATCATGATGTGCAAATGGTCACTATTCAAAGCTGGAGGCTCTGGAGTCCCCCAGTGCTGCGTTGTAGTTATTATATGGGTTCCTATAACTCTTCTTTTTTGGATGAACTGAACTCTCCTCATGGAGTTCTGATGATTGGAGCTGTACAACGTTTCTTGGATAATATGTTGCTGATGTGCTGTGATCTGCAGCTGTATAGAAGAAAGCAACAGTGTCATGGCCTGTTTGACGGTGAATAACATGCCTTTTCTGGGTTTAGAATGATTGCTAAAGTCCTTCCTATATGCAGGTGCTTTAAGCTTCTATCCAGATTCAACCATTGTCCTGCATTGGAAGATATTATATTTCCATGGCAGAGGTTGCAACTTACTCAAAGCCTCAACCAATTGGAATGGAAGAAAATCAACACATTACATGCAGAGGAAAGGAGATAAGAACTGTGTACACTGAGCAGTTTGATTCTCCGGCGTTGCCCTTTGAGAAATCAAATGACCCCCAAAAGGTGTTGGAGAGGGAATACATGCAACATGGGTAAAGTCCTTGAAAGTTTTCTATTTCTTTCTAATCCTGTTTCAGGTCTTTCTTATTCATTTGCTAAACATGGGTCTTGTCATTTTGCAGATGTGCACATTATCGACGAAGGTGTCGTATCAGAGCCCCCTGTTGTAATGAAATATTTGATTGCCGTCATTGCCATAATGAAATAAAGGCAAGGAACTTCATTTTGAACCTGATTGTAGAATGTTTGTTGTTCTGAGCTATCATATACTGACTACAAAACCTTTATTTTAATTCTCGTACAGAATAGTATTTGTGTTGATCAGAAAGAAAGGCACGAGATACCACGCCACGAAGTCAACCAGGTAAATTTTCCAACTGGTTACTTGCCCAGCTTGTTTTAACCTCTTCACTTCTTCAGAAATTTCTCAGAGTTGAAGCATCTCTTCAAACTTACCTATAATTTTGTTCTCTCAGGTTATATGCTCACTCTGTGGAACTGAACAGGAGGTGTGTGCTTAATTTTACAATTTCAATTTTGGCTAAATGTTTAGTAATTTCGTGTTCATGAGCTCTACTTCACAGTTTTGTTCGTTTCTGATTTGGCAGGTTCGCCAAGACTGTATCAACTGTGGTGTGTGTTTTGGAAAATATTTCTGCAAGAGTTGCAAGCTGTTTGATGACGATGTGAGTTCTAGGCATCCACTTAGTTTTCCATTTTATCACCGATTCACCTCTTTTTTTTATGCACTAACAATTTAGTTAATTTAGTCACTTATTATATTTGTTGCCTATCTTGCAGACCTCTAAGAAGCAGTATCACTGTACTGGCTGCGGAATTTGTAGGTATGATCCATTCTAATCCATTTATCTTATTTTAAAACTATTTCTCTAATGTTTTCCATATGTTTACATGAAAACCTAATACTCGGTTGTATTGTTTGAGTTTTCGTTAGAGTTTCAACTCTTTTCTCACACTTAATGCCATTATAAACGTTTTGACAGAATTGGAGGGCGCGAAAACTTTTTCCACTGCCATAAGTGTGGTAAGTTATACGTAATTATCTGTTTCCTCTTTTGCTAAAATGTTTCACTTGTCGCAATTCATGTGCTGATTTTTATGTTTTCTTTGTCATGAAGGTTGCTGCTATTCAATTCTTCTAAAAAATAGCCATCCTTGCGTTGAAGGGGCAATGCACCATGACTGTCCTGTTTGCTTTGAGGTAAAGCTTTCCCCTCATTTACCTTAATTCATTTTCTATTTGTTCTCAGCAAGCACTAACTAATGATGTGCATCTTTCACAAATGGCTTGCAGTACCTATTCGATTCGACGAACGATGTTACGGTAATGCCATGTGGACACACCATCCATCAAAATTGCTTGAAGGAGATGAGAGATCACTTCCAGTAAGTCTTCATACTCAGTTCTTGTTTACTTATGGAACTTAGTTTAATGTGAAATGTATACACAAACTTTATTTTCTGATCACATGATTCTGCCACAGATATGCTTGCCCTCTTTGCTCCAAGTCCGTTTGTGATATGTCCAAGGTGTGGGAAAAAATTGACGTGGAAATTGCAGCTACGCCCATTCCAGAGCCATACCAAAACAAAATGGTAAACCTCCTTGCCCTCTTTTACTTGCATTTTCAATTTCATTTGCATGGCTAGGTCAATCATATATTATCACCTCTGGGGAGCATGTTTATTGGTAGTAGAATAAAAAATATTAAGTGCATGTTAAACAAATATTCTAATCCTAATTTTCACGTGGCAAATTTACTTTACTTTTGTTGAGAGTGGAATGCATAGAAACGAGTACAATTGTTCATATAATATCACAGTAGAAACTAGAAAATAGTGTTCAAATGGTCATCACTATGGTGTTTTTAAACCAAAATAATCTTCAAAGCATGCATGTGGGTATCTGGGTTGAGGTTAACAATGTACGACTATACACTCGTAAGCTTTTGATTCTTAAAAACTTAGTACTTTGAACGAACAGGTTTGGATTCTTTGCAACGATTGCGGTAAGACGTCAAAGGTGCAGTATCATGTTGTGGCTCAAAAGTGCTTGAATTGCAAGTCGTACAACACAAGACAGACCAGAGGCTAAGTAGATGTGCATGTGAAGGCCATATTCTATCATCCTCCAGCTCTGAAATGCCTTTATCTCCAGCTACTTGAGCTCCCATTTTCATGCTGACCTTCAAGCCACACTCGTCATTCTCGAGTGATGGGGAAGACGAAGATGAGGATGAGAACGTAGTTCTGCAGCCTCCTTCGACGACATTGCGTATTTTTTATCTTCTTTATTTGGTTGATATCTTGTATTCTACCTCTTCATTCTCCATCATTCTATTTGTTTGGTCGGTGTCTGTATTGTTGTATTTGTGTATTTTTCCCCTCGCTCTCAAGGAAAGTGTTGCTTGTAATCATATGGTTAGTGGTTTAATTGCATTTCATTTTATTTGGTTTTTCACTATTCATTTCCCTTCTCTTTACGCCTTCTAACAAACATCTTGCAAATTCAAAATCGTTTTATTGAGCTTCAACTTTATTTGTTGGACTTTAACCCAGCTTCGAAGCCTGTTTTCAAGATTAGCCCTACAAGTTTGGCCCAATGATGTTATCTTTAGGCGCTCTAGCAGATCTACAAGGGAAATAGAAAATAAATAGAAGTGGTTTAACTAGGCCTAAAATGTTATACCACATTACGATGGATCATTTTTTCTCATATTTTTCACCTTATGTATTACATAAAAGTAGGGTCTAATTTACAAATATATCCATTGTGATTATTAATTAGATATTTAATAAATAAATAAATAAATATATAAGAAGGTAGACCGAAAAGGTGATATTAGGAACGTTACAGTTTAGGCATTTTAAGAAAAACAATGACACAATATTCCTTCCATTTTCTTCACTAAAGAAGTGAGATAGTTGAAGATTTGGGGAATTATATTGAATCAGTGAAGTTAAAAAACATTTTTGATAAAAATATTGGATTAGTATGAATTTATATTTCGTATCCAAAATACATTAGGGTATATTGAGGATATTCATACAGTTTGAGATCTCAATCTGAACTATATGTGTCACTAAATACGTGTTATTGTATATACATGTATATACCGATAATATAATTTGTGTATGTAATTATATAAACTTCAACTATAATTGATGTATTATTGAATATATGCAGTAGTATATATGTAACAAATTATAGAACGTAAATGTATTATTCAGTGGTATACTATAATATATACCACTAACAAATATTTAAGAAAAAATCTATAAAGATGTATATATATTTGATAAATCAAAGAACATACCGATCAAATAGAGAAAAAGATATGAAACATAAAAGAAAAAAAACAGAACTAGTACGATATTTTTAAAGGAAATCGAAAGGGAAGAAGGATGAACAAAATCGGTAGATCAAAATGAAATAGTGATTGGAGAAATTTGATAGCGTCGAATAATACGTTTTTCGTTGATTATGAAAATGAAAATATTTAATTTGCAGAAATAATTAAACATTTTATTAAAGATAAGAATTTATACCATATTTGAAGTATATCCACGTTAAATGAATTACTACTAATAAATACAAATATAAATGTGAAAATAATTATGTAAGTTATAAATCATATAATAAATTAGTATTTAATAATTAAGGAAATAATTTGTTTATATTTTTGAAAATCAATAATATTAAATATCGGTCATAAAAAATACAAATTCTTACCTAAGATAATAAATGAAATTTTAGGATATTAATGAAATATGGAAGGTAAATCAGGTGATTTCTCAAAATCTTTTTAAATAAAATTTCTTAGAATAGTGACTTAATTTGAAACATCTATATTAAGCGAATTGACCCAAGACATAAATAGCAAAATATATATATAATATTGTGGAAAGACTTTAATGTTTAAAAAATTTATTGATAAGAGATAAATCTTTTTAATTACACATATCTAAAATTTTTAAAATTATAATACAAAATATATGGAACAAGGGAATCAATTTTGGTCATACGAGTTAACGTTACCTTTGTTAGGGTTGTAAATTCGAGTTGGTTAAATTGACAATCCAATCTGAATTATTGCGAATCATTTATTTATTTTTTTATTTTAAGTATATTATTTGTTAACAAATACTTAAAACCGACTACACCATATTTAAAAAATATCCAAATTTAACATATTTATTACAAACTTTAAAAAATGGGTATTTTGAGAAATGGCAAAATAAATTAAAATATTTATAAATTATAGCAAAATTTTGAATTATATCAAGAAACTCATAGACTTATATTAGAAACTATCAATGCCACTTGTAGAAGCATATTAGTGGATATTGATAAAATTTAAAAATTTTGCTATACGTATTAAATATTTTGTCAAGTTTACTGTTTTTTTTACAATTCTCAAAAAAACTTTTATAATAATAGGTTTGAATTATAATATTTATAAGTTGATAATATATATTTTAGTAATATTAGAAAATTGGGTAATATAACACGAACCCAATCCAACTAAAAAAAACATAAAAAATTCATCTCAACCCAACACAAAATAAAAACTAACTAGATGGATAGTTCAGATTGTTCGAGTTATTTGAACACCTCTAACCTTTGTTAGTTTTCTTCGCACAAAAAAACGAGGATTTATTCTAAACTCAATAATTTAAACAATAAACAAAATAGAAAGAAAAGTAACTTTGACTTATGGCTTATGCTAGTCCTGAAAAAGATAATCTCAACCATTTTCTTTAAGCAAATTTTTAAGTACAACAATTGCTTGGAAAAAAGTTGGAAGGAAATGGTTGAATCTCCAACCTCTAGAGTATGAAGCCATACCAATTATGGTTGATAGCTTCATTTTAGCTTTGTTCAAACAAAAATGTTGATTGACTATGTAACAAACTAATGTATTTTCAAGAGGTGGACTATTGTTTTCAATATAAATTACAACTTAAGATATAAACTTACTGATTTTGAAGTGCTCATTGTTCACTCCGATCTGCATAAACATATTAAAGAGATGGAAGAATCTCTGTAGTTTTGTATTTTTTGTTCATCACATAACTGCCAGAATGAACAAACAAAGAAAAAACAACAATGATTCAGCAGAATGCCTCAAAGCCTTTGATTTTTCATTGACAGCAACTTCAGAAGGTTGAGTCATCACAATAAACTTGCAACTTCCAACTGATGGATCTTGAGCTGTGATAACTGAAAGGTGTGGAAACTTACAAGCACTTGCCAACTGATTCTTTATCTGGTAGTACGAGTTGAATGCATACGAGATGTTTTGGCGAACATCCAGAGTCCCGCAGGAAGTCCCGAGGCCAAGGCTTGTGCAATCACCGTTTTCGCAAGCATAGCTAACACTTGGGGCGATTTGTGGATCGTCAATGCTAGCTGATGGTGCAAGGACACACCACTTTTTTGCAAGATACTTGACATTGGATGCAGGTACCAAACCATTTGTGCTGTTTGTCATTTGAAGCATGTATTTAGGTCGACCGTCATAGTAAAATAGACCCCAATGCCTTTCGAAATTGCCTGGGAGAATGCTCTTAGCATCTTCGTCTATAAGACTAAACAAGTAGACGTCGATAGGACCAGGCCTCATTGGCGTTCCTTGCCCCGAAACAAAATGCGAAATGAAGCCTTGGCTGAATCTCTTGGCAAACTGCAGATTCGCGTTCCGATCTCCATCTGTTGGCCATCCAATCTCTCCAACGATTATGGACATGTTAGGGAAGCCATTTTTCTGTAAAGACGAAACAAGGGTATCGTAGTTGGCAGTAAAAACATTTTCGTAGAGTCGACCTTCATCGTTCAAAGCATGCGAGAAGCCATCAAAGAAGGCATAGTCAATTGGGAAACTGGGATCTTCATAAAGGCTAATGAAAGGGTAGATATTAACAGTAAAAGGGGATGCACTGTCGCTCAAGAACTTGACAATGGAGAGCATAAGGTCACGAATATCAGAACGAAAGTCGCCGCCTGAAGGGAGACCTGTGGAAGTTTGATAAACATCAGCATTCATAGGCACTGTTACTTTTACCCGATTGCTTAAACCAGCCTTAACAATGGCGGCTTGGACATTTTGTAGAGCAGGAAAAGTAGTTCCGATAAAGCTTCCGTTGAATGTTTTCAAAAACGGTTCATTCCCAACTGCAACATACCTTGTAAAACATACAAAATCAAGTCAAAATTCTCCATCCCAATAAGACCGATAAGAAATCGACAAATAAAAATAAAACAAGCAGTAGAGAATCAACACAAGTTTACATGATTTACTAACGATGTATTAGTCACGTCTACAGTGGAAGGAGAACAATTTATTATCAGAGCGAATATTTCAGAACACGGATCAAAGGGACCTCTACAGTTTATATCGCTCGTTTCTCTAAATTCTAGAGCTAAAGTCGAGTTTATATATCACACTTCTTTCAACCTAGAGCTAAAATCATAAATAATAATAAGAATACAAGTATTCCAACAGAAACAGAATCATTCCAGGGAACAAAACTCAAGCCAATTAAATAGTTTCTAGCAGCAAAATCAGAAGAAACAGCCAACAAAAAGACAAAGTTATTCAACCATCACATAAAGTTACGAGATAAATGAGAGGGAGATTGTTGATTGTTTGTCTTTTACCTTATGTCCACACTGCCAGATGAAATATAAGAAGACAAGTTTTTAGCAACCCAATTTTCAGCTGATTGCATGCTATTAGCCAAGCTGTAGAGCATATCGTTTGGAATTCCCACCATCACTTCAATCCCCGATTTGCCAAGAGCCTTTAGAACTACAGGATCGGCATCAAAAAGCTTAACCTTCTGAATCCCGTTATCCTGCAACAACTTCACCACCGTCACCGGCGGCAACGGATGAGTAGCCTGAGTTCCCCAGTTCACTCCGATGCCAATCACTGAACTCACCGCTGCAGAAGAAAGCAACAGAGCAAGAAAAAATCCCCAAGCGGCCACAAATTTCAACGATTCCATAGTGAAAACCACTTTCAATTACTCCAAGAAAGAACCATGGAAAAAAACACAAAGCAATTGAAACGGTGAGCTCAATTATTTTCACAAGCAACTTAGATGCAAAAACTGGTAGGACATAGGTCATGAAAACAGAAAGCTTGGGGAATGGCGGATTTCTTATCGTACAAGGAAACACCAACAAAAGGGAAAACACAACAGCCATAGATATAGACGACAAGCGTCAATAAAGAAAAAGTAAGCGAAAGCAGAATGGCAAAAGAACAAAATTATAATGGAATCAACTTTAGAACAGCAAATCAAAGGCTCGAATACCAAAAATCCAAATTCGAAACCTCCGGAACTGTAGAAACTTTCGGATTCTCGAACTCTATACAGAAGGCGAGAAGAAAATCAAAAAGAAAAAAAATGGAGAATCTTGAAGCGTTTTGCTTTTGGGTTTTCCATGGCAGAGATTTGCATCAACAAATTGAAACAGCAAAAAAAAAAAAAGTCAGCATTGTATGAACTTTGTAGTGTGGAGAAATTGGAAATTGAAATGTTTTGTAAAATGAGGCTACAACAATTTGATTCATGGAGAAGAAAACAAAATGAAAGAATTGTGTTCTTCACAAACAAGAAACAAAAATAAAACAAAAATGTGTATTTTCTTTTTCTATTTCTCTAAATATTTTGACATTTTTTCTAATGGTAAAATTAGAAATTTGGGTTTTTAGTTTGAGAAAATCTCCCTAATGATCGTGACTATCGACAATCACGACTAAGCGTCGATGAATGCGGCTAATTGGTTGGTGATAGAGTTAATGAGTATTGGCTAGCTATAACAATTCTTGTTAGTGGGTCATTTTGATCATCAATAGTCAACTATTTTCATAATAATTTTTGTTCTTGCATTCACTATTTACTATGCTCAACTACACCAAGACACAATCTCACATGAGACTCAAATGTGCTCGCATCTTTGTTAGAAGATTTGAGTCATGTGCTAATATCGTCTACTATCTACACAGTGCTCAAGAAAGAATATTGGGGTTTAAGGTTTAACAATTTCAATGCTTTTTTTTTTTAGGGAGGAGAGAATCATGAGAAAGTTTTTCGCCGTCACATCATCTTTCTTGACAAATCGTCATTTAAAAGCTTTTTTTTGTTTTTGTTTTTTCGTTGTCGTTTGAGAGTGTTGTGTTCTTCTGCTACAATTTGTGAACTTAAAAGAAGGGTGAAATGTGCATTCCAATAAAGCGAAGAAAAAAAAAACATTGCACCTAAATAGTTTTAAATCTATCCCTTCCACCCAATTTTATTTCAAAATCATCCTACTTATCCAAATCACCCCTAATTTACACTTAACAATTTTAATTCGATATCTATTCAACTCTCAACAGAGTGCTATATTAACCTAACTAACCAATTTAGATTACCAATAAACAACAAAACTAAATGATTGCTTTAAGTAAGAGGGAACAAATGATGCTTAGGACATCCACATAATTGTTTTAAATAGAAAAGCTACTTCAAATATTGTTAAATAATGTACAACAAATTCCAAACTCGACCAATACCTATCACTAGCATAAGAACACTAAACACATGTTTTCTACTCAATAACTAAAGCTTTCTAAGGTTAAATAACTATTTGATTAAGTCACTCGATATTTGGAGCATTCATATATTAATTAAAAATAAGGTTAAAGATTATTTTAACACTCCGTTTTACTACAATAGAACTACTTATAATTCATTGGTTAAAATAAATAACTCTAGCTCGTTCCAATATGTCCAATGACTCCACTCACTAGCGATCAACTCCAATGACCATCTTTGACAATGATTAGGTGACTAACCTTTTTATATTTATGTTGTTTTGAAGGTTGCTGCTATTTTGTTCTTTTAAATATTCTAAATTTGAGTTATGTATCAATTAAAATTTCTTTGGTTAGGAAACATTTTAAGTCCCTAACCTTTAATGAAAGTATAATTTAGTTCACGAACTTTGGTTTTATAACGTTTTAGTTCCTTTACTCTTAATTTGGTAACAATTTAGTCTTTAGACTTGAGTATGTAACAATTTAATATTTGTATAACAATTTATCCTTTACTATATAAAAAAAAATATATCAAAATTAATTGTCAAATTTATAATTTAACGATATAGATCATTTGGTAGCTTACGAGTACATTGGGTCTCAAATTAGTTTATTGATATACATGTGCAAGAAATTTTATTAAATCTTAAATTAAAATTAAAATCTAGATATTTACATCAATAACACTTTGAAGGTTAGGGACCAAAAGTGATCCTTTTTCTTTTAGTACAATAATTATGGGATGGAAATCGATTCTTCATATTGAACTTTAAAGATAAAGAGTGAATGCTAATTATATTATCAATGAAATTTATATTATTTAGACCTTAAACTATGTGAATCAACTGAAATTTGAACAGACTATAGTGATGTATGCGTCTTTTCACTTTCTCTAATTACACCCACTTTCTCTAATTACACCTAAGCGAAGTGAGTGTTCAAACGTTCAATCTCTAGTTTAGCACTTTCTCTAAGTACACCTAAGTGAAGTGAGTGTTCAAACGTTCGATCTCTAATTTAGCATATGTCAATTACCATCGAGTCGTGTCGGTTTTGACATTTATTTTCATTTGATCAAAATCACTCCAATAAAATTATTGTTACTCTAAAGTAGCTAAAAAAAATTTTTTTTTTTTTTAGGTTAAAAGGATTTCATTAACTCAATTGAGAAGTCGCATTAATCAATCGAAGAATAGATGAGTCAAGCAAGAAGAAAAGGCCATCGACAACGTATGGGCTGCTGCGTTATGAGCCACTTTAGTACACTCGAAGAAAAGCCCAAAATAACAAAACTACCAATGCAACCCTTTCAACACCGCAACGCACAATCACCACACGCCTTGGCCATCACCACTTCACCGTTGCCATATCTAATCACAATCCCTAATTGATAATCGAAAGTTTTAAATTAGTTGAGTTATGAAAGTTTAAAATATGACTTAGACAATACCATTTATCAGTTTTTAAAATTTGAGTGATACTATTCCAAGTTTTGTGTTTGGAATAAAATTTGTTAAAAGAATTAAGATTGTTGGTTTAAACCAATAACTTTGATTCAAGTTCCAAGTTGCGTTTTTAATTAGGTCATGAATTTGGCTTTGGGAGATTGGATCAACTTACCCAAGACTAATGACTTATATTTTGAATGTGATTTTTGTCGATAATATTTAGGTGTGTCTCGAGTTTATTCATTTTCTCTTTCACTTATATTTCACATGACAAACTTTTTTTTTCCTAAATATTTTTTAATTTATTTATTTTCAATGTGATTAGACGGAGCCAATGAAGATGAGTGCAACTTGATTATTGGAGAAATATCATTTTGGTTCTTATACTTTGATTTTGTTCAACTTTAGTCCATATATTTTAAAGAGTGAATGTTTGAAACAACAACAAAATTTAAAATATTTACAAATATAATAAAATGTCACTGTCTATCGGTGATAGATAACGATAGACACAGATAGAAATCTATAAAATATTTACATTAGTGTTTATTGCTTGATGATGATAAACACATATAGATGTCTATTAGTGAGATAGACAGTGATATTTTGTTATATTTATAAATATTTTGCTAATTTTGCTATATTTAAAAATATTTTTAATCTTAATCCATATACTTTCAACATTCTTAAATCTAGTCCCTGAAAGTCAATTTTACTGTATTTATTAAATAATAATAATAATAAATTTTGTGAAAAAAATACAAAATGTGAATATATTTTACTGGAAAAGTGTTAAACATAACAAAAGAAAAAAAATATAAGAGCTTAGAGACTATGTTTAGAATTTATCGAAAGTACAAAAACTAAAACTGAATAAACTTCAATACAGAAGACGAAAATTGTATATAACCTCATGACTACCGGTACATTTAGGATGCCAATCAATTAAGTTAAACTCTTGTTGGCTATTTAAACCTACTTTTTTTTTATTTCATGTGTGAATTAATGAATGCATGAAAAATTTCTTTTGTACTAAGTTATTTGTTTGAGGAATCTCAAAATGTTGGACAGCCAAAAGTAAAAGGTAAAATGTTGAAAGATGGAGTTGTTTGAAGGGCAATGCAATGATGAGAGCACATGCAATTGGAAGGGCATAGCAAAGAAAAGCTATCAATCTCTATTTGGAAAAGGGGACCAAAGCAACAAAGCCTTACCATGTCACTTCCTTTTCTCTCTTCATGTTTCTTTTATGTTACCACTTCATGTACTATTGTCATGCTCGTTCGACACTGACATAAGAGGTAAATTCGAGATAATTACAAAACCTAAAAAAATAAGCAATAGAATGTTATCAATGTAAATAATAGACATATTAACTTGTTTAAAAATATAAAATGTTTGTTTATTAATTTAAATTTACATTTTTCGTTAAATTAAAGTACATCTCTTTCCTTTCACAAATAAAGGTTTGGTTCATCATTTTTGTTGTTGGTCCTTCAACCATGGTTGGAGTTAGTTCCCCTTTTTGGGTTCAAAGTATAATTTTTACAATTCATGTTTGGTTTGTGATAGGTACACACTAGAATTGAAAAGCCTTTTTTTTTTTTTTCTAATTTTTTTAAAAGTATTTTACATTTAACTTTATTTTTTAAACAACTTAACTTAGTTTTTTTAAAATAATGGTAAAATGTATATTACATATCGAGAAAACTAGAAGCATGTAAAGTATTTATAAGCTTAATTTTCAAAAACTAAAAATTCGAGGTTGAGTGGACTGGAACAATCTTAAAATATAAACTAATGCATTGTATTTGTTAATATACTTTTGAAAATATTAAAAAAAAACAAATAATGAAAAACAAACCAGCGTTGGTTTATTCAAAAACTATTTAGTTTTTTATTCTTAAATTTAAATTTTCAGAAAATATATTTACCTAGAAGTTTTTCTGTTTTGTTATCGGCTTTCTACCCTATTTTCGAATTTAATAAGGTAAAAGGTGAAATTTAAGTGAAAATAAAGATATAAAATTAAGAAACAAGAAAAACAAAATCAACATTTAATATTTTAAAAGAGGGAATAAAGCAACTATGAAAATACTATAATATATGTTTTGGAAATTTTCAATTTAAGGAATATCTTTGGAGATCATGAAGGCATTAATTTAAAAAGAAAAAGAGTTTCTAATAAAATAGTAAGAGAGAGAGAGGCGAATAGCATAAAAGAGGAAAATTTTCAACTACTTATAACTCTGAACTTTCGGGTCTGTATCAATTTAAACTCTAAACTAATAAATATATTAATTTAAACTTTGAACTTTGTTAGCTGTGTCAACTTATACTTTAAACTTTTAAAAGTGTATCAATTTTGACTTTAAATTTATATAAATGTATCAATTTAAACCCTCCATTATACTTTACTTTGATATACTTATGAAAGAAAAAGGATTAATGTATTTTGAAGATAATGCAAATGTCAAAACGAGCATAACTCAATGAACACTTTTGTACAATTAAAAAGATTCATAAAAGTGTGCTACTTCTCAAAATTAAAATTTTGTACAATCGATACTATATTTTGATATTTGATTCTTCGTCTTATACTTTAAAGATTTGATTATCCGTCAGAAACGTAAAAGGAAAAGGAAAAGAAAAAATGGTTTCTTTTCATTATCATTTATCTTTTCTTTTACCTAACGAAAAGGGAATGACAAAAATCAACGGCAAAATGAAAACATTGAGAAAACAAATTGCAACATCTAAAGCATCGCAGAAAGAGACAACACCACAAGAAAGAAAATATGAAAAAGAAATATACCAAAATCCATTGATGACTATATGGTTTAGAAATAACTTTTGAAAAAAATGCTTTGAAGTGAATCATTTATTATTACTGTTAGAGGTTATTGTTGTTATCAGAGAAAATGCATTAGATGACAAAAAAAAATTTAGAAAAAAAACAGCTTTTTTTTCATATTGCAAATTTGGCAAATATGACGTTAATCTGCTTTTAAATTTGCTATTTTTGCAATTTTGAAAATATAAGTGACATGGACTCTATTATCATAAATTTTTTTGCTATTTTTGCAAACTCCCATTGTTATTATTATTACTACTACTTTTCCTTTTAGAAGAATCGTAAAAAATAGAACATTGGACAAAATATTTATATTTAATAGAAAAATAAAGTATAATAAATTTTGTCTTTTAGTAATTTTGTTATATGAAATGTAGATAGTTTGTCAATTTTTTCTACTTTAAAAGAAAAAATCTTTCTCTAAAACATTGATAGTATTTTTTGAAAATTTCAAAAAGAAAATACTAAATAATAAAAACATCATAAAAGTTTTGAAAAGAAAAAATAGACCTCAAACGAGTTAAGGTAGATATGGTGTTGGAATCTTGTGTGTTTTTAACTTTTAAATTTGGTCAATGTTTAGTTTATGAAATATTCGAACTTTTTAGATTTTACGAATCTACTAATCAATCAATTAGCTTTCAAAAATTTTAAAAATCTATAGTTTATAAATTTAAAAAAGATAGAACTTTTTTTTATTACAAGTTAGACCCAATGTTGCCATATTTTTTCATAAATGTTCTAATTGGCTTCAATTTTACACCGATGTAGAGCCCAAATGATCAAAGTACCCATTTTTAATATTAATAACATATTAAAATATAAAAAAGAAAAGTGGACCATCGCATAAGGAAACAGAAACGTGAGAACGGTTTTGAGAAAACTTTCCTTGTTGAGGAACCTTCCATACAGTGGTCTTCTTCATTTGAAAATCTACAGGAAACATCGTTCTTCCATTTTCTGTATCAGTCTACAGGATAAAGCAGACGATTTTCGACGAAGGACTAAAGCAGACGAGTTTCGCTCCTATTTCGGCAAAGAGTTTTAGTAAGGATTTATGGTTATATACAAAATTTGATAGGGTATACTCTATATATGGAAGACATTTGAATGTTCTGATACCGAAATCGAACTTCTTCCCTAACTTTAGTGTGTCTGTAAACAAATTAGGGTTTCTTATGAAGCGGACGAGTAAAAATTATATATTTCGACGATGTAATACTGTATCGATAAGAACTTGTGCTTCGTGAACTAAATTTTTTTTAGAGTACATTACATTGTCGAAATATATAAGACTTTGAGACAATTGTCCAAAATTTGAGGCAAATTGATGCTAAATTATAAATAAATAAAAGCAACTTTAAGGGGAAAAAATAGTAAAAATATGAATGATTGTCTCCCTTTTTGTAACATTCAGCATTGTAATGTTTTCGCATCATATAATATAATGCAAGGTGATCCACAATTTGGGAGAATTTTGTACATTGCCAACTATTTGTGTTTTTAATTTGGAGAGAGAAATATGTTGCTCAGTCTTTTCAGTATATCATCATAATATCTGGCCATTAAAAAGATACAAGCCAGAAAATTAGAAGATTGGGGAGCCATAAAAGCAGGCTTCTACCCTATGAACTCTTCTACAAGGCCAATACTAGCTTGACTTGACAATGGAATTGTCAAATTTATGTGAATTTCAGAAAAAAAGAGGGGTGGGAGGGGAGGGGAAAACAGACAAGTCTTGTAAGTTCATCCTGCACTCAGATCCTGAATGTGAAATGCAAATCAAACAAATGCATCATCAAAATGTACAATGGATCATCCATGGCTGAAATGAGAACAGCTCTTTGGTTAATAGACGACCGGGCAGCATTTGTTACCACAATTTCATCAGTCATGATCAGCACTGTGGAGGAGACCGACCTGTTTATTCAAAAATGGTGCCATGAGTTTGGAACTCTTCTTTACCATCTCCAGATGTTGAAGAATGTTGGAAAATTTCACTAATGGGTTTCTCCTGTTCTTCTTCAATCATGATCTCCTGATACCGGCAGTCGGAGCTGCAGAACGCTTTCTCGCCCCTGTCGGAACATAGTGTATTTAGTTTTATTAAAAAGAACATTTAACAGTATCTCAAGCGTGGATGGAAACAGAAGCAATTGCATAATGTGCTTGTAACACACCTGTAAATGTAAATGTCTTTCCCACTTTCAAGTTTCTTGTTACAAAAGTAACAAAAACTTAGAAAATCAATTGGTTGACATTGAAAAGGAATGTCCAAGCTGCTTCTAATTGATAGAGGAGATCCTATCTCATTCATCTCATTCTTGTTCAAGTTGTTCAAATCATCAGAGTGACATTCTAAAATGCAGTCACCAAAAATGTGAGTGGTTTTTGGATTCTCCCCATGGGATATTACACGGGTATAATCCTCGGAAAGCTCGATTTCGCTTGCGGAAAGAGACTCAATGATCCCGGGAACAGGCACCGTTATAGATGCTGGGGTTGAAATATCTGCAGACAAAATTTTGTCTTGAGGCTCAGAATCACCATTCGTGGTCAATTTCTTCACAAATGGATTCGTAGAATGGAAGAAGCTACGACCTTTTACACCATAAGATGCTGAAACAAACCGAGGCGAGTCCAAGGAACACGCCCCACTCTTCTTTGAAGGTTTGAATTCTAATGGTTCTCCAATTTCAAAGAGAACCTCCGAGCTGTAGCTCGGTTTTTTGAGCTGCGGTGGGGGAAAATTGGGACAATTTTTAGGTAAAGATCTAGGACCTGCCTGGGGAAAAACTGTGTCAATTTGAAGATTTTGGGTCTGATTCTTGGTTCTAACTTGAGGTCCAAAAATGATGTTCTTACTCTCAAATGATGCAAGAGCTTTACCAGACAGCTTATTATCATCATCAAGAGAATCAACAATCCCTAATCCTACTTTACTACAACCCCAGCTCCTTCTATGTCCATCGTGTGATGATTTAGGGGACCCTACAGAGTTGCTAAGATTTGAAAACACCCTAAGTTCTAAAGGAGAGGTGGGACTCCTGACTGAATCAGAATCTGAAGCCACTTTGAAATTTAAGCCAACAAAGAGACCAGGGGCACTGAAAAAGGAGTTGCTTTTGGATTTGTGCCCCAACACAACAGACTGAACAGGACACAACTCAGAACCAGAATCAGCCATTGTTATAGCTGATGTAAAAGTGGAACTGATCTCTCTCTCTATGAACCAATCTGTTCCTCTTTCTCAACTTTTCCTTCAAACACTGCAAATGCTCGTCTCTGGCAATGGCTAAGCTTGATTCCTGTAACATGAAAATGAGATATTTCAACGGAAGAAGAACAAGAAAAATGGAAAATTAACCCAACTGAGAAACAGACAGCATGACGATAAAGGAAATAATCATCTTAATCAGTTTTCCCTACAAATAACACCAAGAAAAGGAAAATACAAACAGATTTGATTGGAAAATAGGTTGGAAGCACCAGAAGTTCCAATGAGGCATAAAAGGAGAAAATACAAAGAAATCTATGAATCAAAAGGGCGAGAAGTTTCTAGAAAGTCCATTAATCTCTTTTTTTTAAAAAAAAAATCCAGATGAAGAATCCAATATCTGTAATTAAACATGCAAACAGTGACAATGAAAACAGACCGAAATCGATCAAAACCATGAACTCATCCTCAAATCCTCTCAAATGAACAAAATAATTAAACATGCAGAGATCGGAGAAACACCATTACAGAACAAACAAAAAATCAAGAACAACAGGCACAAAAAAACCCCAAAATGCATCAAAACGATCGGAAAAAGAGGGGGGGGGGGGGGGGGGGGGGGAAAAAGCAGATGAAGGAGAGAGAAGAGAAAACAACACCCATCGCGACAGGAAGTTCTTCTTTAAATTTTAATTCTAATTCTAATTTTAAAGAGAGAAAGTGATGAATTGCTAAATGCTTGTGAGTTGTGACTGAGAGCTCTGGGAAGAGGAAGAGTATTTCACAAGCTCACTGCCTTCGCTGATTTTGAGGCATCACAAAGGGGGAGAGAGAGAGGGGTGGGGGTGGG